>QXCR01000055.1:0-271683 GCA_004380135.1 Stemphylium vesicarium | reverse complement strand
TGTCGTCGTTCCTGCCCAAGCCTACCTAGGTACTTATCTCCGAGGACCCCGACTCCGCAATTCTCACCCCCTTCCCTCCTTTCCTCAGACTAACATCCACACTCGCAGCGACACATGGCGTCCCAAAGTGTTCGGTGGGGCGCCAAGCGAACAAGCCAGCATAAACCACGGCACCTACTTCTATCACGCCGCGCAAGAAGGCCTCCTCAAAAACGACACAAACATTCACGCAGGCATCAGAACAACTTTATCAGGGCCATCAGATTACGAAAATGGTAAGTGTCTCTGTACGAACTGCATGTGAGACATACACTGACTTCGTACACCTACATTTAGATGGGTACTGCGGCTTCGAGATTGTCGAGGCGAGGGCGATTGACAAAATTGGCATCGATGGTATTGTTAAGAAGATCAAGGACCGTGTGGGTGAGGTCAACCCCGTATATCTGAGCATTGATATCGACACGCTGGATCCCGCTTGTAAGTTATCATTCTTTCCTGGCGCGATTGAATGCAGAGTAAAAGCTGATTCGATTGATTTTCTTTAGTCGCTCCTGCTACCGGCACACCCGAGACTGGCGGCTGGACGACGCGGGAGCTGCGCACTATTATCCGCGGACTAGAGGGTGTCAACCTCATCGGTGCGGATATCGTCGAGGTGGCGCCTGCCTATGACACCAATGCCGAACTTACCACCATGGCTGCTGCTGTAAGTTGGGTCCTATCTCACGTGTTGGGGTGGCTCTTGCTAACTTGATATAGGATGCTCTCTACGAGGTCATGACTTTGATGGTTAAGAAGGGTCCTTTGAGCTACATGGGCGCTCCCCAGGAGAGCATTGAGCTGTAGATTGGATTGATGTCGGGGAAGGACAGCGAAAGGGTGTACAGTGAGCGTTGGGCGAGGCGGGGTGAGACTGATGGAACCAAGGCTTCTTCTCGGATTCCTTAGCCGCGATGATTGAATGATTATGATGATGACGATGAAGGCAACAACAAGGCTTTACGCCCACCCATCCCCAGCGGGATATGATAACAACAATCAACCACACATGTTTAAAAGCAACCTCACTCTTCCACCCTCCTCAAGCACCCCATCTCATAAACCCAAAGACGGCATTAATCAACACGCCCATAACCACAGCAACCTGCCTCCGTCTCGTCCACACCCCCTCCTCCCTAAACCCCCAAACCAGACTGCCCAACGGGAAAAAGAAGCCCGTCAAATACCCATACAACATGTCGTCCAACCCACCTTCTTCGACGGCAAACCCCGCGCCCCAGCCTGTCTCGCCGCCATTCGCGCCCGGTGTAGCCGTCAGCGAGGCCGAGGGGTCATTAGCCGACGAGTCGAGCCAGCGATCCTCCAGGACACGGATCTGCGCGGGCGTAGGCATGGTATCCGGGGTATGTGTAAACGAGAGATTAGTCGTAAAGTGCGAGCGTAGACTCGCTACTTCCGCAGGCGTGAAGCCCGAACTCAACAATCTATCGAACCCCTGTGCTTGCGGAACTACATTCTCCACGCTCGTGCCCGTAGTCGCAGTCGAGCTGCGGCGTTGCGCATGGTGGTCTGCTGTCGCACTGCTTTTGCGCCGTTGCGACGACGATGACGAGGCTGAGTACTGCGATTTCAGACTGATTTCGGTGTTTTGTGCGAGTGTGGCTTCGCTGGCGAGTTCGGCAGCGGATAGCGCATCGCCGAGGGAACAGTGGATGTAATATTTCTTTGCTTCGGAGGGGATCTCGGTGGTTGTGGTGCCATATTCGACGGCCGGTGTCTCTCTTAGTGGCTGTTTGCCTTTACTCTTGCTTCCCTCCGCAGTACTCGCTCCCGCGCTGTCGCCATGCTTGGTGCTGCGTGGGGGAGGCAGTGGCGGGAGCTTTAGGGATCGGGAGAGCGGTTCGGTGTCTGCGAGGACTTTGCCGGCGTAGATCAGGCGTAGTCGCGACGAGGCATGCTCGGGTGGGAGGTGTTGCCGTATGAGCTGTTTGAGCGAGAGTGTCGCGATGACACGCGGAGTGTGAATTGAGAGAGGTAAGTCGGGTACGGAGGCGGTAAAGCGGATTATCAGGTATATGAGCTGTTCAGGAAGAGCGGGCGCGTTGGCGGCCATGATGCCGGAGTGGAAGCGTTGCGGCGGAGCTCGGAGGTGAGGGTCGAGGTAGGAAGTGTGAGCGACGATTCGTGCCTATTAAGTCTAGCATGTCTCATAGTAGTCGTGTCATCATTCGCGGTGTCATCGTATGCTTTGCATCTTGGGTGGTGAATCGCTTGCGATCTGCCGTGGTTGCGCGGTTGGCGGCATGAGACGCGGCAGCTCGGAGCTTAGCAACGCTGAGGTCATTACCTCCGGGGCATAACCCACCGCGGGGATAAGGCCCCTCCATAGTGACTTCATTTCTCCCTTGACATATCTCAAGTCGCATTTACACTTCATCTAATTACTTCGACATCCAAGATGACTATAGTTCACATTGTGTTATTCGAGTGGAAGCCCACAGCTTCCTCAGAACAGATTTCTGATGTACTTATTTCAGGAGAATAGTTATAGGGGAGTCCAGTAGCTAACGTCACTCAGGCATGCAAGCGTATGCTCGAACTGAAAGACAAATGTATCCATCCCACCTCCCAAAAGCCCTATATTAAAGCTTTCTCCGGAGGAAAGAACAACAGTCCAGAAGGTCAAGCTGTGTGTTTATCCCTAAAAACAATTCCCGACTTAGGTACCACTTGCTGACGGTGATAAGGGTAACTCGACCCACGGGTTCGTCGTGGAGTTCGAAAGCGAAGAGGACCGAGACTACTATGTCTACAAAGACCCCGCGCATCAGGATTTTGTCAAGCTCGTAGGAGAGGTGGCGAATGGTGCTAGAGTCTTTGACTACGAGCCAGGGAAAATGTAAGAGTGTAGTGTCAGGGGAAGACAAGAACCAAATATCATTGGTCGGATGAATAGCCCAGAAAAAAGGTGTCGAGATTGTTGAATGTGTATAACGCCGGATATGCAACGCCCGTAATGCTTCTATAATACGATAAACGACTCGTAAGGGTATCATGATACGCTAAATGACTCTCCGCATCCGCACTGCTCAGCTGTTGAGTTGTTAGCGCTTATTTCCAAAGAGATGAAGCCAAACTTACTTATGTTGGGGTTCTTGAAGATGAAACGCTCATTCAGCTTGTCCTCCAACCAGTCCATCTCACTTCCAATAATGTTCAACAAGGCCTTATTGTCAATCAACACCTTGACGCCATCCTGTTCAACCTGTTCGTCCAACGGACTGGGCTTGTCCACGTACTCCAGGTGGTATGCCAATCCTGAACAGCCCTTCGCCTTTGTGCCTATCCGAATAAGCTTCGGCTCCGGCAACTCAAGAAGCTCGCGCAGATGCGACACGGCCGAAGGTGAAAGCTTAATTGTCGCCTTGCGAGGTCCAAAGTTGTAGCGGCGCGGTCGAAGGGGCTTGCTGGGGCTTGCAGCCTGCTGTGTCTTTTGCGCCTCGCCCTCGGGTATGCTTGTCATAGGCTGTTCGGTTTGTGTAGCTGCAACGTGCTCTTGCGGAGGCAGTTGTGGAGATGTCGCATTCTTTGCCTCGGTTGCTCCGCCTACGATTGAAGTGTCGGGTACGCCAGCATTACGTGGCGGCGGCTCCGGGTATAGTGAATGAGGGCGATATGCGGTGGCCGTCTGCATCTGCCGCTTTACTGACTGGCCATATGGTGACGATGAGGCAAAGGTCCGCGAACATTGCGGGCATCTGCGGGGAGAGAACGAAAGGGCGGCGAATCGCAGGAACGACGAACTTGAGCGTGCAAGCGCTCCGGTAGTGCGAGGGAGTGACATGATCGCAGATTGGGGTGTCCAAAAGCGCTGCGACGTAAGAAGCTGAAGGTCGACGTGTCGTGTGAGTTGATGGCAAGGGACAAACAGACGGGTGAATGTCACCAAATTCGCCAAAGGCTATGTCATCCGCGGCAAATCCCGGCACAGGGCGCAATTAGAAAGCATACTTTGCTGATTGGCTTAAACCTCCCGAGGCATCGGAATTTCGGAAACTCTGCTTTGTCACCCCATCATTGACCTGACAAGCGCATGACACTGGTACCTGATCTCCGCATCGCAATGATCGCCGAAGGACGAGGGCCACGTGGATCTGTACTGAATGTTCACGAACTTGCTCAGCCACAGTATTGTCATCGAATTTGACATCTTCATACTTGACGATGATGTCACACAAGCTTTTTTCTAGTTTCATCATAATCACTACACAAGCACAATTGTCCAATAATTTCAATGTTGTCAATGTATGATGATAGTATTAAGTTGTGACATTAATCAGATCTCCCAAAGATCTTCTTCCTGAAAATGCAAAAATAAACACCCAGCTACCAAATCCCACAGTGGTATATCGCAATCCCCATAAAAAGCACTTTTGGTTTCCGTTTCCCTTTTTTCTTTTCCTTTTCCTTTTCCTTTTCTCATTATTAAAGTTTGGTTTTCACCATCTTCAAATTCTCTTAGTGTCGCTCTCCAACCGTCTATCGGTGGAGGTGGAGACCGTAGGTCTGGTCGTAGGCAGCGCTAACACTCCTGTGGTGGTCGACGACCTTGGTCTTGATCGCCTTCCACGCCTTTTGGTAGTTCCTGGGGCCGAGCTCCGCCTTCTCCTCGACGGAACCAGCCTTCCTTGGGGCCTCGGCGCTCTGCCTGGGGCTTGAAGCGAGAGATGTGCTCCTGGATGCTGATGGAGAGTTGCCGGGGCTGTAGTAGACGGCAAAGGCCGAGTTCATGGCTTGGTGGTGCTTCTTGAGAGCCTTCCAGGCCTTGGAGGCGTTGGTGGGGTTCTTTGATGAGCTAGCGACGGAGGTGTTGCGGGAGGTTTGGGTGGAGTTGGCTGGCGAGGCTGGTGATGAGCCAGTGTAGTAGGTGTTATATGCGGCGTTGACGCTCTCGTGGTGTGCCTTTGCGTGGGCCGCAACGGTGTTGAGGAAGTTGGTCATTGTGATTGTTGGTGGTGTAGTGATGTTGATCGATGTGATGTCGATGTTCGTTTGGTACTCGAGTAGATGAAGAGAGTAGTAGATGCTTTGCTTGATGCTTTGGTATGCTTTGCTGAGTTGATACCCTTTAACCTCACGTACCCACCATCCCTTTATACTCCCCAGACCCTCCCCCAGAGTTTTCCCTATGACACCCGCCAAGCATCGTCAGTCACGCCCTTGCAATTGCGAAAGACTTCTTTCAAAATTTTAATCAGCACGCCCTGCACACGCCTTGTACTCCGTCGCCAAAAGATCGTGAGATGTAAGGACCATCGAGCATGCCTATTGGCTGAAGGACTGACAAACCCACACAATTTTGTCAGCGAACCCCTTCACAGGGCGTGAGAAGGCCCGTGCCACAGTCATCATGACACCGCAATGATCCACGCCCTACCCTGGCGCACTTTTCCGATGGCGCGCCGGAGCCTTTCCCGTCGGCGGCTAATTTCGTCAGGGCGCATGCATGGGTAAAAGGTGCGATGATGGGTTTTCAGGCCCTTGCAGTTAACTGTTAGAGCAGTGCCTTTGGAGGCATGGCGGGGGAAAAATCTGTTATTGGCCGTCGCACGACGGCGTACCTGGCGCTTTTCCGCCGCCCACTTGCCCGTCGGATGCCAAGTTTGCTTCGGTATTAGTAGTCTAGAAGCTGCTGTCGCAACAAGAGTGGATGTTTGTACGTAAAGTCGCGCAACCTCCTTTTGCGCATGTCCGTTAACTGTTAGACGGGTGCCTTTGGAGGTTTGGCGAGGAAAAATTTGGTGTTTCGTGACTTGCTCGGGCCAGCCACGCAATGGCGACTACGTTGACGTGGTGCGGTGTGCCATCGTGAGATGTTCAAAATAGATTTGTTGAATACGATCTTCAGGAGGTTTGTCCAGCGCCATTTTGCGCGATCTCCTGATTTCCAGCGCGATGGTCTGGCGAACAGCTGTCATATGACACGTCAAGAAATGCCTCTCAATACTACCCTCCAATTTCGCTTCGAGGCTTCCAGCAGTTTCTCGCCCATGCCGTTGAGCACCTAAATTTGAGCACACAAAATACACATAACAATGTGCTGGCATACGCACTCCTCCGCCTTGTCCGCGAAGGCAACATAATACAAGGCTTGTTTACTTCCAAATTGCACGCCACCACTCGAACGCCCTCTAATGCATGATCGGATCTAGTATGTAGATCTCTGGGGATACCATCTACGGACGTCACCTCATCAACGGAAAGCCAAATAGCCTATACCCCACCAAACCAGTAGTAGTGTACTTGCTAGCCAACCATCAGAAGCGGTACCCTGATACCGCATCGCTCCGGCAAAAGTAGGTTGCGCGGTGGGATAGAAATATACATTGCTAGTAGAGCGCCCAGCAGTGCCATCCCCAGCTCGACTGCCAGGGCTCGTCTCAAGCGCGTTGGGGTCCCTCGTTACTGTGACGACTGTTGTAACACGCTCCAAGGTCCTTTTTGTGCCTTGGATTACAACAGCTGTTCCGCTGGGGTCGAGGCTCAGGGTCGTCCCGTCGATAGTCACCGGATTGCCACCGGGGATAAGAGTGGTCCCGGGACCCATCATGATATAGCCCGCGCGATTGGTCGTGTAGACCTCATTGTGGAAGGTCAATGCAGCCGGTATCACGGTAGTGTATACCCCACTAACTGCAGGGACGACATTAGACGTCTTCCCATCGATGACAAGTGCTGTAGCAGAAGGCGCAAGAGAGACAACCGTCCCTGATATAGTGAGTGGCCTGCCTCCTGGGATGAGAGTCTGCTCCGCAAGCACGTATTGCGACTGTGCATTCGGCGTTATCGTTGTGGTGCCGATAGTGATGATCGGTGGGAGTGAGACTAGTGGCGACGAGGAAGACACGCCCGTGGTTTGAAGGCGATCCGACTGCAGCGGTATAATAGCAGTGCCTATCACCACTTCCGTATTACCCCCAGAAGTCCGGATTATGATGGGCTTATCTTCAACAATGATAGTCTGACCAGGGGCAAGAGTGTATGAATCCCCTATCACTATGTCGCCACCATCTGGAACTTGGCCAACCAAGAAAGTCGTCGGGCTAACTGAAATTGTAGCACTTGGTGGATCCTCAGAGGTTATATGCCCGGGCCCAAACGCGTTTGTAGAGTCATGCTGTTCCCCGACTGGTATATCCAACCAACCTGTGGCGGTAATTTCAATGACGGGAGAGCATCCCAGACACGGTCGTGTGGCGCTAAAATCAGGCTCGGTAATCTCATGGTGGCCATTGGGATCTCCTATCTGTGTTGCGGCTGGTGGTATTGGTCTCAGTCCTTGATCCGTCGACTGCATTGGCAAAGTCCCTGTAGCATTACCCTGAGGCGTGATCCATGCACTTGTTGTATTTGTGGGTGCTGGAGCAGTAGGGATGGCACCCAGATGCGAGGTCGGCAATGGCGCACTAGGGAGGAACGATGGCGGGGCGGGTGCTGAAGGGATAGACTTTAGGGATTGGGATCGAGCGGCGCGGCCTACCCCAGGTGGTCGTGGATATATTGGACTCGAAGGCAGTAGCGTCAACTGTACGGAGTTGGAAATGTGTGGAGGCGAAATACTCCCAGAAATCACGGGATCTGAGTCTGACGCAAACCATATCCCACGTCAGCTATTGATCGGAGTACCAACTATGGCCACCTACTTAATTTTGAAGCCACGGCAGCAAAGGACGCAGGTTTGGGTGCTAGCCCATAATCGGATGCTGTTTTGATCTTTGGTCAGTGCGACCAGCCTTCACAGACGGAATGTTACAACATTCGGCTCATACCCGCCTGTGTAATCGCTATCCATGCCACACATAAAAACAGGACGATGAGGAAAGAAGGTAACCTGTCCCTTCCGCCAGGACTAGAGGGGAGCAAAACCATGACTATTGATAGAAGAGAAGGTCAAGAATGCATGACGATGATGGTGGAAAAAAAAAGGAAGGGCACCTCGCGTTCTTACCCGGTATTCAAGCGACACCCTGCTTGGAGTGTTGATACAGTAGCTTCCCGAAGTAATCAAAGTTATTGACTCAAAAATCTCCGCTTCTTGCGCATATCAAGAAAGAAGCCATCGACTAAGATAAAGTTCAATGGAGTGGTACACAACATCTAGTTATATTACTATTGATTAGACTGAACTGAAGTCTAAGATCACCTTGGTGCCGATTGGAAACACCCGAATGCGGAGGTGGGTTTACCCGGGGCGGGAGAGTGATGTGATACGTCAGCTGGGTGTTTGCTATAGGCCGCTGTTTCCCATGAGTCTTAGCGAACCGACCCATGTACAAACCTTGGCTTCGCTGCATAGCCGGAACAGCTCAATCGACTGAGCGAATTGTGATTGAACAAGATCCTGATAGAACTCCTTGACCAGGTTGAAGGATCACATGAACAGGGTGTCTGATAGAAGACAGGTGCCTGGCCATACCGCAAATGCACTTGACATGTTTGCTAACGTCAGGGTGAGGCAATGCTACTGAAGAGAACATGGACTGGAATCAGCCTATGAGCTGGCGACACAGGCCCGCGGTCTTGATTTCAAAGGTGTTGGCAGAAGTGCACATGAAGCAGAATGAGTGAGGTGTCAAGCCGCCATGGGTACGAGAGCTTCGACTAGGTTCGAAATGCGGAAATAGGTGCGGGTAGGGAACTACCTGTCTGGAGAATGTTTTGCGAGTGGCGCAAAAGAGTATTCAACCGGAGCCAGTCAGCAAGCAGTCTTTCGGTGCAGGACCAAGTCCACGTGGTATAGACAGCGAAATAATGTCTAGGTGCCCGCTACACTCGTGCTGTCACGGGGTTTGCGTTCTCTGAAGAATCTTCGATAAATTCACTCAATCTTGAGAGCAGTCTTTGCGGGCTCTCGTGATTCGCTGGCGCGGTCGTGTCTGCGTACGGTGGCATGTTGTTCACGCGGCTGCTTGCCGTATTTTTCCGGATTCGGGGAGGTGATGGGACAAGAGAGCAGCACGCGCAGGGAGAATGCAACTTCAAGACGCCGAAAATCGCCTTGAGATACAAGCTCTACTGCATTTATCCATCACGATGTCCGTTCATGCCTCGAAATCCGTTACTGGCATTTGATCCGATGTGCAAGAGGTGGTGTACGGGTCACGCGTTCGAATTGAAGGCGAATTGATCGCTGCAAATTTGGTCTTCGGGGGGTTTAACATGAGCCAGCTAGTCGGAAAGAGTGGCGGAGGGATGGGTTTGAATGATTTTCATCGAAAATGAAAGATGAGAGCAGTCTTGAGTTGACACCGAGTGTTGAGGCACCGCATAGAGGGGCGGCCGCACCTGCTCGCTTAGTGTTTAGCGTGGACTTGGCACCAACGCAGAGCATTCGAAAATCAACCTCGAATTTCAACTTCTTCTGACAAGCGCCAACTAACCCCACGACAACACAGATTGCACCGGAAGACCAGACACAGGTACGCTATTGCATGCGCCTTTTGTTCGAGACATGGAAGCCGTTCAGCATTGCGACATCGAGACAGCCCCGCGAATGTGCCTCCGCTGTATACCCGCGCCAACTAGGAGAAAGCATTGTCGCACGCGAGGACTTCAATCGCTCCGAGATGCATACTTCTACACTGGGCTACTATACAATGCGAGGGAAATCCAATGGCGGTTTCGGGCAGTGCTGTGGCGGCTTCGGACACGACGCAGGATGAACACAGGCTAATTTGATTGTGGACAGCAGTCTTCTGAACAACCGCAATCATGGGGTATCTATCTCTCCCTCTCCCCCCTCCAGCTACACCCCGCTAACTCCTGCTAGTATCTCACGAGACTCTCGCCACAAGCGTTCCGCGTCCGGTGCGAAGCGCGCATACTACCGCAAGAAGAGGTATGCATAACCCGATCGCTTCTCTAGTCATGTCTAACATGGCTTCAGGGCTTTCGAGAAGGGCCGCCAGCCTGCCAACACCCGTATTGGCACTAAGCGCGTCCATCTTGTCCGCACCCGCGGCGGCAACCGCAAGTTCCGTGCCCTCCGTCTCGAGGCCGGCAACTTCTCCTGGGGCTCCGAGGGCGTCGCCAAGAAGACCCGTGTCATCGGTGTCGTCTACCACCCCTCCAACAACGAGCTCGTTCGTACCAACACCCTGACCCGCTCCGCTATCGTTCAGATCGATGCTGCTCCTTTCCGACAATGGTACGAGGCCCACTACGGCTCTTCCCTCGGCCGCAGGAGGCAGGCCAAGGCCGGTGAGAAGGAGGAGGACAAGAAGAAGTCCAACTCTGTTACCAAGAAGCAGGCCGACCGCTTGAAGAACGGTGGCAAGATTGAGCACGCCGTTGAGAAGCAGTTCGAGGCCGGTCGTCTTTACGCCGCTGTCTCTTCCCGTCCCGGCCAGAGCGGTCGCTGCGACGGATACGTCCTCGAGGGCGAGGAGCTTGCTTTCTACCAGCGTCTCCTCAGGAAGTAAAGGTGATATTTGGGGCTTCTTCGGTGCATCGGTCAGGTCAAAATGGGTGTTTAGTCATGTATCTGGTCTGCATAGTTGCGGGACACTGAATGCACTCGGCATCATAACGCCACTTCTCTAGATACCACGAGACATGAATCATGTTTTTCAATGTTTACGTGAAGCGCACCTTTCCTTTTTACTTTTTCTGTCTTGTTGCTGTGTGTCGTGTCGTTTCGTCGCATCTCAAGGGTGTTTGTTGCTCTGGGGCATCCTCACCCATGTCTGTCCATCATCTATTCCAACCCATCAACATCACCGTTGCAGCATTCTCAGCCTTGTCGCATACAGCATTCGCTTGTAATTCTAGACTAACTTGAAAGCAAAACAGCATACACATCGTCATCGTCCCATCTTCTATCGAGGACTAAGATCTAGCCCCACAGTCTTTTCACATGTCAGCCCCCATCTCCACATACCACACCTTTCATTCCCAGCAGCAGCATCATCATCATCATCATCGCCGTCGCTATCCCCTCATTTCCGAGCGTCTGGGTGGTTTACCTCGGCTCCACGTGTGTATTACAATTTCGATGCCGCGACGGGCGAGCCGACCTGTGCCACGGGGGCGCGTCGTCAGCTCACATTCACATGTCTCAGTTGCTTGCGGGGAAGAAAAACGCGGCAGTAGTACCGAGCCGTGGAAGATTACGAAGCGCTTTGCATTATATGCTTACAGGCTTTTTAGTTTGGCCTGTGTGGTATAGAGTTACATGAAACATGAGGAGACATTTTTCATCGGGTCGTTACAATAAAGCAGAACTTTGGGGCTCGCATCGCGTTTACAACTTGGACGCTCCCTTGGGTGGACCTACGTTTGTGATCTCGTTGTATAGTAGGCTGCGGTCTGTTAGTCTGTGTTCTATTGGATGCTGGGAAGATGCAACTTACGATGTCAAAAACTCAGCATAGTCTTCTCCGGTGACCTGGCCTTCAAAGTACTTGGCTGCAACGTGGAACTTGTTGCCCTTTGGTGCCTTATCGCTCAAAGCCTTGGCTTGCTCGTGCAACAGCTTGAGAGCGTAATCCTTGGTGACCTTCTTGCCCTCCGCAGTCTGAACGTTGTGCTTGGTCCATTGCCACAGTTGGCTCCTTGAGACCTCGGCGGTGGCAGCGTCCTCCATGAGATAGTTGATGGGTACGCAGCCGACGCCACGGATCCAGGCCTCCATGTAGCTAAGGCCAATATCGAGGTTCTTGCGGATACCGTCCTCAGTGACCTTTCCAGGTACGTTCATGTTAAGAAGATCGTTGGCAGTGATGTGGACATCTTCGCGGCGGACATGCATCTGGTTTGGTGATGGCATGTGCTCGTTGAAGACTTCACTCGCAATGGCCGCGAGGGCAGGGTGAGCCACCCATGTACCGTCGTGACCAGCGCGAGCCTCGCGGAGCTTATCGGCACGCACCTTGGCCATGGCAGCGTCGTTTGCTTGCTGGTCGTTCTTGATGGGAATCTGAGCAGCCATGCCACCCATGGCGTGAACACCGCGCTTGTGGCATGTCTTGATGAGAAGCTTGACATATGCGTCCATGAAGGGCGAGGTCATTGTAACGGAATCGCGGTCGGGGAGGACGAAGTTGGGGTTCTGACGGAAGCGCTTGATGGTGCTGAAGATGTAGTCCCAGCGGCCGCAGTTGAGACCAGCAGAGTGGTCACGGAGCTCGTAGATGATCTATGAATTGGTTAGCAAATGATTCCTACGCGATGATTGGGTTCAATGTACCTCGTCCATCTCAAAGGCAGCGGTGATAGTCTCGATCAAGACTGTTCCGCGAATAGTTCCACGCCTCATGCCAATGTAGTCCTGGGCCAGGTTGAATGCATCGTTCCATAGCCTAGCCTCAAGATGTGACTCCATCTTAGGGAGGTAAAAGTATGGGCCCGTTCCGCGCTTGACGAGCTCGTGTGCATTGTGGAAGAAGTACAGTCCAAAGTCGAACAAGCTACCGGAGATGGGCTCGCCGTCGACAGTGAAGTGCTTCTCCTCGAGGTGCCAGCCTCGGGCACGAGCGATGAGTGTGGGGAGTGTTCGGTCGGTGCGGAGCTTGTACTCCTTGTCACCTTGCTTGAAGTCGACCTGCTTGCGAATGGCGTCGTAGAGGTTCAGCTGGCCGTTGACCATGTTGTCCCATGTGGGCGCGGATGAATCTGGAATACGTTAGCTGCTGAATGCCGGGATGCATACGAGATAGGCGGCATACCCTCAAAGTCGGCCATGTATGTCCAGACATTCGAGTTCAGGGCGTTGACGACCATCTTGCGGTCAGTCGGGCCAGTGATCTCGACGCGCCTGTCGACAAGACCAGGTGCTGGCGGTGCGCCCCTCCAAGTATCATTCTCTCGGATGTGCTTGGTCTCTGGGAGGAAGTCAAGGAGGTTGCCCTTGTCGAGTTCAGCCTGACGAATCACTCGTCGCTGAAGCAGCGCTTTCCTACGCTCGTTGAATGTGCGGTGGAGGAGCGCAAGGAAGACACACGCGTCTTTGCTAAGGATGTGACGGTTCTGGTCATTGAGGTCGCCAAGGATGTTGACCTCGCGAAGAACGCTATCGAGATTGGCTGCCATTGTGGTATCTGTGAATGTATATGTACAAGGTGTTGTGTACAACTTCAAGGCACAAGAAAGGAGGAAGAGGAGTGCAATGAAGTATGCGACGTGCGGAGAAGGCTAGGCAACCGGAAGATATTATTTATGATACAGACGTCACCCATCTTGTCGTCTGGGCCGAGGGATCTTCTGTGTCGGCAGACTGATGCAGGCTAGTCGGCTGGATGTGAATGGCGAGCTAAAGGCGCTGCTTCGGCGGAGGGGAGCTTCAAGCTTGTGACGATGCCAAGTCCGGAGCTGAAATGCGGGGATAAGGGTTGCAACTTAGCACCAAGTTGCGCAATCAGCACCACAACCCTGGGAGAAGTGCGCATTCTGGAAGCATTCCAAGCAAACAGATTCTGCGCGATATCGCTCCAGTGGTGATTTGCAGCTGATTGAGTGGATGTTCCAGGCTGCCGACGGAGGGAAGCGGCAATTGACGGAAGTCGCGATGCTGAGATCTGATAGCGACTTTATTGCCGGCAGCTCGCCGGCCACCTCCGATGGCGCGCTACAGCTGAAGAAACGCCTTTTCCCCGCGGCACTTGAGCATCAATGCGTTGGGGGATGGAGATACCCTTATGACTTGAGATGATGTATACCTGCGAACTGGCGCTGCTGATCGCTGGAAGAAAACGTAAATCGATCGTCATAAATACATGGGCAAGCAGCGCGAGCTCGATGCGACACACCACACAAGCCGTTCATGCCAAAGCCCAGATGCAGAACTCAATCGTCCGGGTAAGAGGAAGCAAAAATCGCTACCTGCTTTGCGTCTGGAAGGAAATAACTTCATGCTGCTCACATTTAGTCATACCACCCGCGTCGCTCACAGGGCCTGGGAGGCTTAGCACGCATGCTTCAGACGTCACATACGTACGAGGATTCAGCAATCGTCCCTTTTCCGTCTTACGAACTCTCAGGGCGCTATATCCGCAATCAAGCGGCAGGGTTTCAACTGCCGCTGGCATTACATTCCGCGACGTACTGAATTACTTTCTCAAACTAACCTCGGCATAGTTACTAAGAGCCCGACCCATTACCAAGCGGCCTTTTTCCATCTTTCTCAGACCTGCGAAGGCGTAATATGCGTAGGATTGTCCTCTTCCTTCAGACTCCAGCTGCAAGCACCGCTTCCGCCGCATTGACCCCGAAGGTTTTGTCCAACTTCAAAGTGCTCTTCTGCCTCAAAGGTCTTCCTGTAAGCTGAATCCAGATAGGAACCAATAGCAACGTGGGTAAACTTCAGACCAAAGTTTTCAGAGATGTAGTTATCGGTACCCTCAAGCACAGTCATGAGCCAGTAGCCGTCTGAAACAGGGTCGCATGGCCATGTACGGCCGACAGGCGAATCGCCCCCGGTGTACCACCTGGCTACGCAGTTCTAATCTTCACGTTAGCAAAAGAGTGGGAAAGGGAGGGAAGGTGCATTTACTAGTCCCTGGCTTCCAGCGGGTACTGTGTAGTTGCCCCGTGAACCGGTCAAAGTGATTTCGTTCGGGTCGGTCACGTTCGCCCATATGTAAGCCCACGGCTCGCTTCCTGGACGCCCCGAGGGAGTGGTGGCTAAAATGCGGGAGACCTGCCAGTCTTGAAGAGCATCTTGACGAGCTGTAAGGGGAGATGCAGCAGCCGAAGAGGCGAAGCCGAGGATGGCGGTGATGGCGGCCGCTGTAGATCGCATCTTGAACTAATATTTCCTCGTGTAGAATTTGGATAATGGCTGATAAGAGGTGGAGTTGGTGTAGATGTGAATGCGCCGAGACGATTGCTTGGTTCCATCAAGCTTTCCTTGCCGTCTTTTATGTGAACGGGAATTTCCTGAACGCGGGCCTCACCATCATCGCACTTCCGAGTTCCCGATTATCAGCTCAGGAAGTTCTGCTCCTGCTCTAAAGCTATTGCGATGTTGCATTAGCTACTCCACACTCAGGCACCCAGCCCTAAATTTAGAAATCAATGGCGTCAGCGAGCATATCCTTCCTTCTACAGCAACTGTGTTCCTGGCACTTTCATCAACTCCTGTAAGAAATATGGGATGACATAGTTGTTGACACTCAGGTAGTATGGGTGCGATAGCTTTTGGGTTTTTATATTGGATGGCCAAATTGTCGTCGGCTTTGATGAAATGGTAAGGCGCCCCGGATGGTCCTATAAATTCGTGTTAGGCGTTCAGCAATCACCCTCGCTACTCGCCTCTTATGGACTCGGGCTTAAACGAAGGAAGTAGTAACTCACACTTAGTACGGGTAGCATCACCGTCCCCACAATTTGCGGTACGGCCCCCAGCCGCGTGTTCGGGAGTGGAGTCGGTACCTTCATAGGGACGGTGTGCGATGAACAAGCTTGGTGCATATGGCGAGCACCACTGTGATGCAAATTTTACTCTTTCGATATGCGAAGGTACATGTAAATTTATCCCGGTAATTGATAATGGAGAAGGAGAGAAGAAGGCGGTCGTCTGGAGATAGATGCACGAAAGCTTGCACTATGGTGTCTGGAATTGGGGTCTTGCTGGAATATATGACGACAATGATAATTTGTGAAGAATTGAGGGGAACGAATACGTAACAACATAATATGGCACGAGGAGTATGCTAGTGCTCAGAAGAGTAGGACAAGAGGGAAACGGAACATCCAGTGTAATGCCTCGAGAGACGCCGCGGGATGCCTAAAAACGCAACCGTAATTGAATACCGCCTCTCCAGTCGACCTCAGAATCCCCCACGCCTCGTCTTTAACAACTCGTCGTAGTGGTCCTGTAGTTGCTGGCGAATGATTTTCGGATCCGTTCTCTTCCAGCCTTTAATGACCAAAGGTCGACGTTTGGAAGATGCGGGGTGAAAGTTCTCGTTATCTGGTCCTTGGGTGAGCTTATATATTTCGGCAATGTCGCAAGGGAAATGGCTTACTAGGCTGCCGGTGTTGGGTGAGCCAATGGAAAGGCTTGCACGACCACCCCCGCAGTTTTGGGGACGAGACCAAGACACCGGCCAGTGCGATTAGGACGGTAACGACAGCGAGGCATACACCAGCAAGGGTGAACACATCTTGCCGCGACCAATCACTTCGGGACACGGTAGGATAAGAAGGCTGATGACCATAGTCATGTGTAGCAAGGGTAGGAGCGTAAGCGAGAGGCATCGCCACGGCCGGTATGGATATGGTTTCGACAAATAAGATGAGCAGAAAAACAAAGGGCGGCATGATACTGAGAATCACGTGCTGTGCTTTAGTGTCTAGGTACTGTGTATGTCTGGTAGTCTGTGGCAGTCCGGCTACCGTCGTGTGATGGGGGCCTGCTATCTTTAGACTTGTCAGAGCTCCTCACCGGAAAGCCACATTACTTGGAGGAATTACCGGTCAAGTTGATGCACCCAATCATCTGTCCTGATTTCGCGCAAACCGAATGGCTATGGCTGTAACATTGGTTCGTAAATTGATTGCGGAGGGGTTTAATATCTTTGTGATGCTGTTGGCTGCATTGTCTGGTCTGGTTCTGCACCCAACTGTGATTTCGAAGCCTTGCTCTGGAAAAGAGACACACCTGAAGGACAACATGAAGCCGGTGCTTGCAGAACTGACTTGAAACTCTGAATGACGCATACTGCTAGTCAGACTCCCCGTCCTCATCCACCCACTCATCGTCCAAGTTATCCGGGGATGGGGGCCCCAATTCTTCCTCTCCATCGCTCGCTCCATCATTAAACATCATCAAAAGCTGTAGCAATCCGTCTTGTGGAGTCTCCATATACTGTGAAAGCTGCGCGAGCGCTGGCATCTCAAATCCCGTGGTCATGTGATTGCTGTTGTCGAGAGAGGGTGCGAGGCTGATTATGCGAATGGCTTTTGTGGGAAAAATGCGACCGTGCCCATCTTCTTCTTGTCGCTGCCCCAGGGTCTACTACTCCTTAGCCTTTGCAAGTCTGCTCCCTCAGGGGTTTACTTACAGCGTAGGTTGTCATAATGGCATCATCATATAATGCCATGAAGCTCACCGGCACCGACAGTTGCGGTGCCGAACTAGTTAGTAGAGAGTATGAATCTCGCCCCGGCCTGTGCTCGTCCTCGATAGTAAGGCGGTTTTCTTCGTCTAGCGCAATGACATAGACTCTGTTCTGGACTTCAAACATAATGCGATGGTTTCGGACGGAAAGCCATCCTCCCAAATCAAAGCTCGACCCGTCCGACTCGCATTCAAGAATTTGGCTGTGACTGTCTATGCTCTTGGGCCCGTTCTGCAGTGCTTTACGGATATTGGAGCATATGAAAACTCGACCAAGACGTGAAAAGCCTACGAATAGGTCGCTATCACGGTCTAGCATACCAGCGCCCCATTCATCTTCACCGTTTCTGGGATGATTCGGGTCTTCGGGAGCGTTCGGTAATGCACCTTTGCCAAGTTGGATTGGCGTCAAGCGGGTTTTCCGTGGTGCGGTAGGAGGGAAAATGCGCCTTGTAGGGCCATGACGTAAAGCAGCAAGCGCCGCGGTTGAAGATGGGTTGTCAAGTGGTGGTAGTGGATGCACGTAGTACTTATCTGTGCAGTGCGACGGTTGCAGTTGTCCCAAGGACTCTCCCGACTTCTTATCGTACACGTGATACCCGCGCGTACCCATTGAGTACACTACAAGGTCTTTGTTCTGGTCCAGATGGCCTACTGCATCTTGCTCGATGTCCAAGTGCGTGACAAGCTTTGGTGGGTTTTGTTTCATGTCGTACACGAATCCTTGACCTTCTACTGATACAACTACCAATGTCCAATATGAGAGCTGGAACCCTCTCGTCTGACAATCGTGATCGAGAACAGCAATACGCTTGAACACACCTCTTTCGGTACCTTCTTGATCTGTTTGCCATACCTCTACCGCATCGCCTTCTCGGTCAAACACGGCCATTCCGTCTTGGTACTCAAGATGCGCATACGGCCTAACGGCATGCTCATCTGTCGTATCCAGTACTGAAGGGAGTCGCCACAAGAGGCAACCATTGTCCATATCGGAGACATTGAAGCCGCCAGCGTGTGATGTTGAGATGAAGAAGCGGCGTTTGAAGTCCACCTTAAACCGCCAAACGGCATCATTGCCAACCTGCAAAACGGACTCGCGGGTGATCGGCTGCGGCGAATTCCAATTGCGCGCAAGCAACATTTGACGTCTACATAAATCTTTCCATGAGGCGACGTCGTTGAAGAGCTTAGAAAAGCTGGTATAGTTCTCTAGGAACGAAAAGTCGCGGGCGTTACCGGGCGACTGAGAGGTCTTCAGTGGTTGCGAAGTCTTGGAAGGGGACGAGTAGATGGCTTCCTGATGAGTATCGTCGATGAATTGATGCCATGCACGTGATACGGAGGTGAGAGAGCTCAGAACAGAGACGGGCGTGAAGTCGAGGATGCGGAGGACGATTTCGGGTGGAAGGACCGTAAGCGGGTCTGCGACGGTGAGAGGAGCGGCCATTCTGTATCGTCGCTTGCTAATATTGGTCTGGAGCCTTTTCGTCTTGATCAGCGATTGGGTTGCGCTGTCGATGGCTCTCGCACAATAAAATTGTCGGTGGCCTGGATAAACAGCTTTCCGATGAAGTCATTGTGGAGACGTCACGTTCTGTCGATCAATCAAACCACAACCCAACGAACAACGCACTTGCATCCGCGGACGCATCTACCGGCTGCATACTCAACAATTCAAGGAAGAGATGCAGTACAAAGCCACGATAGCTACGAGTGCGTCGATCCTTGACAGAACGTGGGGTTCGTACATTATCTCCGAAAGCGGGAAGCAATCGGCGTATCTCCGCCGAAGGCCAAGACACAGTCCAAAGCTGCAGGACAGTCAAGCGATTGATAACAGATGCCATCTTGATGACTATAGCGTCCTACCCACATACGATAAGGCAGAATTCGATGCTTTCAGATCTACTTGGGCATGATTGCGGGGATTCGGCCTGCATCTGCCAAGCGATCCAAGGTTGCTAGTAGAGTACACGGCCTTCGACAACAGCGCCTTTCTGCTTGTTATGATCGAAAAAGGAATCTCTGTAGCATCTGCTATCTTAGTCTTCATGTAAATGCCGCCCCGATGTCTGCCGAAGTGCATACAAAAGGCACGACGGTAAGCGTTGAGTTCAGTCTTGTGTCCCTCGCGAAATGCTCATCATGGCGGGTCGCTTCATTCTTTCCGGGCTATTGACCGCATCGCTCGCATCTTTCTCCACTACAGCTGCACCTGTCACCAAGAGAAACCCATACAGTTTTATTCTGGACAACCCTTACGGTGATGCTGTCTTCGAGCTCGGAAATGTTTCGTACCTGGCCAACACCAAGCACCCCAAGGCGAGCGCTGGATGTACGACCCCGTCAGGCCCCTCTACTTCGGTACCCGTCACTGTGATCAGGACCAATGAGACAGTTATTACAAAAGAAAAGCTGGCGAGCATTATCTCTTCATATACAGAGAAAGATGATGTTTTCAGCCATGACTTCCTGCACGGATTGTATGTTTCCTCAAGTGTGAAATCATCAATGGACGCTTCCGCGGTCGACTATCTGAGCTCTTTCAACAGCAGTTGGCTCTTTTTAGACGCATGGGTCTCAGCGGATGTATCGATCAGCAAGGTAGTGCTACAATCGTCCATTGAACTTCCAGCAGGACCCTACTTGGCGACCGTGAACGAAGGCACCGTGAGCTTCGCTACTGTTTATCGTCTGTATGAGGATACCTATAACACCTTCCTATTTGGCGCATATGATGCGAACGACGGTAACGACAACCACAACCCGCTCGGTGTTTTCTTACCGAAGTTCTGGGATCCCATGATTCCGTCAGTACCCTTTGACCTGCCTCGTAACCTTTTGTTAACATTTCCACAGTGTTCCGTCTCGTATCTACTACTGGGGAGATGACAGGCCCTTGGCAGGAGAGCGCGTGGCTATCAAGGATCTATACGATGTCAAGGGTCTCCAAACGTCAGCTGGCAGTCAAGCATGGGCTCGCATCACACCCGTTTCCAACGGCACCGCACCTTCGGTACAGCAAATTCTTGATCTTGGCGGCATCATTGTGGGAAAGCAGAAGCTTGCTCAATTCGCTTCCGGTGCTAATCCTTGGGAGTGGCAAGACGAGCATTACCCATTCAATCCTAGAGGTGACGGATGGCTCACGTGCTCAGCCTCATCCTCAGGAGGTGGCTGCTCTATCGCTGCTTACAAATGGCTCGACTATGCCATCGGGAGTGACACTGGTTCTTCAATGAGGCGGCCGGCTGCCGTTGCTGGCGTCTATGGGTAAGCTTCACCCTCCCCAGACTATGATTTCCACTAACAAATGGTAGTCAGCGTCCAAGCCAGGGACTTATCTCCCTCGAGCGCGTCATCCCATTGGGTGCTGCTACCGACACTGCGGGCGTCTTCTCGCGTGACCCTTATAAGTGGATCAAGTTTGCCAAAGCTTGGTATTCTCCCAGCCTCTATCAAGACGTTTCCATCACTGGCCTTTCGCCGCTTGTAGTCCCAGACACGAACGCATTCCCCAAAACCATCATTTACCCTACAGACTATCTTCCGCTGAACAACTCGGCAGCTGAACCGATCCTACAAGAGTTCATTGCGGGCATGGTTAGGGTCTTCAACATGACTGTCAAAGAATTGAACTTCACTGCGACAGTGGAGAATGCGACGGATCCTGTTGCAAGTAATTTCACGATCATGGGTCACGCCACGAGCGTAATCAACACCTGGACTGCGTGGGAGGTTGTTGGTCGACCACTCATCACCGCTTGGAATGCGCTCTTCGACGGCCGCTTCCCACCCATAGATCCTGCCCGTCGGCCCGGCTGGATTTCCTTCGACGAATCGGAGACAAATCAAACTACATACGATGATGCTCTTGATATCAAGAACACTGCAGTGGAATGGTATGAAAGAGAATTTCAATACAGCACTCCAAAGTCATGCTCGGAATCCGTAATGCTCTACGATATCGGCACCGGCGGCTTGCCTTCTTTCCGCGAGCGAGAGCTAAACGAATCGCCCGACGCCTCGTATCTGGCTGTGACGCCAGAGGGTGCAGCAATTACTGGAGCAGGGATATGCCCAATTTTCGGATGTGCAGACTTCACTGTGCCAATTGGTCAGGTACCGTACCAGAGCAACGTTACCTTTCACAAGGAAATGGTTCCAGTCACGATCAACATGGTAGTAAAGAGAGGCTGCGATTTTGTGCTTTACAACATGATTGAAAAGCTGGCTGATGAGGGGGTGCTGAAGACGGTCAAGACTGGCAGGACAGCATTCTGATGATGAAATGTACGGAAGATGTTGGCGAAATGTGGCTGGCTGTCAATCAATGATAACACGCGAGGCCTTCACGAACCCCAATCCTGCTGCTTGACATTCCATGATTTTCAGAACTTTTCGTTCCGCATTCTCACTATTTTGTTGTGTTGAACCTGCAACTCCTGGTCCACTGCTCTGTTCTTCAGCTGGGCGAAACGTGACGTGACCCAATGAGTTTTGCGGTGAGGCGCGCTCCGTTTCCGATGCCTTGAAAACTAAGCCATCAGCTTATGGGGCCATGTGGACAGGTGGAAGGTTTCCTTCGTACAAGCGCCAGGTCTTCGTCGTACCGTCTGAGCGTACCGTTGTGGCGGGAAATGGACCACAAGGCGTCGGAGCGGAAACCTATGATGCGTGCTTGTACATAGAAGTATAGTGTAGACTCAGGAGTAACGGGTGTTGCATTTCCAAACCAGAAGTTCTAGGACGTACCCGGGGATACTTGCGCATGTGTTTTATTGCTCTTACCTGATCGGCCCTCGCGATTGCCATTCATCACGCAGGCTAGGCCTTGAAGTGGCCTTGCCAGTTCTCCCGTGCCGGTAGGCGATCTTGTTCAACAAAACAATGTTCCTGCGCACTCATCAAGATTTTGTTTGATAGTCAGACCTAGCAGGGTGATGAGGTTTCAGCGCTCCCGTCTCTTTGCATCCCGTCGTTAGAAACTAGATACTCTTTTACTCTACCTGCGAGGCTGTTATCATACTCCATTTCTCTGGAATCAGTAGCGAATATGCGCGATGAAGAAAATTTAACCTGGCTCTATGCGGGAAGACACCTGTAGTGAAGATGCGGTTCCTGAATCGCCGTGTTCCGGCTCAGCCTGGTCCACTCCAAGTTCATATCTAGCAGCGCGGTCGCGAACGCTGCGCACCCATGGAATAGAACAACGCGACAAAAGTTAATCGCGAAAGGCGAGACTCTAGTGGAAGCCGGCGCAGGAGCAGATGCTCCTCGGAACCATGGGCCGTACACGAAGAACGCCATCTGTCAGTGCTCTTTAAACTCCGACGAGCGCCGCCGGGAAGCAGTCCGGCTCGGATGCATCCACATAGTGCTGCACACTCGCAAGAGACACAACCCCATCAACAACAGAGCGGAGAAGATATCTCGGTGTTGAGGAAGAGCAGCTTGTGATGGCAAGTTTCCCATTACCGGTCTGTTGTCACTTGGTATGTGCCCCACGGGACGAGGCGGAACCTTGGAAGTATGGATCGTGACCCACGATTGGGAAAAGCCACAGTATACTAAAGTCAGGGATACATGACGGTGTTGGAGAAAAAAGGTCTCAGCTGCAAGATTTGGTGGCGTTCTTCGTCCAAGCCGGGCTTAGACTGCTTTACGCGCTAGGGTCTCAGGAGCTGTGGGGCTCATGCGGGGTACCTAGCGTGCTTCCTTCCTCCGCAAAATCTGGATGGCTGGATGCCGTGTCTGTTTCGTCGAGGGGCGACACGTTCGAATAGCCAAAAATCATTAACAGTAGACTTTCTTTGTTTTCCCCCTTTTTTTTTTGCCTGGATACTTATGCTTGACAGCATTGAATGCTGCAGTATGACATGAGAGTGTAGTTCAGGCTAAATGCGCACGAGATGATGCATAAACACCTGCTGTCTTTCCATGTAGCCCTGCATTTTCTTCATACATGAAATCCGGTCCACTTGCCTGTCGACAGGGCTGTTTCCCCCAACTTTTCCGCGCGGAAGCCTATGAAATGCCGGCGCTCCCCTGTGGGGCACCAGGCGCAATAGCTGTGAATTAGTGCGGGGGTTCGCTGAGACCGCACGACTTGCACATTGAGCCCCAGAAGGCGCATGCCATCCTTGATTAGTTGATGCGGGAGGTGTTGAGGAGTACTTTGGGGTATGTCGATCGTTCATAACGCGCGTTGTGCCCACGATTTTGTGCAGTGCACGCCCAGAATCGGACCCTTTTAGTGGTGAACTCCTTATACCATCGATCTTCCATCTCCCTTCCACAATTCTTCTACACTTTTTTTTTTTGGTTAATCTCGTTTTCATTATACCGTGGGTATAGCGGCCGTTATGGGTTTCCTTGGTATTGCCGAGGACAAGCACCTCGCTCATGTTCCTGCCACGGTGATTCTTAGTGAACAACAGGATCCTCTTACTACTGTCCCCGAGGGAACACCGGTTCATGCGAGATTGAAGCGCGGTACCGGCAAAGATGCGGAGATTATTCTCATCCCCCAGCCGTAAGTTGCATCTGAAGAACGGAGCACTAGCCCGACTCATGTACTCCTCCTACAGCAAGGCTGACGCTACACAGGTCTGAAGATCCCAATGACCCACTCAATTGGTCGTACACCCAAAAGATGGCCATCATGATCATCGTCGCCTACGGTTCGGTACTATACGCTGCCGTCCTTTCTCCTCTTTTATCTCCGGCATTGGTGGTCATTGCGGCCGACTTCGGAAAACCTGTCGGTGACATCACCGTCATCTCAGGATATATGCTACTCGTAACCGGTGGTGTTGGACCTATAGTCAACGCACTGTCTCGAAAGTATGGAAAACGTCCTCAGCTTTTGATTGCATCGCTCTTCGGTCTGCTAGGCACCATCATTGGCAGTGCCACGAACACCTATGAAGGCCTTTTGGCTGGACGCATCATTCAGGGAGGCTCTGTGTAAGTTGTGAGAGTGGAATCGGGATTTTTTAGCATGTAAACTAACTGTTGTTAGGTCTGCCTTCGAATCACTCGTTGTCTCGATGATTGGTGATCTGTACTTTGTGCACCAGCGGGGAGGATTCATGACACTCATCCAGTTCATCCTAGGAGCTGCATCAAACTTCTCGGCCATCATCGTGGGTCCCATCGCAACCAATCTCGGGTGGAAGTACCTCTTCCATATATTGATCCCCTTCACCGCTCTAGAGGTGATCCTGCTCTTCTTCTTCGTCCCGGAAACCAACTACAACCGCGATCATCGCTACGACATCGACGAACTTTCCAATGACAACCTGGCAGATCTTGCCGCCGCAGAAAAAAGACATGCTAGACTTGGCAGTACTGAGAAGGAGGGAAGCGAGGATATGGTCAAGCTCGAGACTACGACAAGCGCACCACCTGCTATGCGCCCGAGGAAAACCTTTGTACAACAAATGGCCATCTTCACTGGAACATATTCGAACGACAATCTCTTGCAGCTCGTGATTGCACCTTTCGCTGTCTGCACCAATCTTGCTGTGCTTTGGATGGTTATCGTGACCGGAGGACTGACAGCTTTCTTCGTCGCGCAGTCATACGTCATGGCTCAGATCTTCCAAGCACCTCCGTACCTACTCAGTGCGGCTGGTGTCGGTTACCTCTCCGTTGGCCCTTTCCTCGGTGGTCTTATTGGATCACTGCTACTAGGAGCAACACTAGATCCCCTCATAAAATGGTGCGCAAAGAAGAACGGCGGTGTATATGAACCAGAGTACCGCCTACTCGGCATGATCCCCTCGGTCACTATCGTCATCGGACTCTGTCTTTTTGGCTACTATGCTGAGCAAGGCGCGTCATTCTATCTTACCGCGTTCTTCCATGGTATGGATCTGTTCGGTATTGTTATCACAGCCATATCTGCTTCTTCCTACGTGCTCGACGCTTTCCGCGACATCAGTTCTGAGGTCTTCATCATGAACATGGTGTTCAAGAACTTCCTTTTCTACGGTTTCTCGTACTTCGTCAACGATTGGACGGCGAGTGATGGGCCGGCCGAAGTATTCTATGTGCTTGGAGGAATTGCTGCTGCGATGATCTTCACGGCTCCTATCTTCTTCTTCTGGGGAAAGCAGTATAGGAGTTATTGGCACAGGCACAATTTGATGGAGAAATGGGGTATCTCGACACATGCGGAGATGTGATGCATCGTCGCTTGACGAACAGAAGAGAATCATTTTGATCTCTTGTAACTCAATGACATTAATGTTAACTCCCTTTGTTTCATGAGTGCTGGTTACGTGGGAATGTGCTATGTAGAGAGAGCTGTCCTGGCAGATGTGCCAGCATCGATGCAGTCATGTTTAGAGTCTGAATATAGCTATGCGTTTCCCAAGAACTTTCCTTGGAGAGACGTTGCGCGAAGGTATATTCGTGGAGGATGACGAGGCCAGATAGGAAGATTGCACAGATGCGAAATGCTATTGTGCTATTGTGCTATTTGTGGATCATGATGAGTCAACTTTTAGGACACTCATCATCTCCGCTTGACGGAAGGGTGCTAAAAGAAAAATCTTGTCGTGAAGAGAAGCTGTAAATGAGCCAAGAATAGTTCCTCACCCTCGTGGTCTTGTCGTGAAGCCGACACAACAGTGCCCGACAGCGTGTTACGGTATGGAGAAACCTTGGACGTCTGTGAGCGGCGACTCGTCAAGATAGGCGGGGAGATCCAAGAGACTGGGTATATATGAGCCTGCATACGCGTTGGCGTCGCACTGCATTCGCCCATCTCCATGCAGCGGTTTGATTGGGCGGATGTTTCGAAACGTTTCCTGCATGTAAGATGGAGTAGACTACCGCGCTCAAGCGACGTTGAACACAAGATGTGCGCGTGGCTGAGTATCTAAAACAGCATTAATCACGGAGATCGCTGTTCAACCGGTGCAACATCCTATAGCAAAGTTGTGCGAGGACCATATTAATACCAGGGGATGGATGCTTCGACGTGCTTTTGCTAGCAAACCTTGTGTACCATTACATCCGACATTGCCGGTCGCAGAAGCTTCCTCTGGGTCGGGCTAGTAAGCGTTTGCCACGATATCCATTGGCGCTTCGTGAAGTTGTCACCGTACTGAACTGAGGGTACGCGCGCTCGGCTCGCCCGATACCCACGTTGTCTACTGCACAGCAATTTAGATCCACGACGATCAACATCGCCACACCTCTCTAACGGGACCGAAGCGCCATTAGGCCCATCCAGACGCCCACCATATCATCCAAGCGCTCAAAATGCACGTCATCCGCAACGTCAGGCAGGCTCCATCGTGGCAAACTAGCACGTTCGATTAGAGTTGCAGCCACCAACCCAAAATGCACCATTATGAGCGCGTAATGAGTCTGGAAGGTGAGCTGTACCTGAAAATCCGATACTTTGGGCTAACGTCTCTTACTCTGATGAGACCGCCTTGGGGGAACTGAAGTCCGTAGGGCTGGCGGTTAAGCATCGCCCATGTGCGTTAACGTGCGGGGCGGCCTTGAAGGAGGTCAGTGGGCGCCTAATGGTTGCCCGGTGATGGTATACTTGTTTGATTGTTTGTGTGTAGGAGATATGCGAATGGTCAGATCTTGGGCCGCTGATGTGATCTCATGCAAGACAGTAAGTTCGAAGTTGAGGTAATGACTGTATCACGGGTATTCTCGTCCTCTTGGACGAATGTCAGAGATTTATGCCGGACTGTGACCGCTTCGTACTCGTTTGGCGAATCTGAGCTCAGAATCAAAGATTTTGCGATAGAGGGGCTTGCGCGTGCCCAGAGATGGGTCGGGAAGCAAGGATGGGACCGGGCCATGGCCGTCCGATCAGACCCTCTGCCATCATTTCCATCGATTTTTCAATAGATCTGCCGAGCTTCGCGGCGAGCTCAACGCTCGTGCTGTAGTGCATTTGACGGTGTGCAATGGCGGACGAAGCTTCGCAGCCAACGAGGGTCGAGCGTGGGATCGTCAGCGGGCCACGGAAAGCTTGATTCGACGCTAGTCCCAAGGTGGATGGCCAGCGCTTAAAACCTCGACCGACGTCCAGTGAAAGCTTTGCAACACCAGCGCACCCCGCTCCACAATCTTGCTCTTCCCATGCATGGCTGCAAGTCCCAACAGCAAGGGCTTCAGGGCCCAATTCCTCCAATTCGCCCACCCGACGGTCATGCGAACGAAGGGACAGCCCCATCTTGAGAGGCCCACCAATCCACCCTACGGAGCCAACCTACCGAGGGGCGGGAACCCTGAAGTCTGTGATACGGCTGCTCAGGATCTCTTGGTGCTTCTGCTAGTCTGTTAGGGCCCAAGAATCGCGGGCAGAAATGTACTACGACTCCGACATAATGAAGTGTCTCACATCAGATGGAGGATCGGTATGAAGAGGCCATGGTAGTGGATGTCGTGCAACAGCTCCAGAGCAACCCCAAGATGGAGAGTACGTCAGAAGAACACAGCGATCGAATGGCATTTCCCGCTGCAACCGAGAGCGCCTCCCGCTTGAAAGTGATGACCAAGGCCGGTCCGCTTCCTTGCCGGTCCGCTACTCGCCAGTCACAGTGCTGATCCTGCATGATGCGCATTACGGTGATAGCTGCAAAGCCCTCCGATAATTTAATATGTGTATTCCTGCAGCCAGCAAATGTGACGGCGCTTTGGGCTCTGTATTTCTCAATTGGGACCCCCGGCTCGACTAGTTATCACACCTTGGCCCAATAGCGCGGCTTCTGGCGAGCGTTAGAATATCATTTTCCATTTGCTGCCACGATACGACGGTCTTATCCCTGCGAGTCACCCGCACTCCACTTGCCCAGAGGACTTAAGGAACTGGACTGCTGCTCGCGCACGTTATCTGATCATCAGCATTCCGCGACTGCACACCTCATACTTCGTTCTTACGCCGTTGAACTCAGCATCAGTACCGGACATCATTATCGCAACGCGGAATAAGAGGTGGATCTAGCTTTTCGCTACACGGGATCCTTTGCGCCAGGGTACTACATACACCCCGGATCGAGTTTCCGCTGCGCCCCGAGAACGCATTGTCACAATCAACGATCCTACACCTTGGTACCCATGTAGAAACGGGATTCCGGATGTCCTTTAAGCGATCACCGCCCCCATATCATTATCCGCCGGCTTAGACGCCTCTACGTTGTGTTCAGGCTTCTGCTGGCAGAGGTGTTTCACCAAACAAACAACACGCCGATTATTGCGAAAACCTTTATACGATTTCGAGCATGCCAGTCCTACGGGAAGCTCTTCTAGAGCGAACGGGTGTGGCTATGGGTCAATTGGGCGTTGTCGTCTCGCACGCCGAGCGCAATATCGTCGAGTCCGTCTCGACGTTATTACGGCGGGTGAACATACCATTCAACGACACAAGCCCAGCTGGGTTGATAGAAGCCAACACAGTCGATCCGTGGAATAAGAGTGGAAAATATGCGCTTGCATATGTTTACTTTTGCATACCTCTGCTGGTCATCGCTGCGCTACTGCGCTACTACCACCTATTCACGGATAAGATCCGGACAGCATTACATCAAGAAGAGGTATTACAATCCTCAACGACATCATCTCCCGACACAGACTACGAGATGTCGGTACTTGATACTGACAAGTCCACCATGAAGTTCTTCCCCCGCGACGGCCCGCTACCAAGCGCGCCAAAACAACAATCCAGCGTTTCTTCTGTAGGACCAATCAACAACCTGGTGGCGTTTTTCCGATTCATGTTCTACCGACCGATCCCACAGATTCAGGTCAAGAAGGGATGGAGGCCCATTGTGTTCCCATCTCTGGCGATCGTGGTCATCGTGGTGCTTGCCCTGCTGCTAGGGGTCTTGTACTGCACCGTCCCACAGCCGCTGTTCTGGAACAGCATTGGTTATGGCTCACCTCCACTAGCGGTGCGCTCTGGCATGATGGCAGTTGCCTTGATGCCCTGGATCGTTGCGCTTGCAATGAAGGCCAACCTCATCTCGATGGTGACTGGCATCAGCCATGAACGATTGAATGTGTTGCATAGATGGGCAGCGTACATCTGCCTCGTGCTCAGCATCCTCCACACAGTTCCTTTCTACATCACTCCAATCTGGGAGAAGGGAGCGCGACAATCTTTCCAGCAGCTCTTTCAGCAGCGTGACGGGATGTACATTTACGGCACAGGTATGTCTCCTCTTCTGATCACCCAAATTCCATAGACTAACAAACTCTAGGAATCGCAGCGCTCGTCCCGTTATGCTTCCTTTGCGCACACTCGATAGCGCCTCTCCGCCACCGGATGTACGAACTCTTCGTAGCGCTCCATGTCCCTGTGGCCATTGTTTTTCTTGGAATGATGTTTTGGCATTGCAACAACTACCTAACATCATGGCACTACCTCCTCTCGACTCTCGCCATTTGGCTGGTTTCTTACTTCATGCGGCTTTTCTACCTCAATTGGACCCGCCCCAGGAATTTGTCATGGCTCATTGGTGACGAGGCAGCCGTTACACTGATGCCAGAGAACGCCATCAAAATCACCATCCCAACACAAATGAAGTGGAGGCCCGGACAATATGTCTACCTCCGCATGCCAGGCATCTCAGTCTTTGAGAACCACCCTTTCACAATCGCTTCCCTATGTGACGAGGATTTCCCTTCGGAGTACGGCGAGGGCTACCGAGACATGGTGCTCGTGTTCCGACCGTTCGGCGGCTTCACAAGGAAGGTCCTCCAGAACGCCCTCGACCACGGGCCGTGGCATACGTACCGCGCTTTTGTCGACGGTCCCTATGGAGGCATGCAACGACGCATTGAAGCGTTCGACGATGTTGTGCTTATTGCGGGTGGCAGTGGCATCACTGCTATTGTCTCTCAGCTGCTGTCCCTGATCAAGAAGATGCGCGATGGCAAAGCCGTCACGCGCAAGATTCACGTCATCTGGGCACTCAAGCGTCCCGAGACCATGGAGTGGTTCAAAGAGGAACTTCGCATCTGTCGAGAATATGCGCCACCCGAGGCAGTACAATGCCAGTTCTACATTACTGCAGCGAAGCGCAACCTCGGCGGCGGCCTCGTTAGTGCAAAGACACCGACGCGTCCTGTGTCGCTCTATTTCCACGACAAGGTCAACGATGCTTTCCAAAACATTGCTGAACATCGCTTGTCAGGCGTCTCGTCCAAGCGACACTCGGCACTTATCCGCGATGAAGCACAGGGCGACCCAGAGAAGGAGTCGGAACTTCGACGCGAGAACGAAGACAGCATCACGGCACTCCCACAAGCGCACATGTTGTCTATTAACCGCGGCCATCTCGCTCCACCGCGCCCCAGCTACAACAGCGGCCGTAGCTCCGCCGAGTCGGCACATAGCTCGAACCCCGACCTCATCGCCCCCGCGCCCCGCGGTCTCGCCGCCCGGCGTCAAGACCGCAACCTCTCCCTCGACATCTCGCAAGCCGTCTCCGGAGGCTCCGGCGCGATCAACCCAGATATCGTCCACAACCCCACCGAAGGCGCACAGGGGTTTGACTTTGGGTTCCCTTCCACACCCACTGAGTTCCAGAAGAACTTGATGCGCTTCGCATTCCTACCCGCTGCCGTCAAGAAGAAGGACGGCTGGAGTACTGAATACGGGCGTCCAGATATACCCTACTTGCTCAAGGGACTGAGCAAGAACTTTGGCAGACGCACCTGTGTGTTCGTGTGCGGACCACCCGCAATGCGCATTAGTGTCAGTGAGACGATTGCGCAGTTGCAAAGGAGCGTGTGGAGCGACAGTGGTCGCGATGAGATTTTCCTTCACGCAGAGAACTACGCTCTATGAAGCGTTGGTTATTTGATTTCTCTTCTATTGTGCATAGCGTTGGCGGCTTAGTGTATATACCCCCCTTTCTTTTCTTCTTCTTTCGCTTTTTATGTAACCATATGACGACTTAGACGAACATGAGCTGGGCAGCTCTCCCTTTTCTCCGCCGGATATTCAAGCCTAGGGTCAGCCCGGGTGGACCAGAACCTTATTCTCCAATGAAACGAACTTTGAATATTAACACGGAACATAAGTCACTTACTTGAAATGTACAAACATGGACGGGGTGGTATCGCGGGTAACCCCCCCTCGACGCCCACGTGGAAGGCCTGCTGTGCCCAGGAGGTGCTGGGGCCTCGGTAAGTACGTCTCGTGCTTTTTTGTGAAAGCCACGCCGAATACTTTTGATTGAGGCGTGGTTCTCGGTCTACAACACCAGCAGCAAACCCTCATCACGTTCTCATGACATTGTCACCTTCTGGATATGGTTCGTCGACGGCCGGGCCAGGAGTATCCCTACCCCTCCATATGCGAGCTGGTGGGGTCGACATTCACCCATGAACCTCGCGGCACAATCAAAGCATCCTTGTCACTAGTTATGGAGAGGGTGTGCATGCGGAGTCAGTATCCCGCGCCTGAATAGGGCGCCAGTGGCATTTGTGCGGCACAGCATGAGAGTCGTAGGTGCACAAAAAGCAAGACGGTGGCCCAGCATGGTGTCGCGGTTTGGTGGGCGACGAGACTGAGGGGGGGGCTCGCTGACGGCTTTGCTCGCTCGTTGCGATACGCGCTGCGTCGCGGATAAGAGCAGCTGCAGCAACTGCACAACGCGACGGCGGCTGCGCAGCGGCGGATTCGGACGGCAGTACATAGGGCTGCAGCCGGCTAAGAGGAGATGAGGGTGTGGGATAGTTGGGCGTTCGCAGGTCTTTGCTTTTGGGGTGACATAGTTTCTGGCAGCCCATAGCGGCCACTTGGCGGACCTCATACCCGCCCCTTCCATCCCAAACAACATCAGCTTGCATACTCCCCGTCCGCTTCCTCCTCCACGCATGTCTGCTGTAACGTTTCCCAGCAGCTCGTAGCTTCTCTAGTAACAATTGCTACTCCCAATTTTAATCACCATACGTCGCACACGAGGGAGCCAGGGCGCAAGAGTTCCACCCGACCGACCATGTTATTAAGATAATTATGTGCACATGTCCGCCATCCCAGTGTCTGAACTGGGCCTCAACTCGAGCGAGAGCAGATATCTTCAACAGCAAATCGCCGCCTCGCAGCAAGGCTCCAATTCGTCGCGCGCTGCTTCTCACGCCTCTAGCCAGGGCCGTCTCCTCCTGGATCCTTCTAGTCTGCAGGCGCTCAGCGCCCATTTTGACCGTCTGATGTATTCTATCCAGCAGCGCTGGCAGTATGTGAGTGTTTGCTTTTCGTATTGTCAATTCGTCAGAGTCCACACCATAGTCTGTCGTACTGACCATCCGCCAGCTCACCCAACAGACACAAACAGCAACCCAAGTGCAGTACGACCGCGCAGGCAACGCCATGCAAATGGCCGACGCTGAAATCGCCCGCTTCCGCGCCATACTTCGCGAAATCGACGAGCTCCAGGTAGAATTCGATAAAGTGCGTCGCATTGGGGAGATTGTCAAGGGCTTCAAGTCGCGCGTCGACCGGCTGGACCGCCGCATATAAATGGTACATCCAGTATGCTGGGCCAGTACCACCACCACCATCATCATCACAGAGCATCTCAACCAACAAACAACACTCACACACTCCTTCACGATCACGAACAGACACCCTATGTCCACACGGACAGCACACTATACCTACTAAGACTGGAAAGCCTCGCGGCCTGGAAAAACAATCTGGGGTGAGGGACATGAGAGAAATTGGGAGGCCTCGCGGCTGTTTGTTTGGCGTTTTGGTCATGTTTCATTGGACCTCTTCTTCTGGGAAATACCCAAGTCTACTGCTTTATTTCCTTGCTCCGTCCTTTTGCTCGACCTGCGTTCTTCTTCTTCTTCTTCTTCTTGTCTCGTCTTTCTCGGGAACTGCATCCGTTTTTGCGTATTGTTGTGTGACGTGCAATTGCTTCTTTCTTCAGCCACTGCATTCGGCCGTGGATTAGGTGTCGTACGTCATTGAGGATCGACGCTGCAGGAACCGATACCTAGTTCAGCTCGACGAGAGTATATTCTTCCCTTTCAAGTTTGGCTTGCAGCTTCTTGTCTTTGTTGTGTCGCTGCCTCTTTTGTCGATTCTTCGCTTTTGCTCCTCGTTGGGGTTTTCGTCTGTATCACGCGAATGCGAACACCAAGTTACCCTTCTTCCGTCGTGCCTCCTCACTGACTCGTTGGCACTTCCCCAAAGCGACGTCTCTCTACCCGGCTACCAGCTAATTTTTCATAAACACCTATATTTTCTAGGACCTTTTTCCGCAACCACGTTTGGAACCTGTAGAAGTTGGGGGCCCGCTTTTTACTAGTTGTTGCCCCACCTGCCGCATCCTTTCACCACAGATAAACTAGAGACGCCTCTTACTCACTCGTGGCTGCGATCTATTGTGAGACAACGATACGCGAAACGCCATGTACCTCGTTGCAAAGCCCGACTAGGAAGATTTTGCCGGGTCGCAGGATGCACAGCTTGTGCAAAACCAGAGATGTTCTGGCGCATGGGAACATTAGATCAAGGGATTCGCGCTTGCTATACGAACTAACCTGGCCCACGCATCGCACACTTTCGATTCTGTCGCTGGGTTTCTGAGATGTCTGACAGACGTGGAGACGCTTCATGCTCGTAGGCAAGGGAATGACGAGACTAAGTGGTGTTGCTAGGCTCCCAGATCGTAAGTGCCTGCCATTGGGAGACCCTCTACGAAGCTGACATCCATACAGTGTTTACTGCAGCATCGTTGCGCACTCTCATAGTATCTGTATCCGGATGCCTTTGATGTCGCATAGACTGGGTAACATTGTAGAGGCTAGTAGGCGATGTGTGCTGCGGTACCAATTGACGGAAATGGCTGGTGCGACACATGGCCCATCGCGTGCACTCAATCTGCGAGAGCCGTACCTCGTGTAGCGATTGAGCGTTTCTCTATTCAAATGGGCTTCAGCATTCGCTCCATTTCTATCAGGAACCTGCTCGTTATGTATGTCGGTATGCGCCATATCGGTACATCGTGACATTACTGCAAGCTTTCTCCTCCGATCTAACAGCACCTGCCAAGCCAAGTCCGGCGTGGTCAGAACTCCACCGCAATCCGCCAAGAGGCAACGTCGAGTTGCTATCGCAGCACCGGATTCTTCATCTTGTTTTGTTGTAGTCTGTAAGCGATCACCATTTAGGATTGCACGGACAAATAAGAACCACAAAAGGATCCTGCGCCAGGAAAGCAGGATGTCCCCTTCCTCCGTCACCAAACCCGATCCCCCTAACATCGCCTCTGCGCATAAGATCGAAGTATGGATATAAAGCGCCACAAAGACAAGACTCACGTCAAAACGCTTCATTTGCTAGTTGTATACCAGTCAACTTGTGAAACTTTACATTTTTAGGCCCCCAGTAAGGCCACCCGCGATGGTGGCTGTGCTGTCCCGTCCACGACGCTAGGCCACAGACATGAAGACAAGTACATCATAACGTCTCAAATAGGTTTACAACCATGCCCAGCAAACAAATCCTACGTCCCTATTTGAACAAGTGCTCCGGTCTGTTTCACGGTTCGACGGCACAAACGCGCCCGGGTTCGGGACAGTGCTGTGGTACCGGGTCCGCTACTGCTTTGAGAAGAAAGGAGAAAAGATGTTCCGTGTTGAATGCATTCAACCGGTGCTCACTATTCTCGGCTTTTTTTCACAAGGAGAAGACCAACTAAAGTTGAACCAGGAGCGAAGGTTCTAAGCCCTAGCGATAGCGTTCCACTCTTGTCCCATCACGACTGCTTAGCCTGGTAAAGTATTACGCGGCCTCCAGCACACAGGGAAGCTACCATGATATAGCGATTGCTGGTTGAGTAGCAGTTCGTTGCACAGACAGACGCCTTCTACCCCGAGTACGAATGTGGGTCGGGCTGTACCGCCGTGATGGGATTCCCCCAGAGTCTGATACGCTAATCTACTATAGACAAACACGAGGTAAGGCAAATAGTGAACAAGCCAAGGGCCCCATTAGCCTGGGCTTTTCTCGTCTTTCACTGGATTCGTTCCTTCAATTCCTCAATTTCCCCCTCTCAATCTCGTCGCTCTGTCGCTTGACACAATGCGCAACCTAACCTCGTCGCTGCAATGCCTAAACTCATCCTGCGGCCAGCAAGGCACCCGCTGCGTCCGCTCTTGCGCATATTATCTTCGTACTGGAGGTTGATCCTTGCGATTGTCGCTTTAATGACCATAGAGGTCCTTTTTCACGTCCGTGGCTACAGCATTACCCGCCCTTCACCACCGATCGATGCGCCCTTTTACACCGGCTGCCAGGACCCCGTCTTGAACAACACCGCGCGGGAAAATGCAGTCATCATCATGCTCGCACGCAATTCCGAAGTCAATGGTGCTATTGCAAGCGTGCGCAGCTTACAGGAACAGTTCAACGATAACTTTGGGTACCCGTGGGTGTTTCTCAACGACGAAGAGTGGAGTGAAGAGTTTAAAGAGCAGGTTGACGCTGCAGTGCGTAATACGACGGCGACAAGCGGGGTACAAGTCAAGTTCGACGTTATACCAAAAGAGATGTGGGGATATCCCAAGTGGATAGATCAGGATCGGGCGAGGAGCAACATGGACGCCATGGCGGCGAAGAAGATACAATATGCCGGCAAGGAGAGTTATCACCACATGTGTCGATTCCAATCTGGGTAAGTCTCACCTTCTCACTTCCAAATTAAAACAGCAACTCAATCAAGCTAATACAAACCCCCAGCTTCTTTTACGACCACCCTTCCCTCCTCCCTTACAAATACTACTGGCGCGTCGAGCCGAAAATCGCCTTCACCTGCGCCATAACCTACGACCCTTTCGTCTCCATGGCGCGCCACAAAAACGCTACGGCTACACGACCGCTCTCTGGGAACGCGGACAAACAGTACCATCCCTCTTCCGCAAACTCTCCCTCTTCAAAGCCGCCCACGCCCTCCCCACATCCGCGCTATGGACCGCCATGCTCGCGCCCAGCTGGGCGCCGTGGCCATTCCGCTCTGCGCTCGCGTGGCTGCGGAATCGGGATGAGAAGGGCGACTTGTGGAATATGTGCCACTTTTGGTCGAACTTTGAGATTGCAGATTTGGATTTCTTTCGCTCGGATGCGTATCGTGAGCTTTTTGCGCTGCTGGATCGAGACGGGGGTTTCTACTATGAGAGGTGGGGTGATGCGGCAGTGCATTCGTTGGCCGTGGCGCTGCTGTTGCAGCCTGCTGAATTGCATCATTTTAGCGATTGGGGCTATGTGCATGATGGGCTACAGGTTTGTACGCATAAGAGTAGTGAGGCGGAGAAGAGGGCCGGGGTTAGTGTGCCCCGGATTGCGGGGGGTGATGCGCAAGAGAGGGGTGAGTCGGGGTGTAAATGTAAGTGTGATCGTAAAATCAAGGTTGTGGAGCCGGTTTGCTTGAATAGGGTGGGTTTGACCATGGGGTGATTGAAGAGAGAACTTTGCTGTATTAGACAAGAAATACTACGAATCTGCTCATTGCTTTGGTGCTCGACCTTTTTTGAATGCGTCTGGGTCTTGCATGACCATGTCTCGGATATCACCCATAGTGAAGCCCCGGTTCTTGTCAACGCAGGCTTGCATGCACTGTTGGATTTTCCTTGGCCATTCAACGTATTGCGCCCATTCTCCGGTTTCATCGTCTTCGTCGATGGCGGCTATGATTCTGGCTGACCATTGTACAGTTGCTTTTGTCGGGGTCCGCAGTGCAATCTTTGGTGCCGTCAATGGTGATAGGAAGAAGCGGATAGCGCAAAAGTGTACCATGACAACGTTACCAAGATGGTTTCCTTGGTCGAAGATGTGAACAAGTGCGTCGTGCGGCCAAGTGGAGAAAATGGTCAGAATTGCCATCATAGCTACGAATGATGTAAGAGGCAGGGGAGCTCCGGGTGGTGGGGTCGTGATGTTCTCCCAATCAATGTCGTTGAAGACTACAGATAGGTTTGCTGGGAGGAGCGGGTTTGTGAAGGATTGGAGGCTTGAAGATGAAGTCGCCGGTGACGCTGTTTCGGACAAGGTAGTCGCTTCTGTAAGATCTGGTGTCGCGGCTTCCTCGCATTCCACTGGCACATCAGAATGTAGCAGATATCGAAGTGCTTCCACGAGCTGTCCAACAATGGCCTTTTCGATGGAATGCACCTCGGGCCGAGCCATTACTTTTGAGAAACCTTTGAGAGATAGCAGAGCTTCATGGAGAAGCTCTTGGTCTATTTCGGGGAAATCGCGGAACGTGGTGTCCATGGCTATGAGATCCAGATTCCGTTGCTCCACAAAGGGTCCACCGAAACCCTCGGCGACGATAAGTTGGGCTAGCAGCGAGCAACCTCTCAGAGAAAGAAAGTGCTCGAAGAAAGCATCCTCCATGTAAGTAGATTGGAAGCATAGCAGATAAGATGCCGCGAACATGATGTGAGATTCTTCGGCTGTGGGGGGCCATCTGGAAAAAGCATCTTCCAAACCGACGATGGCTTTCTGTCGATGGTGGAGCGCTAGTTGATGCTTTGGGTGTTCGACCTGGATGGAGAGATGAGATCCCGCTATAGCAAGCATAGCATCCATTAGATAGGAATACTGGTGCAGTCAGTAAGCATAGTCGTCCTGGTGCTGAATATACTTACTTGATGACTTTGAAGTGGAACATCCCTAGTCCAGATTTCCTGGAAATCATGAGGAATGCATGGGTAAGCCGCAATGAGGTAATGATGAAAGAGTCGCATGTCGTCCGGACTGTAAATCGTGGGTGTATCCGACATCCTAACGACCTGACGCGGACTTGGCACTTCTGACAGCACATGATCGCGCCTCGCATGTTTGAATATATCTGGGTACCTACACAATACTTCCGGGTGGTCAGTTACAAGAGGGCTTAGCGTAGGGTAGTCTACCTACATCCGCGCTTGTCGCAATTCGCACATGACGGCCACGTTTCCTGGCACTGACAGAGCTTAGCAACATGAGCAGACGCACGAGCGAGGAAAGAGTACCTTGACCTTTCTGCGCTTGCAAGCGATGCAGCCCAGACGGCTCTTAGTGTGGCCACGTCGTTGTCGTAAGCCTAACGAGACCGCAGTGTCGCCATTCGACACGGCAAGGCTGCTGGCTATGAGTGTCTACAGCTACCAGAGTTTACTGAAGAGCCTACCCCTGGTTGCGCTCGTTTACATCGGATGTCGACGGTTGTAAAATTTCCCTTGGTTGTTGCGCATTTTGCTCCGGACGTGGCGCTATGGCAGGATGCTTGGTGTGGTTGATCAGGGTATTGTCTTCAAGAAAGTCACCTATTCCGTCTACCACCATATACCCCTCAAACAGGTCGTCCATGATTAGTTAGTCGTCGGGAGTGATGTATGTGACAACATCCATTTGAATTCCTCGTGTCAAAACTGGAGGTTTGGCATGTGGTACTTCTGCGGCCCCCCACCGCGCAATCAAGATGTCATGGTTGGAGGCCTTGGTCAGCCTTAAAGCCGGAAGACCGGCGTCGGTGGCGTTTCTGTGCGAGGGGTACGAACACAGCTGTAGCCAGAGGTAGGACGGGCCATGTAAATTATGGAAACCTCTTCTTCCAAGTATTACTGCACAATTGCACCAGAACTGGTAGGGCAACTAAAAGAGGGATGCTCAATGGAAACGGTAATGCGTCCGTCCTGGTCGGTTGGCAGGCTGTCTGGGTCCACTGTAGGGCTACGTCACTGGTTCGGAAGCGTGGGTATCCCAACATGCTAGCATTGAGTTCTGACTGCAGTGAGCTTGATTTTCATTGTCGGGTCGCAATACACGTGGTTGCATATTGCAAGTAGTTTTGGGCCCAGTCTTTGTCCCGAGGTCATGTACGAGGGAGAAAAGTCTCTATGGTGTCGCATGCTGAGTTTGCAAGCTCAAGCCCCGTCGACAAACGCCTCCTCCATGACCTTGAGTCATGCCAGTGAAATGGCATCGAATTGCCACACATGCACGCACGAGATGATGTTGCCTGTCGGCGCAGTTGACTGACGAAGCAGCCCGGGCCGTTCGATGGGTTTCTTAGTGGTTCGTTAGGCTCCCGCCCAGTCGGGATGCTAGCCGCATCAGCCCTCACGTCTGACGTCTCCCATTCACAGGCTCCGCCGTTATTCCTTACAACACCGTGGCGATCTTCACGTCGCCCAGGAGCATTCACCCACTGCCTGCTGCATTGTTGGGCACGTACACGTGACTGCGGTTTCTCCATGTGCTGCTTAATCATTGCGCGAGGAGCACGCCCCCACTGAAGTGAACACGCCAGAGCCCGACGGACGGCCGCCCTCGACCCTCCCCCCAAACTCACAGGCACGCGTTCCTAGGTCGAGTCCGCAACTCCCGCCACCATGCCGTCGATTCTGTCCGACGAGGACAAGCAGATGGTGAAGCGCACCGTGCCCAAAGCTGGCAACAAGATCCACGCCGTCGCTGTCGCCAAGTTGTACATTGCCTATCCCAACCCAAAGTCATGGACCTACACCGGCCTGCAGGGCGCTGTAGTGCTGGCCAACGATCTTGTGGGAAACACATTCTGGCTGAAGATGGTCGACATATCGGTAGGTACAAGCAATGCTCCAGGAAAAGCGCCACGCTGACACGTACAGCCTCAAACCCGAGGCGTCATCTGGGATCAGGAGATATATGACCCCTTCTCCTACAACCAGGATCGCGTCTTCTTTCACACCTTCGAACTCGAGGACTGCCTAGCAGGCTTGTCGTTTGCCGACGAGAAGGAGGCCAAGACGTTCAAGAAGAAGCTCGACGACCGCGAAAAGAACGCCCACAAGAACACCAAGAACAAGCCCTTCGGCGCATCCGTCGGAAGCAGTGGAGGTGCATCCAACGGAAAGAGCGGTGGTCATGGCCATGGCCTCTTGGGAGGCATCTTTGGACATCGACACTCGCAAGCACCTCCGCCGGCGCAATCCATCATTCCCCCTGCAACCGTCGCATCGCCTGTGCAAAGCAGCCATTCCAATGCAACGAGCGCACGAAGCTCCGCCATCGACACAACCGACCCATCATGGCAACCACTGCTCAAGGAACTGCTGGCCATGGGCATCACCGAAGACCAGATTGAAGAGAATGCCGACTTTATCAAACTGTACATTGAGCAGCGCAAGTCGGAGGAGAAACTCAAAGAGGAAAACCAGCGCAAATCCAGAGCTCCTCCGCCGCCCCCGCCCAGTGCACCTCCCACAGCTGCCTCTCTCAGCCCCCAAAACACAGGCGGCTCGAGACGCGGGCCTCCACCAGCACCCCCGCCAGCGCGACGCACGAGACACGATGCCTCAATCAACCGGAACTCCTCGGGGAGCCCTGCGCCGTCGTCACCTACACGAGAAGCTACACCCCCACCAGGACCGCCCAAGCCCGTCTTCAGAGCGCCTCCGCCCCTGGCAGAAGCAGGCAAGTTTGCGAATCAGCCTCCCGCACCACCAGGCAGGGCGCGAGCCTCGTCCAACGCAGCAAACCCAGGCCCTCCACCACCTCCTCGTCCGCCGAAGACGCCTGTGCCCGACGAGTCAGCTGGAAGCAAGTTTGGCGTGCCTCCACCTTTCACAGGCAACCGCGTGCCCTCGGGGCCACCGCCTCCTCCCCCAAGCCGAGGGCCAGTACCACCGCCGCCTCCAACACGAGACATCCCGTCAGCACCTCCTCCACCACTTCCTCCAAAGTCCTCAGCAGCGCCGACACCACCGCCTGTTCACAACATCCCGCCTCCTCCGCTACCACCATCCTCATCTCGACCTGCACCACCTCCACCTTCAGGAGCAGCACCAGTTCCGCCTCCTTTGCCCCCTACATCGAATGTAGCGCCGACCCCTCCATCCCCACCGCCGATGCCAGGACGAGCAATTCCTCCCCCTCCGCCAATGCCGAGCAGCGGCGCGCCACCGCCGCCTCCTATGCCAAACAGCGGTGCGCCGCCGCCGCCGCCTCCTCCTCCAATGCCTTCGAGTGCAGGCCCCCCCGCCCCGCCTCCACCTCCACCACCATCGGGTGGTGCGCCCCTACCCAAGCCTGCACCTGGCCGAGACGGTTTATTAGCAGATATTCGCGGAGGAGCGAGGTTGAAAAAGGTTTCAGACACAGAGAAGAAGGATCGCAGTGCGGCAGCAGTGCCTGGATCAGAACCGCCGGCAGGAGCTTCGGGGGGCGGTGCAGCTACACCTGGTGGAGAGGCTGGCCTGGCTGGAGCGTTGGCTAGTGCTCTTGCGGCACGGAAGTCGAAAGTTAGTCACAGCGGTAAGTTTATATTTTCTATGAGCCATGTGAAGATATGCTAACGTATGTATAGACGACGAGTCCGACAAGGATGACTGGTAGATGAAGCAGCTCGAACATTCTTCGAATCAATTACAACCCAAAGAGCCGAGTCGATCGTAGCTTATACCATGGCTGTTCCGTCAGCTTCATGCAGTTATATAGCAAAAAGACGAGTGAAAGGGTATACGTAGGGGGGTGCACCAAGGAGCTGGATTATGGCAGAGATGGTGTATAAAGTTATTCAGGAGTGGTATTGATGAAATGGAGTGATAGCGATAGTTGATTCCAAGAATGATAAATGCATATTCTTCATTGTTGGATTCCTGCCCCTGACGATGTTCATGCGAAAGCACCGTGGGCCAAGCGCAGACGCGTCTTAGTGGCGCTGAGATCAGGCAGCAACATTTGTCAAATATCGTGCTTTCTAATCTCCGCAGGTGTACACCGTACCTATGTATTTCTTTTCTGAGCGAATACTGCGTTTAATGTCAGGGCACAACACACGTGCACATTGGCAAGCGAAACCCATCGTCCTCGCTTTCGTTTTGGCGGCTGCCGGGATTGCGACAATGAACATCATTCGCGTAATTAAGACGGCGCGCAAAAAGACCGAGCCTGGGTGCGTACAGGAGGAGAAGCTGGACGCGATAACGACTTCACAGCTTCCGGGTATCAGTGCTTTGCCCGCAGAGTTGTGGAGTCAAGTTCTCAGGGGAATACTAGATCCACACCTCCAGCACGAGAGGCGGCAGTGCCATAGTCTACCGGAGATACTGGAGCTAAGGCTGGTGTGTCGTATGTCTAAGAAAAAAAAATTCAACAGGTTGAATAGGGGGTGGTGAGCTGACAGTCAGTGCAGATGCCTTCGACGAAGAGATCCAGCGGCCGTTGCATCAGCGCTTAACCCTCCGTCAGCTGCCGTACCGTTCCTATCTCCCGAGTTTGGAACAGACGCGTAAGGGGGTTGATATCTCTTTCCGCAATAAGCTTCTGGCTTCGGCCCTGTATCGCTCAACACAACGCCATGTTGAAGGGGAAATAACGCAGCCGATAGTAAGCCGCATACGGAATTGCGTACTCGTGGCTCAACATATCGATTCAAACCATGATCCATTGTACGAGGACCAGCTTGTCCGGATGTTCTGCTCCGCTGCGTCTACGTCGAACTGCTGCTCAGGTTACATCTTTACTCTTCTTTACAGTACCAATGCTCGTGTCTGGCAGGTGGACGGCCAGGACAGCTCTCTAGAGTACGGTAGCCTGCATCCTCATCTTGAGCTCGCGTTGGGCTGGAATGGACGACGTAGTAGTGGTCCAGGGCACGGTGATGTTCTCCTTGAAGTAGCCCTCCTGGTCGCAAACGGATTTCAGCTTACAGAGGTCAAGCGTTGGCTTCTGAGGCTTGGTAGGCTAGGGATGCTCAGAGGCTATAGGTCAGACTATCAGCGTACTTGGGGCCAACCACTCATAGACTGTCCTCGTTGTGGTCGCCGGCACAGACCGACAGATCAACAGATTTCAGGATTCATAACAGCGGGGGGAGATTCTGAGTTCCAGCGTCAGTTTGAGCAGGAAGTTGAGATGGAATATGAGGCGCTGGAAATTCTGTAAGATGAGGCTGGGCATGGATTTCGGCAGTACTGCGGCTTTGGAGAAGGCGACAGGCATGTGGGCGCGGGCTTGGGGGAAGCGTAGCCGAGAGGTACCTACCGCGGGATGATGCGGGGTAGCAATTTGGCTGCGATGCGGGCAGACGCTTACAACTGCGATTGAAGGCGCAACAGGAGCTGTGTTAGCGTAATAACATACCTGTGAAGTAGATGCATCAGTAAAATACCATCGTGAAGTCTGCTATGCGGCGGTTGCGAATCATGCAGCGCGCGGCCTACGGATATGTTCAGCCTCGGTTGACGACGGCGTATCCATCCTCCCGAATTCTGCAAGCCGAGCGTTTCTCAGCGTGTACTCTAAACTTCTTCAAAAGCCAGCCGGTCCCTCAAAAGCGCGTTGTACGACTGTCCCTTTTCTCCACAGCTGCATTGACGTCGTCCGGCGCGAGAGAAGCTAATCAAACATGTCGGCCTTCAGTCGCAACCTGTGCAGTACCGCTTCACGAAACCTTCGATCGCGCTCCAGCGTCGTAACCAGAGCCCTGAGGCCAATTGCTCTCCGGACTTGCCCTTCGACTCCCATCTTTCCTCGAACTGTTGCCGCGTCATCCTTCTCCACCATGACTACGCTCAACAGCCAGGTGCAGCAGAAGCTTTCCAAGCGCGAATATGATCCGGAAATCAAGGATATGGCTGACTACATCCACAACACTCCCATCGACTCGGAGCTCGCGGTAGGGTAAAACGACTTCTATCTTAAGAACTCGACTGACACGAAACTCTAAATAGTACGACACGGCTCGGTGGGTATTCGTCGACACTCTCGGCTGCGGTCTCGAGGGCCTGCGCTTTGAGCAGTGCAGGAAGATCCTCGGGCCCGTTGTGGAAGGCACGACGGTCCCCAACGGCACCAAGGTGCCAGGCACAAACTACCAACTCGACCCCGTAAACGGTGCCTTTAACATTGGAGCCATGATCCGATGGCTCGACTTCAACGACTGCTGGCTAGCTGCCGAGTGGGGCCACCCCTCTGACAACTTGGGCGCAATCCTCGCAACTGCCGACTGGATTACACGCACAAACAAGGCTGGAGGCAATCTCGGCAATGGAAAGATCTTCAAGGTCCGCGATGTCCTCGAGGCAATGATCAGGGCGCACGAGATCCAAGGCTGCATGGCCCTGGAAAACTCGTTCAACAAGGTTGGCCTAGACCACGTCATTCTGGTCAAGCTGGCCTCGACCGCGGTTGTATCCAAGATGATGGGCCTCAGCGAGTCGCAGACACGCGACGCCATCTCGCAGGCCTTTGTCGATGGCCAGTCCATGCGCACCTACAGGCACTCGCCAAACACCATGTCGCGCAAGTCTTGGGCCGCCGGTGACGCGTGCCAGACGGCCGTGAATCTCGTGCTAAAGGTCATGAAGGGCGAGCAGGGTCTGCCTACCGTTCTTTCAGCACCCACTTGGGGGTTCTACGACGTCAACTTTGGCGGAAAGCCGTTCCAGTTCCAGAGAGGTTATGGTAGCTACGTCATGGAGAACGTACTCTTCAAAGTCTCGTACCCTGGTAACGTTCCCGTGATAGCATTTTCCTTTTTCGTCCTGCATACTGACTCTCCTAGCTGAATTCCACTCGCAAACTGCGGTTGAGGCCGCCCAGCGCCTCAACAAGAAGCTCAAGGCGATGGGCAAGTCCGCCGAGGACATCGAGGGCGTCGTAAACCGTACGCACGAGGCCTGCATTCGTATCATCGATAAGCAATTCAAGCCTATGGAGAACTTCGCTGACCGCGACCACTGCGTCCAAGTAAGTCTTACCCTCCATACCACATGGCTGGTGCTGACATTATGGTAGTACATGGTCTCCACAATGTTTGTTTTCAACCGCCTCGAAGCCACAGATTACCCCGATGACAGCGAAGCCGCTACCTCGGCGCTGGTTGAGTCGCTGCGTCAGCGCATTAGCTGCGTAGAGGATCCGCAGTTCACCAAGGACTACCATGACCCCGAGAAGCGAACCATCTCAAATGCGCTCACTGTGACTCTCAAGGACGGCACCGTGTTGGAGGAAGAGGTAGTTGAGGCTCCTCTGGGCCACCGGTTGCGACGTGAGGAGGCCAAGCCTGAGATCCTCGCCAAATACAAGAGGCATCTCGGCCCGCACTACCCGGCGGAACACGTCGACAAGCTCGTGGCCTTGGCCCAAGATCCCAAGTCGATCGATAACATGGACATCGACGAGTACGTCGATCTGTATGTGAAGAACTAGACTTTTGGCCTCGGTTCCGCAATCGTAGGTAGATTAAATGATCTCGCGATGGGGCGTTTCGATAAGCCTGACGATATCGCGTTGTCGCTAAAGCAACCACATGCAGTCGAAGCTTCTGCGCTTCCATATATTTTCTTCTCTCCACATCCCTGCCACATGCCTTAGATGTCACCTCAAGGGTCGCACCAAACCGCCGCATTGACCCCGTCGTATAGTTTTGCAATCTTTCGTCGGCGTCGCGTGATCCTAGCCTGCCGACATGTCTGTACGACCGCAATATCGTATGCGTTATGACGACTTTGGCCCGGCCGAGAAACATCCTCTGATCGATATCGATGTTGTGGGGTTGCCCTACTAACCCAACGTTGGGCGAAACTACCGGCATAGGCCGTCCCGGCTTCTCCAATCCCCGGAGAAAATCCTCTACGAGGTGAGCGCGGAGGTGGATGCGCCGACCGCCTGTTGGTTCAACGGTGAAGTTCAGTCTGCTGCCACATCGGGAAAATACGTATTAAAACAATATAGAGTTTAGGCTTACAGCGCTAATGAACTAAGCCAGAAATACCTGGTTTCAGCATGTTTGCTCATTCGTTCAAGTACGGACCCGCATGGGCGTAAGCATGTACGGCGATACGGGACTACTACTAGGAGCATCTATGTCTGCTCGGGACCTGCGGCGTCCGGTGTGGGAGAGCCATGCGCGGCAAGGCAGTTGTGGCTTAGATGTTTACGGACATTGGTACCGAGTACTCCAGATATGAAATGTGGGAGGGTGTCGACGCAACATTTTTTATGATCCGGATGACATGACAGCGCGCCTCGACTCACTCTTAATAAGTACCTTCTCGAGATCCTCTCCAATCTAGCCTGCGACCATTACCAATCTCTCCTTACTGAACACTTTGTGCTTTGCCAGCCTGGTTCAGTGATTGTCTATTGGAACGATGTCGTCCACACGAAACAGTTACCTCTCCGAGGGTCACAGCCTGGACTCGCTCGATGATGCGGAGAAGGGTGTTTACGACAGCGCAACTGACCTGACGCTCCCTGGTCTCGTCTACATGGAACCGAAAAAGCCATCACACTTCCCTACCTCGTTGTCACCAGTCTCCCCCGTACACCAAGGCACGACACCAGGTACAAGTGTACCAGAATTGTCACTCACATTACCACCCGGACGGCAACCTACCAACGCCGCGGAGCTTGAGACGACAGAGAAGAAGCCAACAGCAGACAAGCCAAAGCCAAAGATTAGCCGGTGGATACTATTCAACCTGTGGTTCAACACATATAGAAAGTTCTTCACGTTTGTTACCTTGCTCAACCTCACGGGTCTCATCTTGGCAGCATGCGGTCGCTTCACCTATGCCCAGAACCATCTCGGCGCCCTGGTGCTGGGGAACCTGCTGGCCGCTATCCTGTTCCGTAACGAACTATGGATGCGCTTCTTGTATATGGTTGCCATCTACGGGTTGAGGGTGCGTATTTTCCATTCTCTGCCTTCCTACAGTAGCTTATTCGTTTCAACAGTGGACCCCAGTTCCCGTCAAACTAGGAGCGGTATCTGCACTGCAACACGTCGGAGGTATCCATTCAGGATGCGCTGTATCTGGCGCTGCGTAAGCACACATGAACCGTCTGAGAAAAGGCTGAACTGACGCATAACGTAGATGGCTCCTCTACAAGATTATCGATATCATCCGGTACGGCGCTGTGCAACATCCTTCTGTCATCGCCACCGGCGTGATAACCAACGTCTTGATCCTCATCTCGATTTTGAGCGCCTTTCCTTGGATTCGCAAGTAAGTTGTGGCAATCTAGACCATCTCTGTACCACCTCGCTTACGCCCTTTAGCACCCATCACAACGCCTTTGAGAGATATCACCGCTTCGTTGGATGGCTGGGTCTCGCAGTATGTACCCCATTACGGCCCTTCAAATAGGCTGATGCTTACATGTACCAGATGACATGGGCCTTTGTGATCTTAGGCAACAGCTACGACATCAAGCATGGCCAGTGGACGACCAACACCCACAGTCTACTCAGCACGCAAGAACTTTGGTTCGCCGTCTTCATGACAGTCTTGTAAGTCATGTCTCAGCCTGCGACCATGTCCTTTACTAACAGTATCTCAGCATTCTCATCCCATGGGTCACACTCCGTGAAGTCCCAGTCGAAGTCGAGATCCCCTCGCCCAAAGTCGCAGTGCTCAAGTTCGAGCGTGGCATGCAACAAGGTCTTCTCGGACGCATCAGCCGCACATCCATCATGGAGTACCACGCCTTTGGCATCATCAGCGAGGGCCGCAAGTCAGGCTGCCACTACATGATCTGCGGAGTTCAAGGCGACTTCACCAAAGCGCTCGTCTCCGACCCACCCAAGACAGTCTGGACCCGACAGCTCAAGTTCGGTACGTCACTCTTTTCCTAACCACTCCAATTCGTGTACCTAACTAACATGTCTCTCCAGCCGGCCCCGGTCACGCCTCAGCAATGTTCAAACGCGGCATTCGCATCTGCACCGGCACAGGCATCGGCGCCGCCCTTTCAACATGCATACAATCGCCCAACTGGTTCCTCATCTGGATCGGTTCGGACCAAGAGCGCACGTTTGGCCCCACCGTCACGGGCCTTATCCACAAGCACATTGAGCCAGAGCGCATGATCCTCTGGGACAGCAAGAAGAGGGGTGGTCGCCCGGATACCATGGAGCTCCTCAGGGATACATGGAAGAGATTCGGCGCAGAGGTCATCTTCATCACGAGCAATATGCAGGGCAACGATGAGATGATGCAGGGATGCGCGAAGGAGGGCATGCATGCTTTTGGCACGCTTTGGGACTTCTAGAAGAAAAGGGGAGGTGTTTGAGTGCATGTGTGTTGAATGTGTGTGTGTGCGGTTGGGATAGGAGAAAAGAGATGGAGATCATCAAGCTGCTTGTTTTTTCGCAACGGTTCATGAGCGTGCGCGAGCATGGCAACGTTTTTGGGCATTTACACACGGCGTCTTTCTTTTCTTTTCTTTTCTTTTCTTTCTCCTCTTTTTCTTCTTCTTCTTCTTCTTCTTCTTCTTCTCTAAATAGTTCTAGGGTTTGTTGGATATTTGGGAACTCGGAGCATGCTACGACTGCGTTGTAGATATATAGATTGGCGTTCTTTCCTGGGAAAAGGGGTGTTGCTTCCCCGGTGTTTCCATGGCACATATTCATAGCATTCTATACAGTTCAAACTACATTGCTCTATCTCGACATCTTCTCTTCTTCCTAATTCCTTTCATCATCAACCCGTTTTCTCTGCAAACACCTCTAGGCACGCCTTTTGAAAATTACGCTCACAAACATGAATCCCACGCATACGCCCCGCGCAAACATTACCAAATCAAGCAAGAAGTACGACTCACATCGCGCTCTCCCCCCACAGCCACACCGCCGCATCACCTCACCACATCCCCATCCCTAAACCACTGTAACCCAACGCTCCTACCCACCTTCAAAGATTACATATACCACGAACCTATATCCACACATCCACGCGTATCGCGCAAACATCACCAAGAAGAGTAAAGCGTAATCTCACTATACATGTCCTACCCGTTCCGCGCACAAACTTCATCGTATACATTCAAACTTCAGCCGCATCCCGCCGTACGCTCCCGTCCCGAAACTACGCGACGCGACGTAACGTGATGGTTTGAACCCAATCGTCGTGCAGTCGGGGTGCCAAGATGCCCGTATACGAGGGTTGCTTAGAATGGTAAATCCAATCCAACCCAAACCCAGACTCGCACCGCCGACCCACCTTTCCGTTCCGTGGCCGTGGCCGTGCTGCAACATCGCGCTTTCGCATCTCCCGCATTGCAAAACATGGTGCGCGTCTTGCGGGAATTCGTATTCAGTTAAACAAGTGGGATGCGAGCGGTGGTATGGCGGCTCCTTGGCCAAGATGCTGAGATGGACGATTGTTCGGAGGGGGCGCAAGGGTCCGAGTCCGAGTCCGAGATCGAGTCCGAGCAGATAGATGGTGGTAGGTGGGATGTCGGAACTTAAGTCGTACGACCATGTGACTGGCGTGCGATTTCATCGCACGCCGTACGTATAATTTTCGCTGCATCTGCGACGCGTGCGCTTGGGATGGACAGAGGAATGGGAGAGATGACGGGGTATGGTTTTTTCTACCGCTGTTCTAGTCTATTCTTTGTCTTCTTCGGTGCATACGAATGACCTGCGGCTTTTTTCTTTTCGTTACATACCTACCTCCGATGATGGCTGGTCATTGGATGCGCGATGGCGATACAGCTGCACGAGGCATCTAGATGGTAGTACGTGCCAAGTTCAATCTATGTATACACTCGCGCGCGTTGTGGCGCGTACGTGCAAGACCGAGATATGGGGTTGGGCTTCAACGTCAAGAAAACAAAACAACTCGCCCATCTGTGCCAGCCGGGTACTTGGGAACGTTGTGCCGGATCAGACTTCTAAGCGATGTACTTTTGTGACCGTCCGGGTGGATGTGTAGATTACATGAGACCTAGAGGGGCACGTGGTGATGGTTTAGCGTCTTGTTGTGCTGCGTGACTGAGGCCGCGGGTATATGCAAGGCTTGCCACGACGTCATTATCTTGAAGAAGGAAAGAGAGTGGTGACGAGAAGGGCCAAGCAAAGAGGTAGTTTGCGGGTGTTCGGATTAGGAACTCCGCGAGGACCCTTTCTTCATCTCCTCCAACTTTTTTCCCTTGGGGTGAGGACTGGGGAGAGGCCGTCTAAGCCTGCACTATGAGGCAGGCTTGTAGTACTTTTGCCGTAGCGCACGCAGTGTGCAACTTTCACATTCCTATTCTAATACCAAACATTTCCAGTACTGGGCGTCGCGCTTCAATGGTTCGCTCACAGCACCGAACATGTACCTCCTCCCTTCCTCGCTGTCCATCCAATCTGCAGTGTAATCCAGATGCATCAAGACTATTGCCACCATCTCGTGTCTCCACTGCCCAGAATGATGAGACATTTCAACGCCTTTTGGCCCGAATCTTACTAGACCCTGCGACACACAATTCAACTCGTCGCTTTCAGGTTCGTAATTAGGATCTGAGGTGGCGAAAGTGACTGAATATTCAAATTGTACGCCAGGCTCGAGAAACGTCTGCTTTATTTCCCAGATATTGATGAGCATAGCGAACTCACACTGCTCACGTTTTCTATATGTTAGATGGACCTTCTGAAGATGCTCAGAATTCGAAGGTAGAACGCTGGTAAATGTGCTAGGATAGCGATCGCTGTGTGCTGGACATATCCCTGAGGTTTTGATGTAGAGGTCTAGCTCTTCAAGCTGAGGGGGTAGCACATGTCGCATTTGAGGATAGTATAGTTCCTCTTCAGTGGTAGATGTTCGTGGTGGTCTGCCCATCAAGGTCCGGAAAGGTACCGAAAGTTTCTCCAGAGCACATAGTTTGTGGAAGCCGTCCAATCGTGTGTAGGTGAGATGCTCCAAGCCCATATTGTTAGGCTCAAAGTCATTAGGCTCGAGCTTCAGAACCCGCAATGTATCGTGCTGCTTCTCGAGGGCAGACATGATCTCAACAAGATATTTACGCCTTAACCTTCCGTCACCTGTCCGATGTTCGAACGTAAATTGCGATAGGGCACGGCAGGAGATGATCATGAGACTAGTGAGTCGGCCTGGAAGGTCGAGTTGGTCCAGAACGAGCTCTCTACTGCTGAGGACCTGGTTGAAATCAGCCACGGTATAGGCCTATCAAATGTCCGGTTATTGTTCATCTCGTTCAAGCGGAGTTTTCGGAGACGTGGAAGGGCGAACAGATAGGCCACGCTAGTTTTGCAGCACCGCTACATGTGGAGGTGAACGACATGCAGATGCTGGTAGGGCACGCCTTCGGTGACAACTCTTAGGATCTGTTGTGCCGCTTGAACGATAGGTAGAAGCCAGAAGAAAGGTTCCGAAGCCCAATGACGGGAGCATGTGTAGTTTCGGCCCCAGCCATCCATGGTAAACGTTTCCAGATTCGGCGACCTTGCTACCAGTAGGACAAGCTCGATACCACAGGGCTCGTACTTGAACACTGTCTGTACACCCTCTCGCCATCCTAGGACCCGAGCCGCGTCTGCTTCGATTTCTTGTCGTGGTCTCCCTTGAGACTTATCCCCAGCTAGCATATGACGATGCCAAGTTCAGTAGAATGTCTCAATGTGCTTAGTGTCTCGACGTCGAATGGGAGAAGGTTCAATAGGACTTGTGAAAGCTGCGGTGGGGTAGTCGAACGGCCACACCGTTCGCTTGAAAAGAAGCTCCGTTGTAATAGGTTGGAGTATACGAGATGACCCTTCATTTTCTGAGTTGAGTGAAACTGACCAGGGTTTGGAAGAGTATAGGCCTACATTATACGTGAGCGTATGAATGTAGATGCGGGGTAATTCAGCGTGACGAGTGCCAAGGTCACGATTAGAACGCCGGGGTTTGACGGCAGATGGCCTCAAAACATTGTTGATTTGCATGCTTCATGGCATGTCCTGTTATATTATAGCCTTCAATTTCAACGTCGATTGTCCCTCATAAGATCTTCTTATCAGGTCCAGCAGTTCCTCGCAGCTTGTTCAAGTTGAAGGTCCTCGTGAAATAATAGTCCATAGCTGCGCTCGGTAGATAAGTCCAGGCAAACCACACAATCCAGCTCATCTTGCCCTCCCAAATCCATCTGGTCTTGGTGAACCAGCCATCGCCGGCAAGCACCTTGCTTACACAGCTGCTGGCGTACTGCTTTGTGTCCATGCCCAATTCCTGGCTGTGCTTCAGCCTTCGTTGGTATTCGGCTGCAAGTGGTTGCATGTACGAGTCCGGGGGCAGGGTGCGTTCTTCGCGCGCAATGTTCGATTTAACACCTCCAGTAACGACTGTGATAACTTTGACGCCCAATGGCGCGAGCTCGACGCGGAGCGTGTCGGAATATGTGTGTAGAGCGGCCTTGACTGCATTGTACGGCGCACCCCATACATATGGCATGATACCGGCGACTGAGCCTGTCTGGACAATGGTGCCTTTTGCCTCGACTAGGAGCGGCGCAAAGGTGCTGCACATCTTCATCAGGGAGAAGAGGTTGGCCTGGAACAGCTCCTGCAGCTCATCGTCGTCGTAATCGAGCGCCGGGACAACATAGTTGCGCCCCGCATTATTGTATAGGATATCGAGCTTTCCGCCGGTGATTTCGGTAACGCGCTTGTGCAGCTCTTTGATCGACTCGTTGCTCGTGAGCTCAAGAGGAAAGTAGGTGATTCTGGCGTCGGGTGAGGGGTATTTGGCGGGATCCCGAACGGTGCCCAAGACCTGGAAGCCTACGTTTTGTCAGCCGAAGCCAAGACGATGTTTTTGAAGTTTGGCTTACCCCTCTCTGCGAATTCTAGGGCAAGGTAGTGTCCAATGCCGCCAGGCGTGCACCTACTCGCGTCAGCGACGAGTTTCCAAACGTTTTCGCATCGCTTCCGCAATACAGAACAACAACATTGCTTACCCTGTGATCAGCGCATACTGTGTTCTTTTTCCCTCGGCCATTTTTTGCTTAATACTCGTCGACTTGGAGAACGCGCAGCTTTTTAAACTTTTATATGTCAAGATGTTGGAGCCTAGTCGTTGTGCATGGAGAATATCCACTCCTCGCAGCCGCGTCTGTTCCTGTCACTAGCGCGTCGACGTTACGGGAACGCGCTTCCGCACACGCGGGCTCATTTTAGAGCGGCCGTTCATCCAAACTCAGACAGGTGACTGTGCCTCTAGCTGATAGCGACGCCTGACTAATCGTCATTATGCGTCATCGTACAAGAACAGGAAGGGTCCGCATCGTCTGTCTCCCACTATGCCTCCAATTGACCTATCATGTCCTTTGCTAGCTATAGAGCCTGACTAATACCTGATTCGGAGGAAGCCACCAGAGCTTCCGCTGCAATTCCTTTATCTGTTTCAGTATCTGCTCTCTTGTCTCTGCTCCTTGCCTGTCGTCCACCTTACCACATATATTTTTCCTTTCGTGGGTCCCAGCTTGGACATCTTCTGAAGACAACACAGTTTTGATCGAAGTAACAATCATGACGTCTGCAGATGTGCTGGGACAGTATGTCCCGACACTTCTTCGTCCATCCATATTGCTCTGCATAGCAGCATATCGTATGAAACTCCTCATTATACCCTGAAGGAAGAAACTAATCGCTGTGCAGACTTCGTGATGACCATGTTTGAAGTAGTCTTCTGTGACTGGAGTCCCCTCACCCTTTTCAACATCACCAAACTGCGATTCAAGGCCTTTGCCCGTCTTTGGACGCATAATGGCGAAGCCATGTCCAGCGAGATGCCCGGCCCTACCTTCTCTCTCCTGGCCGAATGTAAAGGCGTGATCCTCGATGTCGGCCCTGGTTCGGGAGAAGTCCTATCGCGCTTTAACCCGGACCTCGTCACCGCCGTGTACGGTGCTGAGCCCGCTGAAGACCTTCATCCCGGATTATTGAGGAATGCTCAAAAGAGGGGTCTCGGAAGCAAATTTCACGCCATGGTATGTGGAGCCGAGCCTGAGAGTCTGATTCCAGCATTACACAAGAGCGGAATTTTGGATGTTAGTGGAAAAGGTGGCTTGGCATCTGAAGGGGTTTTCGATGAGATCTGCTGTACTCGTGTTCTCTGCGGTGTTCCCCATCCAGCGCAAACCATCAAGGGTCTTTACAGCCTTCTGAAGCCTGGCGGCCGAATGGTAATCTGTGAGCACGTGGCCAACCCATGGAGAACTGAAGGCAGCGTAGCGGCGCGGTTCATGCAGCTGGTCTACACGCTCATCGGCTGGCCGTTTTTCATGGGCGGGTGTGAGCTTCAGCGACACACCCTGGAGTACTTGAGAGACGCGGGAGAGTGGGATAAGTTTGACCTGAAATACTATGGCCCAACGGATTGCATCCCATTCATTGTTGGCGAGCTGGTTAAGAAACATGAGTCGCTGGACAAGAGTTATGCCGAGGCTGTGAAAGAGTAGCTGAGGAGAGGCCGGAGTGTAAATTAGGTGGCAACCGCGAATGTTGTGTAGAACACTGGGTGGAGAATGGCGTCGTATGGAGAACGGGTTTGTCAAGTGCAGCATCGTTGGTGCGGGGCTAGATCGTCGTCGTACTAGACCGTTTGATCTCGGATGGCGCAAGCTAGCGATAGGTGTGACACAGGTTGAGATAATCTATCAAGTTACGTGTTACATGCTAGAACGCTAGGAATAGTATTCAAGAAATGGTTGGCATTAGCCTATGCTCCTGCGTTTTCTTTTACAAAGCCAGAAAGCTAACAGCCATGACCAACGGTGCCAAACCCCAACTCTGGCACCCTTGTCTTCCGGGTGCAGCATTCGTGGTCTGCTCTGCCGAACCGGCGCTGGAAGTTGCGCTACCGGCTCCATTGGCGCTTGATAAGATGGTGGTTGAGACTTCAACCGATGGCCCGGGTGTCTCAGATGGAAGAGTGCTGATTGAAGTAACAGCCGGGTTTGCTGGGCTTTCTGAAGGCGTTGAGAGAGCAGACGTGACGTTGCCTCCATTACTGTCCCGCACTGTGGAGGTAGGCGAAGTCGCGTTTTCAGAGTCGCTTGTCGATCCAGTTGAACTGCTTGTTGGCCTTGGTGTCGGCAGGCTGCTAGGCAGTTGCTCAGCCCCTTCATCTCCGCAATCAGCCTCACCTCCCAGCTTCACCACCATGCCCACGCCTGCCGTCGCATCTCCCAACCCGTTATCATCCTGAAACTGCTTGACATCAAACGCCTCATCATCCCCCGGTAGCTGCAAATCGGTAATATCCTTCCTTCCAGGGTTGGTATACATTAAAAAGCTGTATTGCCGGTCGTCCCCCTTTTCGCCCACGGATCCTGGAGCAATGTATTCGAGAATAGCTGGAGAGCTGGTGTCGATATTGGTAATGTCGAAATTGTTCTTGAAGTTTGCGCGTGCATAGTGTAGCCTGCGGGCATTTGAACATGTGGTGTCGACCATGATAATGGTATATAGCGTGGTAGGAGAGATGCCGTTGCTATCACCCAACGCGAATCCGGGCTCTTTTGCTACCGCTAAGGAGGTGTAAGCAGTTTGTTCTCTGAGGATCTGACGAGTCACTGACCTTCTTTCTCAAAGATGGTTCCATCCCTGAAGCCGTTGATGGCTTCATCAGTGAAGCTGACTTGTACCTTGTCGCTGCCAAATCCGGTTTGGAGATCTTCAGGCACAATGGTTGTATCTTGCGATGCTGCGCATGCTGCAAGGACCGCTATGACTCCTGCCTGCCAATAAAAGAGGGAAACCATGATGTCTTGATTAGAGGATCCGCCGAGAACGCACCGGATGGTTGAAAGAACAAACTATTACTTGAAAACTGAGTAGTGCTAGTATTGGACTTATTCTCTAGCCTCGAGCAATTTGAAGCCCAAGATTATATACATCCTCAGCTGCCTTCGTATGTACCAATGCCCTGTGAGGCCGATAGTCAGGCCGCGCACTTCGCCCCAAACTGTTCAACGCGCCTCAAACTCCGGAGAAGCTGCTGGATCCTAGCAGACGTACGCAAAAATAGAGCCCAGCATTGAGGATACCCTGACCTCCAGACGATAAGCGCGTGGAGTCACGAAAAAACTGATTCTAGTGGTCTGTCGGCGCCTTGGTGTGCTTGTCTACGGTTTCGGTTTCATATCGTTTCGGCTGCCAGGCTGCCGGGCGCTTGAAAGCATCAGCCTGGCTATTGGACTTATAAGCTACTGCGCCTCTTTTATTCCAGACTGGCAAGCACTGGTCAACCGTTGCCGAAAACGATCTGGATGTAACCGAATCCGCACTGCCGAAGACATTCAGCCTCGCTACGCGGGGAGACCATTGAAAAGACATAAGAAGTGCCCGGAGACCACTCAGAATGTCTAACAGTTTAGTTAGTCCATATGTAATCTGAGATTTGTGTTTATGAAACTGGAGAGAAGTTGTGCGGATAATGACTGCCTGGTGTTACTAGCGCTTGGCGACCGGAGGAGGATTAGGTTAGCTGGAGAGAAAAAACTGGAAGAACACAGCGCAACGACCTGAGGAGTGCATCTGAAGAGCTGCGAAATGCATTCAGGTTACTTATGCAGTGGCTTTCTAGTGTGATGTTAACTTGGTGAGAATTACGATGTTGAGTGTTCGCTCTTTCTCTACGATTCGATTCTCGAAGGGGATCGGCCATTAGTTTTTCCGGTACCGTATTTCGCGGGCGGTCTGCAGGTGGCCCACAACAGCAACCTCGACGTTTCCTCTCATCGTCAATCTACACCACCGCCAAAATGACTAAGCGTTCGTACTTCATGGATTCTTCATGGCAAAATTACTGACAGTCATGTAGGCACAAAGAAGGTCGGCATCACCGGAAAGTACGGTACCCGTTACGGTGCCTCGCTCCGTAAGCAGGTGAAGAAGATGGAGGTGCGTATTTCCCAACAGCTCTGCATTGCTGGCAGGATTAGTCACTCACCATCACCATAGATTGCGCAACACGCCCGCTATGTCTGCCAGTTCTGCGGAAAGAACGCTGTCAAGCGCGAGTCCGTCGGTATCTGGAACTGCCGCTCATGCCGCAAGACGACTGCTGGAGGAGCCTACACCATCTCGTAAGTCAACCCCGGATACCCCGCACATGACATGGTCTACGGCCTGCATGTGCAGACTACATCAGGACACTACTAACGAGGTCAACAGTACTCCCGCTGCCGCCGCCACCAGGTCAACGATCCGTCGTCTCCGCGAGATTGCTGAGGTTTAAGGGAACATTCGGCACTAGGCTGGAGTTGTAAGAGCGTTTTCTCTGCATCGGTCATCATGGCCCGATAACATTACACACAATGGAACATTCGGAGGCTAGACTCATAACGATCATGGGTTTTGCTAGGAATTCGTTGAAAACAATGGCAACTTCATGACCAAGCACACTACTGTTGCATCTACTTGAGAGCAGCCAAGACGTGACTAGTGAACTAACACTGCCCAGTGTGCCCAATGCGTCCCCTACCCTTACGATAATGGAAGATGCCAGCCTTCGTTGTCGTCTGTGCGTCCGAAATCTCGACCAGCAGCTTTAATGAGAATGCAGGGCCAATTGCACCCCAGAGATCCAGATCAACCGCGATTACCTGGCCATTCTAGTAGTCCCACGTTGTTCACTGGGCATGGTTCTGCCCTGTCAGAAAACGGTATGATCTCATGAGCCTTACTTTACCATTAGCGTACGACGGACCTTTTGACGGTTGCCTGTTTCTCCAATTTCACGGTGAGCAGACGACCCGTCAAGGGGGTACACTAAGTATTGAGTGGGATGTCGGTTAGACAGCCGGTTTCCACGTTGTTACCGGCGCCGTGTTGGCATCGTATCAATTAGGCTTATGCCCCGAGTCCTGCGCCGTTCCTCAAACGACGCCCAGAGAGTACTCATCTTTTGGGGCATCCTTGCATAACCATTTTCGTGCTTGGCTGCACACCGACATTGGTTACTTCAAGCTGAACGCAGTTGTCGTGGACAAGCGGTATGTGGTGCGGGCAACAGTGTCCTACCTCCAAGTGTTGGGACATCGCCTCACTGTGAGTTATGCAATCACGACTTATAACATTCCCACTTATCTAACCTATGAAACAGGATGGCTTAAGCTCCGTGAGCGATGCTAGCGTCCAACATGGCAAAGACGTCGTCCTTTGCAAGGATCTGGCGATCCTAGGCGCGGCCGAAGCATCCATGAGGAACATCTGGATCAGACCACAAAGAGGCCATTGGCAAACGCGTGCTCGGACCTTCGCGGCCGCCGCGCATAACCTGCGATCTACGCCTTTTCGAACTGCATGCAAATTCTGGATTTAGGACGCCCACGCACGACGTCATGCCGTGAATCTACCGACCGGTCCGCACGCTAAGTGGGGTCCCGCAGAGCCTCAACACCAAACTCTTCTCCCGGCCTATGAACGCTAGAGCGCATAGTGGCCGTACACGTTACAGATAACAGATTTTTTTGTCCGATCACCCTCCTGACGACGAAGAGGAAACCTCCCGAGTATATGCCGCACAGACATGATGACGTCGAGAATGAGGCTACATGGGTGCCTCTCTGCTTTCGCATCACCCTCGTGTCCGCTTGTCGGGCGTTTACGGTCAGGCCATTGGCGAGATGGCAATCAGTCCACACCGCCCTAGTCTCCTACGATGCCGGTACCTCGCCGGTGTCGATGGGCCAATTGCACACATGTCCGATTTAGTCCTGGATGTGCCATAACAATCCCTTATCAATGGGGCCCTCCGCGTTCTTCTCCTGATTTCCCAAGCATAATTTTCCCCAAACTTTCATCAATATGTCTGGATACTACGGGCCCTCTTTTTACAACAGATCCTCCAGGCCCCCGTCTCTGGCAGCATCAAGAGCAAACTCGTCTTACCGAGTAGCTCAGAGTGCGCCTGTGACACCTCGCAATGGATCGATAACCACACCCCGCAACGGTTCCATCCCTAACACAATCGCCGGTACCACTGCGGCTCAGACTGCTGCCAATACCGCCGCCAACACTACCCCCAACACCGGGGCTACCACACCCGCCTTCCTCTCCAGAGTGAACAGTAGGCTCGAGAATGGAGAAACAAAGGATGAAGACAATGTCTCCATGAACTCCGAGGTCCTGCGCAATGAGAAGGGCGAGCTCATGATTGGCAGAATCGCTGGTGGAAAGCATCTTACCGATGATGTCGAGGACATCGACCCCGGTTGCGGAGAGATTAAGCGTGTGGACTGCGACATGCCTCTCACCCTGACCGAGATGGTCAATCACGAAGGCAAGGAGTACATTGTCCTCAGCTTCGCTACTGGTGATAAGGAGAACCCCTTCAACTGGAACCCCTGGTACAAGCGCAGTATCACCACGATGCTGAACTTGATGACACTGTTCATCGGTCTCGCGACCACGGCATACAGTTCGGGTATCAACAGCATGTGCGAGGAGTTCGGTGTCGACACTATCTACGGTCAACTCGGACTGTTTACCTTCAACATCTCTTGCGCTATCGCACCCATGGTGCTGGCTCCCTTTTGCGAGCTCGTCGGTCGTAAGATCGTATACGCCAGCGCCTTCCTCTGCTTTTCGCTCCTCTTCATCGGTCTCGCCCTGGCACAAAGCGTGTCCGTCATCATCGGCCTTCGTCTACTCCTTGGTCTCTTCGGATGCGTAGGTACTATCCTCGTCGGTGGCACCTTTGACGACATGTACGAGCCCCACAAGCGCGGTCGACCTATGGCCATGTTCAGTTTCGTCGCCATCTTCGGTACAGTCGCCGCGCCCATCTATGCCGGCTTTATCGACCAAGCTCTCGGCTGGCGCTGGGTTGAGGGTATCCAAGGCCTGGCCAACATCCCTCTACTAATCCTCATCTTCGTCTTCTTCCCCGAGACCCGCGGTGGCGCTAGGCTCCACAAGCGCGCGAAGCAGCTCCAGAAGGCCACCGGCGACGACCGTTACGTCGCTGAAGACGACATCTACACACCCGATGTCAAGTCCATGCTTAAGGCATCCTCCGTCAAGGCCATCCGCATGTTGGTCACGGAACCTGTCGTATTCGCATTCGGTCTCTGGATCGCCTTCTGCTGGGCCGTCGTGTTCCTGTTCTTGTCCGTCATCCCGATTACATTCAGCGAGAAGCGCGGTTGGAACGAAGGCGTTAGCGGCCTACCCTACATCTCCCTCGCCATCGGCACCTTCCTCGGATGGGCAGCCCACCACCTCCAGATGTCCAAGTACAACAAACTACAAGAAGACCCGAACGTTCGCGTCGTGCCCGAGCACCGCCTATACGGCGCCATGTTTGGTGCTGTCTGGCTCCCCGTCGGCCTCTTCATTTACTCCTTTACGCAATACGAATACCTAATCTGGGTCGGTCCCGTCATCGGCCTCGTCCCCATCGCCTTCGGTATCTTCTTCGTCTTCGAGAGCACATACTCCTATACTGCGGATTGTTATGGCGAGTCATCGTCCTCGGCTATTGCTGGCCAGGGTCTGATGAGGAACACACTGGGTGCTGTGACGCCGCTTTTCGCGAGCGCCTTCTTCCACAATGTAGGCAGTCAGTATGCTGGCTTGATCTTGGCCATGTTCGGAACGGTTTTGAGTTTGATTCCGTTCGTCATGTTCAAGTATGGTCACTTGCTGCGTGCTAGGAGTAAGCTTGCGAAGGAGTACTAGGAGAAGAGTGTGATGATGTATGAAAGTTGATAGCGCATTGGCGTCGCATAGTATCTAAATTAATTATATGATTTAACCTCTAACCTCTCAAATATTATGGCCGTTGCTACGTGTGATTGCTGTTGTGATAGCATACACAGGGCTGTTCATGGGCACCTTCCAAACTCGGCGAATGTGTGGCAACCGCCATTGATATGATTAAGATATTGCCACAGGAAACTCTGCTGCTTATTGAACAGATTCTGAGCATACCTGCGTCATTGCGGTTCTTTCTCTCGCGCATGAGTCGGGTAAGGTTGTGGGTAAGCCATTCGAGATGTTGCGTCAGCGTGGGCGCACATCACCAGGGTATCGTTGTTCAGCGGCATGCTCGCCTCAGCTTCCGATGCGAAGTCGCGCCGACTCTGAACTGGAAGCCGAGACACCACCGTCCTACGTATACTTTGCCACTTCATTAGCCCCCGAACACTCCGCTGTGTGCTGGCCGTCTGCGTAACGACCCAAGGCTCCAGATGAATGCCGCCTCGCAAGCTCATCTATGCTCCAGCTGTAGCCAAGTCGATTTCAACATAGTCTTTTCCGGGGACCCGAACGAGAAATCCTGCTCATGGCCGCTGGCCCCTCTTGTTCAATGGACGAAAGAATGCTATCTATGTAGCTACTTGCGTAGATGCTTACCTACAAGGTACGGCTCCATCTTTGTCGCATCTCCACTTACCAAAAACGCATACGTAGTGTTCAGCCCTATTTCGCCGAACCCAGTGTGTATGCAGAGCTCCTTCTCTTAACGCCGAACAAAGATAAAACTGGAGTCGGTGTTGCAAAGTTGAAACTTTTCTCTTTTCCGGACGGCCAGCATGTCTTTACACTCGCGCCGATTGCGTGCATCCCTACAAAAGCGGGATGGGCGACAGACCAATCTAGGATAGTACCGCCACTTGTCCAGTATGCGGCAGTATCCGGATGGATTAGTCAAAAGCGTCATTGTCCAGATGCTCACCGTGATATGGCTACGGGATCGCGGTCGACGGTGCCGTTAACCGTCATTGACTGTACGACGCGGAGTCTTGTTGAGCTCCAAAGAGATGAGCCATACGTGACTCTCAGCTATGTCTGGGGCTCCGCGAAATCTGGCCAGACCACAAAAGTGGCTGAAAAAGATGATTGTATTCTGCTACCCTCGCAGCTTCCGCTTACCATCGAGGATAGCATAACCGCTTGCAAGGGTCTGAACTTCCGCTACCTATGGGTCGATCGATACTGCATTCAAGGAAGTCACGACATGCGCGCCCAGCAAATCAAACAAATGGATGAGATATATTCTGGTTCCGCTCTGACTATTGTCGCGTGCACCGGGGTGGACTCGACTCACGGCTTACCTGGAGTCTCTCGCCCGCGTGTGCCAGATCCAAGCATTGACATCGAACATCTTGGTCGACTCCGCGCAGTCCCTGCCATGTACGATATCGAAGGAAGTGCCTGGGCCACAAGAGGATGGACTTACCAAGAGGCTTTGTTGTCCCATCGACAGCTGTATTTTACAGAAAAACTGCTCTTTCTGGGATCTCACAGTGAGATTGAAACTGAAGCGCTGATTCACGGGGGAGATGCAGTTCTGGAGGCTGTTTCGGACGGCTCGACAAGTACACACTCGCTTGGCATGTCGAGTGTTTATGGTTGCATTGAGGAGTACTCTAGACGGCAGCTCACTTACGAACACGACACTCTCAATGCACTACTAGGTGTTTTGTCGCACTTTCAGCAAAGTAGAGGGGTCCTCCATATTTGGGGTGTGCCGTTGGAAGGCAGCAACTCGACTCCTGTCGGGGGCTCCGTGTATACCACCGAATTGGCGTTTGAGGAGAGTCTGTGCTGGAGTGCTGAATATCAAAGATGTCGCCGTGGATTCCCTACCTGGTCCTGGACATCCAAAGATGGCCCCGTTCGCTGGCCCATCATGTTTCCTCTGTCAGCCGCGCATTCTTCATTTAAATCGGAAATGAGACCTAGATTTGAGATTGAACTTCGCACAGGCCGGCTATGCAGCTTAGCGGAGTATCGGCTGCGCTACAACGAGCTGGACAACTACGGCGAAGCTACGCTTTGCAAAGATCGACCAAGCCGGTTCGTTCATGTAGAAGCTTTCGTATCTCCAATCGTTCACATTGAGGACTTTGTCATTTTTGACAAAGTCGTTTTGAGAGCGACGACGGGTGAGAGACTCTCTTTGGAGGTCTCTGGGAATGAAAGATTGGCCCCAAGTCCGCCCGATTCGGTCGTAGCTGTCCATTTAGTGTCTGGTAGTCATGCGCATGTTCGTACTAAATATGGGCTTATCGTCCGTGACATGGGCGAGCACTGGGAGCGTGTGGGACTGATTGAAGATGTTGAGGGCGTCCTTGAAAGGGTGGTGAAAGTTCGCAGGAAGCTTCGCATGGGTTGAGAACCTGGTTCAGTCTTTTGGTAAGTATCAAGGGACGATATACTTTCTATTTGGTAGCTTCTGGAAACGGTGTTTGTGGAATGGGAAGGTTATGTTACTAGAATCCAAGTGTACTTGCTTTCTGCATGGTACGAAAGCCCGTTCACGAAGATGACGATGAATTCATAGGTATAACGCTGGACGCATACAGTACCAATCCATTCCTCTGGCCGCTGGTACATCGCAAAGTAATCTAGATAGATTGCTTCTCTCGTCATGTTGGAGAAGGTAAACCCAATGACTATTGGAGAATACAACGCACACCCTGGGGGAAACAGGACAAGGGGAAATAATGACGGGCCTCCATGCAAAACACCAAAAAGGGTTGAAGGCCGAAAGCAGTGGGTCGAGTGCGCTTTCCTTGCGCGTTGCGCTACTCAAGATGGCAGGGTCACTCTTGCTTTATGCGATGCATGACCATCAGTCAACCCAACAAAACCAATTTACCTCACATCCATCTTCGAACTCTTCCCCATCCAGTAAAATACTACCTCAATTGCACCTGTGAAACACTTGCTGGACCGACTCACAAAACCAGAATGATGGATGCACTAGCTGTTCTCGAGCATATCATCAAGGTCGTGGTACCAGAGAGATGTCAGTCGGCCAAGTCGGACAGCGTCCGTCAGTTCTATAGAGAGGTAGTCAAAGACCCTACTTGGGCAATCAACGAGTGTGTAGAGCTGGTGGAAAACTGGGTGACAGAGAGAGCGAAGACAGGAAAGCTTCGGGAAGCGGTCGACCAAGTGAGAAAGAAAAACAGATAACTTTTGAGAAATCCTACGCAAAACCTGGAAGGAGATAGGGTAGGGGGGGGAATAATGCCGGGCTTCCATGCAAGACGCTACAGGGAATTGGAGGCAAGCCTTTCTGCAGATGTCGATTTGGGCATCCGTCCGGCTGGCTGGCCAACTACAAGTCCTCAGAGCGTGCGGTATCGCTAGAGGTAAAACTGCTTGTCGTGTGCGTTATCCTGTTTATCTGGTTAGTTGGGAAAGGTAGAGATGCATAGGCTGACTTACATCCTTCCACTGTTTCAAGACGTCTTTGTGGATACAAATATTGAGCACCGCTGTCGCTTCGTCCTGGATGTAGTAGTCTTCCATGCAAGACTCCTCGGTAGTGTCGTCTGAGTGGCCAGACTTGTATGGAAAGCGATACTCATCACCAATGCTATTCAGTAATAACCAGTAGCTCTTGACACTACCGTGCATCATCGTTACATCCTCAGGGAATGGATAAAATCGTGCACGGCAGAATGCCTTATTCATAATTCCGACCTGTATCATACGGCAGTTACCTGTATTAGAGCCGCATCTGCAGCTTTCACTGTACTGGGCGCAGATCATAGCATTTTTACAGATTTGCAGGAATTCTCCATGTCTTCGCGCATCTTGTCGACATGTTCTACAGAATTGGTCAGCCAAATTGCAGAAATATTCGCGGAAGGAGGAGCTGGTAGTCATTACCGACGATATGAGTGGGAAAGCTCGACGGAATCCTTCTTCGGCGATAAGTACGTAGTCCCAGAGATTGACGTCGGCGGTCCACTTGTCGTTGTCATCCTTGTGAGACCGAGGTCATCCCTTTGAATTCGCAGCGGAGGACGATGCCAAGAGCGAAACAGGAATCATCGGGAAAGGTGATCTCAGGCATGGTGCTCCAGACATCGCTGACACGACAGAGGGTGCTTTTGGATACCTGGAAGGTCTTTTGGCCGCTGGGATGCTCCGGTGTGCCCACAACCAAAGTGAGATCGCACTGCCTGCTGATGGTGATAACTTCGAGGTTGGTGTCGTGGTCTTTCTCTTTCTCTTTGGTCCATAATCCTCTCGTTCGAGACACACGGGCATTTCACTGTGGGTTGCGCTGTCTGATAGAACCATGATGTATGCGACCCTCAGACGAACCTGGTGTTGTCGTGTAGGGTGCTGAAACAGAAACGAAGATAGAGACGGTGATATTAAGAGGATCGGCTTCGGGGCTTCGCTTGAGAAAACAGTAGTGACGGAGACTAGTGAGAGATTCCTGGGTGAAGTCGCAATCTCACTGTTCGAACTTCACCTTGAGTTGCCTTTGCCAGGTGTGTTTACCATACTGGTCTAGGTGGTTGCGTGCAGGCTTTTTGGAGTGATCTCAGGTCAGAATCGAGTTGTGAGAGGCCCAAAACGGAAAGAGATTTTAGGAGCTGGGTGTTGGCACATCCCGGTGTCGAAGATGATGTTGACTGAGGCATCTTACTTCCCAAGAATATGAATTTGATCTGGAGTTACCCAGCATACTTCGCAAGTCGCGATTCCAACACGTTTATCGCCTTGGTATGCACCACGGTTATCATATCTATACACAGAGCTCTCTTGCATGTAGGTGCATTGTAGTGGTAGTACCGACCTTAGAACGCAGTAGCGATCGTATCCGCTTCTTTACCGCATATGAAGCACGTGATCTAGATCATTGGGACTAGGCAACAGCTATCTGGAGGAATCCGCTCTGTTCAAAGCAAAGGACGACATGAAACAAAAGTTCACCTCTCAGCACGCACCTACTCCCGCTCACCCGAACAATCTCCGAACAATCTCCCGCGCACTGCAAACATCAATGACGCATTCCATCACGTTGATACCCCACCATACCATACCTCACTTGGATAAACCCTTTCTGATAAGCTCACAGCCACGTTCCGAAACCATGGGAACAGTCGGTGCCCCCACCCTTTGCGTAGCCGCCTCCATAGCTGTCTTCAGACCCAAACATTATATGAATATATTCAACATAATGATGAAAATGTCCAATAACAAGCCCGGCTGGCACAATTGGTTAGCGCGTGAGACTTTTAATCTCAAGGCTCAGGGTTCGGTACGTCTGCTCACTCAAAATCACCACATTCGAATCTCCATACTAACAGTACCACAGAGTCCCTGGTCGGGCGTTTCGCAATGATGTTCTTTTTTTGCATTTTCTTTTTTGTTGATGTTATCTGTAATAGGAAACATGCAATTCTAGACTCTCGATGCATGCGTTTTCTTTCACATTATTTTTTGTTTTGGGCTCTGATGATCGAAGGGGAGAGGGAACCGGGTAAGGGTTCATAAGACAAAGAAAAAAGCAAAAGGTGCGATGCAGGGTCAAGGGGCCTTTACCTTTATCGGTGAATGCGCTGTTTTGGGATTCTTCCTAATATCTTTTTTTCTATTTACCTTATTTCTTTTGGGAATGTGTTGGTAGATAGTAGGGCTGGACCGCTCTTTTCACATGCAACTGTGTCACACAGGCAAGAGTACCCGAGAAGCGCAATGAAAGAGGACGCATGTGAGATGATTATTTTGGTTGTAGAACAGGGAGAATATATGTTGGTTCAAAAGGCTAGTTCATTTTTACATGCGATCGTATATGCCATTTACATCGTAGAGAAGTCGTTTATGCTGGGTAGATGAGGCTTTTCTGAATGAGCTTACTGCGGCGCGCCAACCTTTCCGGCAACGAGCGCAATCAGCGCAGCTCCAACACCGGATCCGTCCTTTGCTATACCAATTCTGACTCTCTTCTCGCCCTTGGCGCCAATCTCGGGTATCGCGCGCAGCGCCTCGCGGATGTGTTCCTCAAAGTTGGGGTAGAATTCTACCAACGAGCCATCCACACCAATGTCAATCTCGTCACCCTGGTCGGCGCTGACGTCGCCGCGCGGGGGCTCAACACCAGCCTTTTGCTCGGTACTGGCAGCAGCGGCAGTCTTTTCCAGACGGCCAGTGTTGATCACGACACCGGCAATGGCGACGGCGGCGAGACGGGCTGCACGGCGTCCAATGGATGCGGCGATTTCGCGGACGGCCTCTGCGTCTTCGGCGCTGACAGCGGAGATGTCGTACTCCTTGTCGAGAGTTTGTCTCAACATGCGCAGACCAGGGCTGTGGTCACCAGCACATACACTGAGGAAGCTCGTGTCGATACCCCACTGTTTCCAAATCGGGCTGCCGTCATGAATTTGTGTGGTACTGTGAACATCATTCGACGACGAGTTGTCGTCGGTGAAGAGCGGGATCTTGGGGTCCTTGATGAGCTTGACCAAAGCAAGACGTAGGAGTTCACCCAAAAACATGCCTGATACACGCTTCTCGAACATCTGGATGCCCGGGTTGACCGAGTTCTTGTCAAGCTCGATATCGTACGGGCTGTTGGGCAAAGTACGGAGAGAGTTATCGAAAGAACCCCACTCGGTGTTGACAATCATCTCTCCGGTTGACTTGTCGTATACGCCGACGTCCTTGTCCGTTGTCATCTTGCGGACCTTGTCCAGCTTCTCGACATAGGCTCCGTTGGTGCCGGTTCCGAAAATTGCGCCGAGCAAGGTACCGGTCTTACCGGGAGAAGTGTAGGAGCGTGCCATGAGGGTTCCAACGGTGTCGTTCACCAAAGCTGCGACCTTGACCGGGAGGTGCAACTCGTCGATCTCTGTCTGGAGCAGAGCGCAGACGTCCTTGCCAACCGCATCCTCAATGTCGAAGCCCTTGGTCCAGCGCATCAGCATGCCCTTGTTGATGCCAATCTGCTGTACTGGGAAAGAGAAGGTGAATCCCAGGTTGAAGATTTCCTCCTCTTCCGGTCCATCGGCCTTTCCTTCTCTGCGCCTGAGTGATCCGGCGTAGTGTTCTTCGTGGTGTAGTTTCAGGAAGGCTTCGATTTGTTTCGCGAGGAAGGAGAAGAGCTCCTTGGACGTCTTCGCAACCATGAGCTCGCGCGGAATGGCGACTTTGCTCTGGGTAATGGAGAAGGTGGTGTTGCCGTGGAGCTTGATGGAACAGACGCGGAAGTTGGTGCCGCCCAAGTCGACAGCCATGTAGAGACCCTGGTCAGGTTAGAAACGGGCTCGTTGCTACGTGTATAGAGGCGGTACCTTCTCAGTACCGTTGGGCACGGCAGTGACGTATGTAGGGATCTGGCTCATTTCAGTGCCCTTCTTCTCGAGGCCCTCGTCTGCGCGCGCCGTCAGCGACCAATTGGCCAGTGTTTGCGCATGTGCCTACCCATCTCCCGTATAAACTCCTTGACGGCCTTGTTGACGGCATCGTCGCTGAAGTCGAACTCGGCGGCGACACGCTTGGCCTGGTCTGCGAGTGCCATGCTGCGCTTGTGGTCTGTATTAAAGGTGCCGACAAACTCGACGTGCTGTTCGGGCTTTGGGCAGGTCGGGGGATCTTGGAGGACAATGGGGTTTCGGAGAGTGATGCTGGGTGCTTGGTCTTTCCTAAGGATGCGCACGATGGCGTGTGGAAGGTGGGGTGCGAAGAAAGCAGTACCAAGCGCTAGCAGAAGAACAAGGAGAGTGGCTACCGTGTGGGTCGCGAAAGGACTTGATGTCTTTCCTGACCGGCCTGGACGCTCGCTCAGTATCGGGCTCTGGCGCGGGCGCGTGACTCTGGTTGGCCTGGACGGCGGACTCCTCCAGCTGCTGCTCATACTGCCCCGCTGCACACAGCTATGACGGAGAACGAGGGGTAACGACCAAGCTTCAGCATTCAGTGACCATGCATGAACACCAACGCCTGCATGCTAATACGGAGGGATACGAGACAGGATCACTTCAGAGTCGCGTCATTGGCTTGAAGGCGGAGCGAGAGCACGAGGTCATCGGTGTCGCTGCTTCGGAGACATGCACCTTGCGCTAGCGACTCGGACGAGCCATGCAGCCGGCGGCATCGTGAAGCCAGAAGCCAGAAGCCAGAAGCCAGAAGCCAGAAGCCAGGCCGAAGCTTGGAGCGCGAGCGCGAACCGCACACGACTCTACGTAGGCGGCTGACCCGGCACGTCGGCACCACCTTCCTCTCCTCACCTTTCTTCCACACCTTGGGCGGCGGAGCGGCCAGTCTGCTAGGCTTATCTTGGCAACCAATGCAGCTTTTCGCGTGACCGCTTTCGTGGGCCTCTCAACAACTCATACGCGATGCTATAGCCCCGGCGCGCTAACAGCGCAAATATCGGTTTTTCCCTCGAGCCCCGTCTTCAGCTTCGACGTATTTTTAGCCGGCTTGTCTCCGCCGATCCCACTAAAATCCCATGTCAAACCTCACACTCATCACAACTCAACACTCAAGGGTATACAGCCAACGCACGGACCAAACAAAGGAACCAATGTCTTGCTTTGCTTTTGTGCTCGCCTGCCGACATATATTTAACTACACTGCTACAATGCTCCTTCATCCAGCCACCAACATCATATCCGCTATCAGATAGGTAAACCGAGTGCTTGTACACTCGCCTGTTGAGAATAGGTTAAGCCCGCAGGGCAACAAAGGAGAGAGAAGTCTGCATGCCAAAAGTACAAGCAAAATAAATCCATGTGCATGTATCGAAAACTCCGTAGTATAGCAAACAAGTGGTAGGGCGAAATATACCAGCCTCCACTGAGCATAAACCCATGCAAACAAGGAAAAACATGATTAGCGGCTTGCCCCCAGCTGAGGGGACTTGTGGAGAAGGGAAGAAAAAAAGGAGAGGCTGGTGCCGCCGCAGTAAGAGCGATCTACAAGTATGTACGATAGAGACAAAAGAGAAAACCCGAAAGCAAAGGCCCCAGCTGTCTGAGGCCTGTCTGTGTACGTCAAAATGTGCCCCTTCCTGACCCAATTCTATTCGTCATTAAATGTCCGCCGTCTGCGCAAGCCCTGGCTGTTCATAAAGCCACTCGGACCGCCATGGGGCTGCGTTTTTCGCTCCGTCCGCTAGTGATGATTCGGTGCGTGAACGTGTTTGTAGAAGAAGTCGATGAAAGTGTCGCTTAGTGTTTCGCTAGCTGTTGTCCAAGAAGAAAGGATGTGTCCATCGAGAAGCAGTAAATGATTTCGCCAGTGTCGCCAAGTTTGAAACGGTGCCCATGCAAGATGCCAACATACTCAAAACCGATGGCCGCCAAATCAAAGTCGAACATAATCCCTATTACCGAACGCCAACCGGAGGACGGGGTCCTAGGCTACTCTGGCTGCTGTGCGCAGAGTTTTCAGAATCTATAGCGGCGCTACTGTTGGAAGCGCTTCCAGTCAGACTGCGAACTTGGGGACGAGACTTGGGCGGGTAGAGATTGCTCACCCCAGCGTGTTGTTCAACCTGTTGTGGCGCCACTGTGTTTCCGAGACCAGGGGGATGGCGAGGTGCGGGCTGTCTCATACCTGGAGGCGATGGTCGCCCGTTGGGTGGCATACCGTTCGGGGGCATGCCGTTGGGCGCGAACCCATTTGGTGGTGATGGTCGGCCCACAGGTCGTGGGCCTGGGCTCAGAGGGTTACCTGGTGACTGGCTCATGCGGCGACCGTTTGGGGTAGGGTAAGCACCGTAACCTGCGCCGCCTGAAAGCTCATCTAGACGGGCTGATGTCAGTGAGTTGGTCCTCGACTGCGCGCCCATAGCGCCGCGGTCGACATGGCCGTAGCGGTCTGAAGAGTAGCCCATGAGGGGGTTGTTCATTATCGAGTCGTGAAGGCCAGGAACATCCGCCATCAACCGAGCACTACTCCGATTCTTGTTCATTCCTGGGCGCGAGAATGGGTTCCTCGGTCCTCTGTTTGGACCAGGAGCAAAGCCTGCATTCTCAGGATTCTGACGAATCTGTTTGGCACTGGGTGCTGAGCGGTTGCGTCGAGACGTCACGCTCATCATGTCGAAGTTGTCCGGGTCAATCATGGGACGGCCTCCCATGGGGTCAAAGTAGTCTTCACCATCGTCGTCATCGTCGTCAAACCCGTTCATCGAAGCGGGTGGCGGAGGCCGTCCTCGTCCCATACCAGGTCCCATAGGGCCGCCGGGTCCCATTGGTCCCATCGGGCCGCCACGACCCATCGGTCCTGGAGGTCCACGGCGCATGTTCATCTCCTGCTCCCTGATCTGCAGTTCCCTCTGCCTGAGCATCAGTTCTCTTTCTCGAAGTGACAGGTTGTTAGATGAGTTGCCTGCGCTCTCGTAAGGGCCGCCATTGGCACCGTCGGGCACGATGTCGTCGTAGAGCATAAGATGTGAGAATTCTTCCAGGTTTCCACTGTCTTCGAAGGAACCACGTCGTTGACCATTGGGGCCTCCGTTCATCCTTGGGGGATAGCCGTTCGGGCCCGGGGGTGGTCCGCGACGCATCATGGGAGGGGCGCCGTTGATCGAAGGGGCCCGGCTACCTGGACGAGGACCGCCCTTCATCGGGCCGTTACCGTTCATCATAGGTCCTTGGGAAGGGGGTCCCCTTGGCATCGGAGCGGAGGACATACGAGGCGGCTGCATGCCGTTTTGGGGCGACTGAGTAGATGCGGCGGCTGGAGCAGCTGGGCGGGTTCGGTTCATGATGTTGAGGTGGTGAAGTGTGGCATAGAGCGTCTCGATCCGAGGCACGGAAACGCCGGCTTCTTGAGCCAGCTTCAAGGGAGCACCGAGGTAAGTCTCAATCTCCATAGGCCGCTTGGACTCGAAATCCATCCACATGGTGCTGTTAGTCTCTTGAGGGCGGATCATCTCCTGGAATGTGTTTTCCCGGAAGTTTGCGGGAAACGAGCAATCTGAGGCCTTTGCAAGCGCGATCATCTCGTCCAGCACACCATTGATCAGGGGGCGCACGCCGACCTTTTCTATTAATTCGGTATGATTGGGGGTTTCGAACACGACGCTGGCGGGGTGGAAAGCGATTGGACTGTGTTACGTTAGTTGGTGTGTGTGCGACAGGCAAGACGACCACGTACCCTATCATTCGCTCATACTGCTGCTGTCGGATGTTGCGGGAGACCTTGCAGTCAACCTGGCCGGAGCTCAATGTCATGGAGAGGGCCTCGGCCATGTCTGACTGGATCTGTGGTGGGATGTTGGCATTCTTGTTGGCGGGCCCTACCCAGATGTCTGTTGCGCCCTTGTGCTCGAACTCGCTAGCTCCGAGCTGTGAAATTTCTGCTCCTGATACCAATGAAAGCACCACATTTGTTGGGAAACGCTGCTCGAGATATGATTCGACGCCGAGGCTGTGTGTTGTGTTCATAAGGATGCAGGTATGCTGAGGAGAGACGACCGACTCGATGATGTTGGCGATATCGTATACATCGGGGAGGGCCTTGACGCAGAGGAGGACGTAGTCGAAAGGCTGCTTGGAAGAATGGGCGGCATCTTCGGGGGTGCGGACAACTGTGGCAAGGGTTAGCTGCGCTCCGAGGGTGTAGGGGCTGCGGCTCCAACATACCAGCATGAGGCTTGAATCGCTCATTGCCGTAAAGTTGAGATCTACGAGAGACGGATTAGCGGGTGAATGGGGTATTGATGATGCGGATACGACGTACTTGAATGTTATGCCGTACTGGGCAACGCTCTCGTATCCCGACTTCCATACGAGGGTGACGTCGCAGGCATTCGTTGCTTGAAGTCGCCACGATAAGAAGGCCGAGACGGCATTACCGCCCACTGTGGAGTGTCAGCAATTTGTCCTTTTAGTCAAGGCGATGGCGCGAGTCGCGTGAGGGCGATGCAAGAACAGCCCTTGGGCGTATGCATAGCTCCGACAGCAGACATGTAGGGGAGAGATGGGGGGGGAGCCGGGTAGTGACGCACCTGACAGAATGCGTAACCTGGGGACAGCTGGAGCCATGGCGGAGTCGCTTCAGGTGGTGGGTCGGGAGTGTGGGAGGAGAAAAGCGGCGGTGGAGGGTGAAGAGCCAAAAAGTTGGCGATGGGGGCCGGGCTTCGGTGTAGCGCAATTGCAGTGCAACAAGACGGGCAGCGGCAGGGGAGGGAATTATCGATTAAGATAGTAGCGGAAACGAGTGTGCGGAGGCCGAGAGAGATGGAATCACTGAGGCGATTCGGAACAGATCATTAAGAGAGAGGGGCGCGGGCGTGTGTGAAGGCAGGACGGGCGCTGCTTGGTCGTGACGGTCGCAGACGGCGGAGGGTTGGGAAGCTACCACGACTACTGCAATGGACGGCGTCGGCGTGGGAAGGGACGCACGGCTGAACGCGGGTGCCACGGCAGACTGTCTAGCAAAAGCGAGCGGACGCTGGCAGCAAAGATGCAGAGCAACAGAGGATGAGAAATGGGTATGCTTTGGGGGACGATGGGCGGAGCACTGGGCGGAGGAGAAAGCGCAGTGAGAGGCCAGGGAGGGCTGATGCGCTGCCAGCCAGAGAGAGCTTTGCTAGATATCCCGCACACTGCCTACTGGGAGCCGCTAGCAAGCTTTGGGCGCAGGGCCTGGCACTTATCGCAGTGGCCGCCAGCTGCATCGCTGATTTATTATGGGCGGGGACCGTGCTGTGTATCGTCATTGTTTTTGCTTCATAAAAAGGCTCCTGCGCTGCAGTGGCGCCATGCCCTGTGACAGCGACGCTTCCCACCGTGGACCGGTGTACATGTCGCCAGCAAAAGTAGACGACGACGACTACGACGGCGACGACAGCGTCGAGGCAGCTGTCAATGGCCTCTTTTGCGCGTCCCAAAGCGTGTCGCCTGTCGCCAGCAGCTTTCAGCGGGTCGGCGCCGAACCGTCGACTGGTGCTATTACTACTGCTCTACTGCTGCTGCTGCTGCTACTACAGGCCCTGCCAGCATGCTTGCGCGGCACCCCGGCCACCACCATGGAGATCCGCTGCTGCTTCTGGGCGGCCCACTTCACAGGCAGATCTGAAGCCGTCGCCTATCACGAAAACCTGCCTGCTGCACCTCGCGCGTCGTACTGTTTGCGCCGCCCATGTCTAGTATGTCTAGTCTGGTACATATGTACGCTCTACTAGTACACACGAAAGCTGCCTGACCTGCCACTCGTCGTCCGGTCCCTCCCAATTCCCCATCACCACAGTCAGCACCAGTCCGACATAGTCCTAGCCTTGGCCAATCAAACGAATCGTCACCGCAGTTGCACGCGTCTGACGTCGACGTTCGCGTCGGCGAATGCCAAGACCTTCCGTCCCAACGCCCATTCATCACCGTCGAACTGGGGCCCGTGCAACCGCTGTCAATCCGCATCCTTGGTCGCATTCTCAACGGCAGCCTGAAAATCCTCCAAAAAGGGGCTGGCACTGTCCGAGATGCCTAGAGCTGGGACCTGCTCAAGCCCTGTACATTAATTTTAACCTTGTCATGCTCTCTCCTCTTCTTCAGCTGCTGCGGAGTCTCATAACGGCCGCACGCCGCTGCTACTACTGCCATATTCACCCGACGCCGCATGGGCAGCACCGTAGCGCGTGGGTCGCCCAAATGTTGAAGCCGTAGGCGTTTACTCGTGAAGAACCTACTGCGAGAGCGGCCGTTCCGCCCGGCACCATTGCCAGGTGGATAATTGACCGACAGCAGATGCACGGCTCGAAATGCTTCCCGCACCCGAGCCGCTGCTGCGCTTACACAATCAGACCAGAACGACCGATATGGCGGTCGGGTCTCGGTGCCAACACGACATGGACAGTACGCAGTCGCAGTGTCTGAGGTTGAACCGCCTATCAATCTGCGGCGTAATATTCGCAGTCGCTGCGGTCGCCACACTCTAATACGCCACTACCTGGATACATTGCAGCGATCGACTGCTGATGATGCCTTGCAGCGCAGGAGCGACAGCATGTTTCTCCAGGATAGGACATGTTGCCAAGACACGCGCGATTCACAGTCAATGGGCACTGCTTGGGTTGGCTCCGTCTACCAGAGACACAACTGCGAAGTCGTCTGCAAGCGCAACCTTCGCTCTTGCACCGTCGGCTTTGGCCCCACCGACATCGAGATCTCGCTTGCACGCCAGCCGCTGCTACTTCCTCTGAACCACTCGACCTCAACCCACGTCAATTTGTACAGGAACGCTGATCATGCTCAATCCCACTGCGTCATGCATTGTGTAGAGCTGCGCTGATCCCGACCAGAAGCGAATCGGCGGTTCTACCAGCATGTAATTTCGCTCGCGCAGCCGCACGATGCCGCTTCATGGACGAGTGACTGCTTGCCTGACTGGCAGGCAGGAGCATCCGCGACTCGACTGCATCTGCATCCAATTTCCCAACCACCAGCTGCTTATCGCACCTCAAGGTACAATCGCGCCTGTCCCGATCCTCGCCAGCATGGGGTAGCCGCCCTCGTATTCGTATACGACCGCCATCAGAAAACGTTCTTTTGCGCCAGTCAAACTAACAAGTGTTACTGCGGGCGGGAAGAGGCGCCACGGACCAAAATCTATGCGTTTCATCAAACGGCTACTGCGCGTGATAATGGACGCCGTAAGCACAGGGAGCGAGGCTGATTTCGCGTTTCAATCGCCTCCACAGCAATCACGCGTACTCGCGCTAAAACATGTTCGAGACAAATACAGTCCACAAATGCCATCGAGCACCATGCGAAATGAGGACTGCGATTTTGCGGGTCTCCCTTCCAGCCTGTTCGGACAACTGGACCAAACTTGGAAGCCACGCTTGCCTGAGGCAATCTCGAAATAGACCTGCACATCTCGCGCCATTTTGCGCATCACTGCACATCCTCTTGATTCCTGTTTGTAGAGCGGCGGCGAATGATTGCCACATCGCCAAGGAAGCGATACCGCTTACATGTCGCAACTATCACTGTGTTATCGAAACACGGCGCTGCATTTCCTCGAGTCTTGTCGAATCACCACGCCTTGTGGCTTCGGCCTTCCGACGTCTCATTTCATCGTGCCTCGCTAACCGCTTCCAGCTCTTACCTCGTGCTTCGGGGCGCCGCCCCCACCAAGCGAGTCACTTCAGTCTTGTTCCTGACAGGTGGCGCCAGTGCGGCCCGGCAATGTGAGCGGCTGCCGGACAAGGAGTGGGCTGCCGTCGTCGATCTTTACATCATTCGTCGCTTGTATTTCCTCCAAGGAAAATATTCGATATAGCAGCACGGTGAAGATCATCGAATTCTGAACCCGACCTTGCGGTTCGTGGTTGCGATACGTGAAAGCTTCTACAAGCTCTCTTCGCGGGTCCCGCACCTTCCGCTGATGAGTAGAACGCGTACCCCCTTACAAGCCTTCCCGTCCGTCTCCTCACCGGGTAAACGAAGATCAGTAATCGCAACGCTCACCAACAGGCCATGCATACCCTGATCATCATGTCCTCACCAATCGTCTTCTGAAGAGGGGATCCGCGGACTGCGTCGCTTACTCGGTACATTGACCCTCCGCGCGAATACCTCCGCAATTATAATCCAACGTCTATCGAATTTACTGGCAGGCTACATGCAGGTACGGAGGCGCTGCGACTACTTGCAACGGACATGCTGAAGCGAGATGAGCCTCTTGATCTTAGTAGTCGGAAGACAGGCATTCCGCCAACTTTTCTCGTGGCCAAAGCAAGATTTCTGTCAGAATCACATATTTCATGCCGACAGGAACAACATTTTGCAAATTGTTCAGCTTATCATAGGCATCGGGTAACCTATATACCTCACACAATATAGAAACGTTGGGTATACCGTTCATTCTTTGCATGGTTGGCATGCCGGGTAAGACAAATCCCATGTATCTGTGCGGATCTTGTACGGCCTCTCCGAGTTTTTGTACGAATCAAGTACCATCTCATTGCATCCGGTATAGAGTGCTTGCCGTCTCACCGCCTCTTCGAGCATAGTAGATAAACGGATTATTCACAAAACAATTTCTAAGCGTTGCTCTCAATAGAGCATTTGCGGTAATCTAGTCGTGTTCCAGATGTATCGTCGTTTTTACACTCTTACATATCGACATGTCGCACTCTTTCCTCATATGTTAATGCGCCATGGATGTGTTTTCTCCAAATCTACAGCTACCTTGGTAATAGGCATGCTACAGCGTGGAGAATACAGACCGTCGTACGTATGTTTCTCGCAACGTCCTAATCGACCAGGTGGACTACATGTGCCTTTGCTTGAACTCTAGGCCCGCGATTGCAAACATTGTAGTCTCCCGGACTTTCTTTCTCTGACTGCGAAACAGACAAATGACCATGTTGTATGCTCCCTGGACTTGGTTCAATCACCGTTGCGCCCTGGTTAAAAACATGATCACGTGCTACTCATCCGACGAACTCTGGTTCAACAAGGATAGAGATGCCCATAACTAGTTAGCTAAGCTGGAATTCTTAGCTGACAGGTTAGAGGGTCGCAATTCCGTCGATTTACGACCTCGCTGATGGTATCTAGGGACAGAAGGAAGTAGGGCCAAAACACCTTCACACGCCACCTAATTGATTTTCTATGGTATCCTGGGGAAGATGAGCTATTCGACGACTAGGACGTTCTAGTTGACCATCAGGCGTTCAAGGTCTGGTATGAAGCTTGCCAGGGCTAGCAAATAAGCATGTGGGTTGTGCTGACCCAAGCGGCGAATCCAGGCAAGAGTGAAGAAGCATGTCTTTACTAATTGCGAGACGAATACATTACAACAAAGTCACCATGATTGGAATAGCGAACATATGTCCGGGCGGATACAAAGGGCAAAAGTATGATATTTTGGGAGAGAGGGGACACACTTTCAAAATAGCACATTTTCTTGGACGGGAGATGCATGTCAATTTTTTCGTTCCTCCCAGCGAGGCAAAAAAAGGCCGTTACTGCTACCCCCAGAAACTAAAATAACAGAAAAGACATGACAAAGCCAAGATCCTGCGCCTTTGCTCACGTTTTCGTCGCACAGCGGGGTCCTGCATTCGAGTGAAGACCTCATCTCGAAGAATAATAGCGACTTTTATATTTGTCCAGACAAAACACAACTTCTTCCCTCCACAAAGCATTCCACAAATTCAGCCGGCTATAACCTAGTTGTCCATGTAGGTGGCGGAGTTAACACCATCCTCGGGGAACTCGGGAAGTTCAACCTGGAATCGCTCCTCAATCGACTTGAGGACAGCCTCATCATCGGGGCTGCTGACGAAAGAGATACTGAGACCCTTGGTTCCGAAACGACCGGCACGACCGACGCGGTGGAGGTAGGCATCGGCCTTGTCGGGCATGTCGTAGTTGATGGCGACGTTGATACGCTCAACATCGATACCACGACCGAAGATGTCGGTGGAGACACAGATACGAGTCTGGAACTCCTTAAACTCCTTGTAGCGCTTGATACTGTTTTCTGATTAGCATTGGATGAAGAGTGTTATGGTTGCGCAAACATACCGCTCTTCTTGGCTGATACCAGAGTGGACCGCAGTACTGGGGAAGTTGCACTCGCGAAGAAGCTTGTCAAGCTCAGAGCAGCGCAGAGTTGAGCGGACGAAAATGATGACCTGGTTGAACTCCAAGCTGTCGAGAAGATCGTTCAGCTTGCGGTTCTTCTCCTTTTCATCGAGCTTCATGTAGTACTGCTGAAGACCGTGCAACGTCAACTTCTTCTCGTCGTCGACGTAGATCTCGAGGGGATTCTGCATGAACTTCTTGCAAACAACGCGAACGTCCTTGTTCAAAGTAGCGGAAAACATCATCACCTGCTTGTGCTGGGGTGTAGCACGGAAGATGGACTGGACGTCATTGCGCATGTCTAAAATAGGTTAGCGGAGCTAGGAAGTAATTTTTTGGATGAGTACTGACCAGGCTGGTCGAGCATCTTGTCACACTCATCGAGAACGAAGTGCTTCAAGTTGGCAAGGCGCAGATGCCTGTCACGGACAAGAGCATTGATACGACCGGGTGTTCCAACAATGATGTGAGGGTGCGTGTCCTTGTTGCTGAGGAGCTCAATGTCCTTCTGGACGGGAGTTCCTCCGTAGAAGACACCGACCTTGACGTCAGGCAAGAACTTGGCAAAGCGGTTGTATTCGTTGCGGATCTGGTAGGCCAACTCGCGGGTGTGGCACATGACCAGGATAGTCGCAACACCAGGCTCAGGCTTCTCATCCATCTGCTGGAGGGTGGCGAGAACGAAGACGGCGGTCTTTCCGAGACCAGACTTGGCCTGACAGAGGACATCGTTTCCGAGGATGGCCTGAGGAATGGTAACTTGCTGGACTGTAGGGCACAAAGTATGTCAGAATAAGTTTTTAAAGCGGTCGAAACGAAGCGTAGGGAGCGAAGCGTCCGTCCATCTTGTGCAGTCGAGGTCCTCCATCTAGCGCGCGTGCCAGTCTGTCTATCCTCCCTCTCCCCCATGAGCACCTCCTCTTATGCATCCACAGCATGCGCCCCTCCGCCGAAACCAGTCCTCTTGGACCACTGAAGCGTGCCATTCAGGCGCCGCTAGGCTTCTTGATGCATGTACCGGTGCGACTGTGTTCAGACACGGTGCGCGTCGAGGCTCGTAGGTAGCGGAAGGCATTGGATCCCTCGCCACTTGGCTCGTATATAGACAGACCACGGCCGCTTTTTCATAGACATGGCTCGTTTCGTAGATGGACAGACGCTTGTAGGTGGATAAGGCTGAGGGGAATTATTAGACTAACCCTCGGAAGGATGTTCGAAGCCACAGTCCGTAATCGCTCGCACGAGCTCGTCCTTGAGCAAGAAGTCGCGGAAACCTGTCGAATGGATGCCGACGTAGCTGCCCTTCTTGTCGCCGGCAGCGTCGCCAGCGGCGAGGCCGCCCTTTGCTGCAGCCGCGCTACCGTTGGCGGGCGCCTCGGTGGGCTGGATCTCCTCGTCGGAGTAGTCGATGAGATCCTCCTCGTGAGACATGTTGGATTATGTGTTGGAAGTAAGGGTACGTGTAGTGTGAAGTTGGTGGTTGCGCGTGTCGCAAGCAAGGCTGCCAAACAAAGCGGTGTCGCAAAAGTGCCAGAAGGCTGAAATTATACTAAAGGGTACGAGAAGAAGAGATCAGCAATTGTTGCACGAGTTCACGGATACGCGAATTCGTCGTCGATTGCAGTTGCTGGAGAGGTTCGTGGTGGTGGTGACGGTGGAGAAGAGCGGTCGCTGGGCGCTGATGTCGAGGTAAAAAGCTCGGGGCGCCTGGCTGGGCGCGCCACTAGGCCGCAAACGGACGGCTCTGAATCACAAACCGTGGATGGTGAATCCTTCCATCAATGCCACAACCACGGCTGAGACCAACCAAAAGGATATACGTCTGCAAATTTATCTGAAATTGCATCCGGAAGTAGACAGGATACAACCAGAAACACATCCTAGACCTATCATCGTCTCTCCAAGCATCCAGTACGTCTTTCGTATTTCCAAGCTTGGTTATCAGACCCGCAAAACCACACCATGAGCAAAGTCAAGCCTCCGAAATCAAAAGGCATCCCCAACAAACATCTGCATGCGCGTTCCTCTTTCCTCTACCAGGCGGCCACGTACCTGACCTTACAAACGACATTATGTCACGAGGCTGCGACGGATGTTCCACAAAGCGAACAAACTCAGTCTCGCGACACATCCAAGTCTCAGAAACAATCGCCACTCGCGCTCGAGCTTGGTTCCGATCTCCAGCAAGTATCGCGGAAAGGTCAACTGCGGCTTGCCGTCGACCTAAAGCGCTCCTTGTGTAAAAGCTGCAACACAGTCCTCATCCCCGGGCGTACTGCAACCCAGACCATTGAAAACCATAGCAAAGGTGGCAAGAAACCATGGGCAGATCTGCTGATAGTCACATGTGGTGTATGTGATGGCAGGAAAAGGTTTCCGGTGGGCGCAAAACCACAATTGAAGAAGAGCAAACGGAAAGCTGCCTCTGCAGTGGCAGTATCAACTACTGCTTCAAAAGAAGGACTGCTTTCTGATACGACACTTCTTACGGGAACTGAATGAAAACGGGTCAATATTCGCTAAGAACTTTGTTTTCTTTCTGCAAATGGTGGGATGCGTAACTCATCCTTTGCGGCAAAATATCTTCATCTCTGCCAAAAAATGTTCGCTCGCAGGAACACTGCTGGGATAGCTTGTTTCGGCCAAGCTTGGAGAGCTATTCAGGAACCGTATGCTATTTCTAGGATCACGACCTACCACCAGGTGCGTTCACCACGGATGCTCGCGCCTCAACACACGAGGGCAAGGTTCTGGGTGTACCACCAGAGATTCTACATACCTTGGAGCTTGAATCTCAACTCAAATCTACATGAGATTGCTTCAAGCGAATGCCGGCAAGGACGATAATGCTAAACGGCGGAGGAAAGGGAACGCACAGGCTTGAGCAGAGGCCTGAATGTATACACTACTTGTACAATGACGATACGAAAGCGAGCATCTAGTCTAAGATCACCTCCATCCCATTCTCTTTCCCCAACGCCGGCGCTATGCAACCAAAGACTCGTCAAATAATCGTACATGGGGCGTAACAAATGAGGAGGGATATCTGAGGAGAGATCAAACCAACACGGAAATGCGATAAAATGCCCACTTCAACTCCTCTTAACATCATCCCCTCTGTGATCTCTCTTTGCCATCCTTCTCGCCATCGCCCGCTCCTTTTCCAGGACACTTGCGAGGGTATCCATTCTCTTGGAGATACCATTCAAATCAGATGCTCCAGTTGGCATCGTACTGCCCATGTCCCCTCTACTAACCCCGTTTCTACTGCCACCGCCCCAAGCCCCAAGTCCCCAGCCTCCTCCTGCGGGCACTACTGGTCTCGTTGGCTCTCGCGTGACAAGCGCGCCAGGACCGTGGCCGTACATGCTGACTCTTTGGACCTTGCGCAGTCTGAGCAGACCGTATACCGCAACAATCGCGCCAAAGATGGAGCACCAGGCACTGATGCCGTAGAAACCGTAGTCAGATTCCTCGATAAAGTTCTTAAGGTTCATGCCGTAGAGGGCGGCGACGAAGGTACCGGCTGTGATCGCGAGGGTGAGGATGGAGAATTTGAGGTCGAGAAGCATGAGGGAGTTGCGGTTCGCGTCGAGAATCGCTTTGACACTGTAGATAGTTAGCGTTCTGAGGAAGTACCAAGGGAGTAGGGAATAACGTACATCTCCTCGGTGTTCCTAATGCTTGACACCAAGTTCTCAGCTGCTTGCACAATTTCGTCGGCGACTTTGTGGTACGATTCGAGGAGCATCTCGACCTCAGTATGGTCGTCATCCTCGCGCATCTTACCCTCTGCCTTTTCAGTCAAGTACATGGCGCTGAGATCGTCATCGGCCTCGAGCAACTCTTCCAGCGCGTTCCTGACCAACCGTGCCTTTTGTTCGAAACTGCCCAACTTCTTGCTATAGATCAGCAGATATCGTAGCTTGTCACGATCGATGTCTTCTTCCAACTCTCTTAAAACCCTCACGACTGGCTCACTGACACCTTCGAATTCCTTCTCCAAACTCAATGTGACGCTGATCAAGACGGCTTCAAGAGCTCGGAATTCGTATGCGAGGGTGCCGTTGAGCGTCGATTCTTTTTGGCGTAGCTTCAGGTCGAGATCGTACATGAATACAGACTGCGACTTGGAGTCCGTAGTACCGTATGCATCGAACACGAGGACGCGGTTGTGCTTCAGAAGTACACGCAGATTTAGGAGGTTTATAAGAATCGCGGATGGCCGGACGAGGATATGTGGGAGTAGTGAGGAATCGATCTTGCGGAGGTCGCGGGGAAGAAGACCATACTGTTCCAGCGTGTCAGTCACAGCATGTGCACAAGCCCGACGCCTCACTTACCTTTGCGATCAACTCGCTCTTTTTAAACTCCCCACTAACTAGTGTGACGTTGCCATGTTCATCCAGTTCTGTGCAGCGCATCTTCAGCTCGTTTGTTGGTCGCATCATACGTCCTAGGCTACTCCCAAATCCCGTAGAGCCTGGAGGCGTTTCGTCTGGTGGTGGGGGTGGCGCTTGCAATTGCGCCAGCTTCCGTATCTTCGCAGAGTTGAAAACGTTCCATGCATGATTGGCGCGTGTCGTAGAAAACGAGCGATGGCTGGAATAATCGGCGTGTAGTAAAGAAGTCTGCGAGGCGTGTCGAATGGCGAGCGCATTGTCAAGGGTCGGCTGGACGCCTTTCTGCTCAGCGAGACATTTTGAAGTTACGAATCTTTTGCTCCCAGAGCCAACTCTTTTCTGGAAGCTGCTCGTGGCCTGTCCCAGCGAGGGTCTTCCTAAGCCCCGGCCTATCTGGCTGCCAATTCCATATCCACGGCGTTGTCCAGTGGTTTGGGCGCATTGCGCTATTGGCGATGCAAAGGCATTATTGACCTGAGCTCGCAGGAAGCTCAAAACCGACGGCGATGGGGCGGCAACTCTCTGCAACAGAGTTGTCTTCATAACTCTCCGGTCGAATCAATACGTATGCGGAAGCGATCCATACGGTCGTTGATCAAATCTTCGCTTGAGCCTCGCCTGCACGTCATGGCACTCCCGCGACCTTGGAAAATCATTTAGCGCTAGTGACGTCACGTGCGCTCGCGTTGCACCCTCGGATTTGATGGAGTAGTGCAACATCGCTTCCCGCCTTCATACACCCCATCTCAGTTCAGATGTCGTCTCCGCTTCACAACGCTCTAATTCGAACGCATCACATAACGTCTCGCAAAAAGGTTGCTAAGCTCAAAGTGGCAGCGTCCAACTGTCACATCTACGCTCTGCTGCGTTATGGCGGTTGTCCTGGAGTTATGTACTGCCAAGGTTCAGAGTCTGGAGTAAGAGAATGGGTCGCCAACGTTCAACGATTGCGTTACAAGGATTTTCAAATCGTGAGGAAGCCTGCTGGGAAAGAGGTTGACAAGAAAGAACCACAAGACGAAGTTGCATACGGGAAGCTAGAAGAGGTGGATAGTGTGAAGGAATTTGGAGCAAGAATGGAAGTTATGGGTGTCTGGGGGTGGTGGCGGAAAGGCATGGGATACGTAGGTGACAACTAGGCTTGTCACTTTGGCCCGCTGCGTCTCAAAGTTAAGATTACGATGTATCTACATGCGAGAAGTTTGAGCATTATCATGATGAGCGTGGGGCATACTATGACGATGGATTTTTGGGAAGCACAAAGCTGTGCGCCACCCCTGGTGGCTTCAGTACATCGTTCTATCATGTAGATGAGAACCGCTGAGCACGAATTGAAGCATATGATGTACGAATGAGCATATTTGATTGTAAGCCAACTATTCAACTGAATTACCTGTTCATGGAGACAGATGCTTCATCACCTTCTTCACTCGATACTTCAGCTTCTGCACTCCATCAAAGGCCATTGCAGATGCCGAGTGCGCCCTGCAAAGTTGCTACTCCTCAGTATCCAACTGCTGCCACGTGCTAACCCGATGCACGGGCAAAAAGCCCTCGAAAGACGTGTTCGTGTGAACCAATTCAGGCCCGAGGCTATCGGAAACGGCTGGTAGCGGCGGCATGATGCCACCAGCGCGGCGTAGAGCTTCTTCTTTGGCCTCTTGCAACGCTTCTCGTGCTGCATCAGGAAGAGGCTTTCGCTTGATCTAGTAGAAGGCTGCTCCTGGCGTGGGTTCAAAGCGGAACTGGCTGTCTATTACAGGTGCGCGATGGGGAAGATTGAGCTGGTTGTCAGCGTTCAGGCCAGCGAGATTTTGCTCGCTCAAACGAACTGTACCGAATCGCTCAAGGAAGCGAGATACTCCACGTCCAGCCGTAGTAGCCTGCTCCGGCACTTGGGATTATTGAATTGAAGTCCCAGTCTGCCAGCTTACTCTCTTCTTTGACGAAGTAGTTTGTGGTTGCAAGATCATTTCTAATGAATCGTTGGGTAGATGTTCGAACATGTTGTTTGCGGAATGTAGTTGATTGAGATTACGATAACGTTGTTGATGCTCGACAGATGAACAGGCGTATGAATAGTTCGGGACAATTAAGAAGAACATTTAAGGGTAAGCTCAAGCGACTCAGTGAATTCACGGTCTCGTGTTGTGGGAGTACTTGGTTATCGTTTAGGGGGCTTGCTCTACACTGTGAGTCGCCAAGGCAAAACCTCACGCCAGTGCATTGGAAACATGCCTCGGGTGAAAGACCAAGTGGATTGCTGAAGTATGAGGTGAACTAAGTAGGCGCAGGTGTTTTGTGCAAGCAAGACATGTCTCTCAACTCGGACACCTAGAGAGAATACAGGGCCGTGATTGTCAAGCACATGTATCACCTACCTGCTCGTCGACCAAAATATACACGAACATTTCTTGACCCATGCATTGTCACAACGCGGCCAGGATGTGATGTTTTTGTATGCGTGAAGATGGAGTTGTGAGGTTATCGCAGTTGGAGGGGCACGGTCAGCAGTTGACGTGAATGCTGCCAAGCCATTAACCACTTTACGCGTCGACGCGTCTGCCCGATTCACGCTGCACCAACTTTTGTATTTCCACGAAGATACCCACACAACACCCATACAATGGCGCTTCTAGTAGATAAACACCGACCGCGCAATCTTGACGCACTTAGCTACCATCCCGAACTTTCAGATCGGCTACGGGCTCTCGTAAGGAATCCGGCCAAGGCACACAGCATACATGGTGCGCATCTAACGCATTGTATTCTAGGCACAAAGCGGCGACTTCCCACATCTCCTCGTATACGGTCCTTCAGGTGCAGGAAAGAAAACGCGCATTGTTGCAACACTAAAGGAACTCTACGGCCCCGGTGTCGAGAAGATCAAGATTGACGCGCGTGTCTTCCAGACAACCACAAACCGCAAACTCGAATTCAACATTGTCGCCTCGGTATACCATCTCGAAATTACTCCTTCAGATGTCGGAAACTACGACAGAGTAGTCGTACAAGACCTGCTGAAAGAGGTTGCGCAAACACAACAAGTTGACCTGGGCGCAAAACAGCGCTTCAAAGTTGTTGTCATCAACGAGGCAGACCATTTGACCAGAGATGCACAAGCGGCGCTGAGGCGGACAATGGAGAAGTACAGTCCCAACTTGCGACTGATCTTGCTGGCGAATTCGACGAGCAACATTATTGCGCCAATCCGGAGTAGAACGCTGCTTGTAAGGGTCGCAGCACCCACCGAGAGCGAAATCTGCGATGTGTTGGGTAAGGTGGGCAAGAAGGAGGGTTGGAAGGATGTCGAAAGTCTGCACCAGAGGATCGCAAGGGACAGTGGCCGCAACCTCAGAAAGGCGCTCTTGATGTTTGAAGCAGTGCACGCTCAAAAGTACGTCCTCATGGAAGTTCTCAAAGATACCAATTAACACAAAACTAGTGAGAACATCACAGACAAAACATTTATCCCACCTCCCGACTGGGAGGCTCTCATCGAGCAGATTGCCCGTCAAATCGTCGAAGAACGCACTCCCGCGCGACTCTTAGTAGTCCGCTCCTCGCTCTACGATCTTCTATCGCACTGCATCGATTCTACAACTATTATCAAGACGCTCACCTGGAAACTCATACCAAAGACGGAGGATGCGCTGAAGCCCGAGGTTATCAAGTGGGCAGCTTTCTACGAGCACAGGTGTAAGATGGGTGCCAAGCAAATCTTCCACCTCGAGGCATTCGTTGCGAAGTACATGAGGCTGTATGAAAGGTTTGTAAACATACTTGGGCCAAGTTTGAACACGAAGCTAACAATCACTGCAGCTATGCCATGGGCCTCGATTTCGATTCAGCATAATGGGCGGTTGGGATGTAATAGGGTCGCGACGCAGAAAAGAAGGTGGAACTTGGCCAGATTTGAATGGGAGGTGTTTTGGCGTTGTTGAGCGCGTCTCGCGATCGGCGTTTGGTAGTTACGTCATAAGCTGTTATCAAGCTACCCAATACCTCGAGCTGTTGAGCTTTCAATTACACCACATCTACCCCTCATTCAAACAAGCACTTTACTCACTGTCTACATAAACTTCTTAAACCACATTTTTCAAATCCGTCGACTGCAACAAACCTCACTCCAAACATGTCAGACAAACTCATGGACACCGAAGCTGGCGGCGAGCAAACCCAGTACGAAAGCGTCGACACATTCGTCCGACCGCATGACAAGAAATACGGCCAATTAGCCGGTACGCTCTCTACTCTTCTTCTCCTCAGGCGTCTAACTTGATCGATGCAACTCACTAACACGACCCCTCTCCAGACCCCTCAGAAGGCACATCCGTCGACGCAAAGACTTCGGATCCCGGCGCTCCAAACACACTCGGCATCACGCCTGCAGACAAGATCCGGTACGGCCAAAGCATCCAAGAAGGCGGTATGGGGGGCAAGACTACTACTTCGAGTGGAGAAGCAGAGGTCGGCACGGGTCTTGGAGGAACCGAGGCTCAGGGTGATGAGAACGAGAGTGCTGCAAAGCAGAGAAGAGAACAGGGATATGGTGGAAACAAGGACATGGACAGGACGATTGGTGCGTAGATGGCGGTAGGGGTTTCTCTTTGCAGACCTCCATCCACATATTCACATATCGACGCAATATTACAGTAATGACGACCACGAAAATCGTGGTATCTCGGGTATCCAATATTGTAGCAAGGAATTGCGGTTCGGCTTTGTTATTTCATTTTGATTCCGACTCTTAGACGGTTTCAATGTACCTCTTGACTTCCCAATCAGTGACTGCTTCGTCCCACAGCCTAACCTCGTGTTGCCTTGTGCCACCAAAGTGGTCGACAAACTGGTCACCAAACACTTCCCTCGCCACGCTCTCCTTGCGCATGAAGCGCTCTGTGGCCTCCTTCAAACTCTTGGCTAGCCGCTCGCCCTTGTCTGCTTCACCGCCGACATCTTCACCCTTTCCTAGTGGTGGTATGCTGATTTCCATCTTCTTCTCAATGCCCCGCCAGCCGAGCGCTAGGATGGCTGCGAGCACAAAGTGAGGGTTGGTATCCGCGCCGGGCACGCGCACCTCGAAACGAGTTGCTTTCGGAGAGGAAGTAGGGGGTGAAATGAGGCGGATAGAGGCAGCGCGGTGCTCAAGACCCCATGATACAGTGACGGGTGCCCAGAAGTTCTCTACTAACCTCTTGTAGCTGTTGACATTTGGTGCCAGGATGGGCATAATGTCTGGTAGACCGTCGATCAAACCTGCCAGGAAATGTCGGCCTAGGTCTGATAGGTAACGGATATCTGAGTATGGCGCGTTCTTGTCCTCTTCGCCGCGGTAGAACAAGTTCTTTCCTTCTTTATCTACAATCGAGACGTGCATGTGTCCGCTGTTGCCCGGGAGGCCTTCGCGCGGCTTCGCCATGAAGCATGGTGTGATGCCGAACTTGGAACCAAGTGACTTTACGACGAGCTTGAAGAGGGAGGCCTTGTCTGCCATCTGTTGGATTTCACCGAACTCGAGGGCCTGGGTTGTGTTAGTATCAACGTGCCCCATCTTGTATTCTGGCATGCATGTCTTACAGCCTCAAAGACTCCCGGGCCAGACTCGGTATGCCATCCCTCAATTCCACAGCCAAACTGGGCGCATGTGTTGAAGATACCATAGTAGTATTCTTGGTTGTGGACCGGTCGCGTGATGCTGTACCCAAACATGCCTTCAGTAAGGCTCGGTAGCGAGTTGACTGGGTTGTCGCGCAAGAAAGATGCCGTGCTCGAGGTATTCTTCTCGGACCCGTCGTGGCTTTGCGGTGCGCGGAATTGGTAGAATTCGTACTCGGCTGGACAGTATAAATCAGCTTCATTGACGACGCGCAGTAGCTGCTCTTCTCCGGGCATTCGACTCACCTCCGGCCATGGCACCGTAGCCATTGTCCTTGAGCTTATCCACGGCGCGCTTCAACAAGCTTCTCGGGCATGCGCTCAGGGTATCCTTGGTATCGGGATCGTGGAAGCTGATGAGGAAGAACGGCACGTTGTCCTCCCATGGTATCCTCCTGAAGGAAGTAAGATCTGGTATGGCTAGCAAGTCACGGTACCCATTCTCCTTGTTTGAGATGGCCAGCTCCTTGAAGTAGGTCTGATCGTGCATGTCCCAGCCGAAAATGACACTGCAGAAGCCGAAGCCTTCGGTCGCGATGCTGATGAACTTCTTCTTGGCCATGAGCTTTCCGCGCAACACGCCATCGACGTCGATACCCGCGACCTTGACGGCGATGTCATTTTTGAGGAGCTCGGGCAGCTGCTCGGCCGTCAAGGTAGAGGGGTCGAATTCGGCAGACATGATAGAAGGGAAGGGAAGGGAAGGGAAGGGAAGGATCGTGAGGTTAGGCTGTTGAAGCTCGTCACAGGAAAGATGCAAGGTTGAAAGATGGGCTGCAAAAGAAAAGACGTTTCCCGACGCAATCAGGTTTCCAACGGGCACGCGGCTATGGCAGCTTGATGGGGCCCAGAGGTATTCGGATGCGATAGAGCTTGGGCCAATGAGGGGTGGTGGTGGGATGCAGGCGGGATGCAGGCGGGATGCAGGCGGGATGTACGAATGCGACAAGCGACCTGATGGGATTCGGCCTGCAGGCGCGTTACGGGGCTATATATTGCATTTATCGCCCGTCTGCGAGCTATCTATCAATCTTCTTACGCGGCCACGCCGTGTCCAACTCCCCAAAGCGACAAAGATAACTCCCCTACGCGACACCCGTGATGAGCCGCCAGACGCCAGACCTACCCCAGAGGGCAGCACGTCATCCATCATGGCGGGGCTAAGCCCACCCTCGTTCACGTAGAATGACCGTTCGGAGCGCGCGTGCAGCGTGCGACAGCCATTCAAGCGAGGCTGCTATCGTTTGCCTGTCCACCGCTTATTTGGAGGCCGCCCAACCATGACAGCAGCCAACGCGATTTGATTGTCCTTATCGTCGTCTATCAATGCAATGGGCCGATTTCGGGGCCCTTGATTGTCTGAATGACTGGTTCACTGCCCGTGATTACCCGTCCGTCATGTCCATTCCCTCGCACTCGACACCCCGACTGCGCTTCTCATACGCCAGCGCGCACTTGAGAGTCCGATTCAAAAGGTAGGTGTGGAGTCCGTGTTGATGTCGCTGGCCGTTTGGCATACCTTCCGCATTTACGCCGCAGCATGCTGTTCTTATGACGCTTTGTCTAGTATTTATTAGTCATATGTCGCAGCTTTACAAAACTTTGCCTCGTCCTTTATAACGATTTGACTCCATTCCAGCCTCTTCCCTCTATCTGAACCTGAACCAGAACCATCTCCCAGACCAGACATTCAACATGGGTCGTCTTGAGAACAAGAACTGCATCATCACTGGAGGAGCTGGGTAAGCAAGGATCCCGTCAATCTACGCCACATTTCCTATCAGCGTCTCGTGCTCTTCTTTTCTTTTGGCCTTCAGCCTTCAACGCCCCACCCCGGTTTCTACTTGGCGGAGCCCGTGACAGACACAGTCTATCTACGCGCGCCATCGCATACTGACCATCTGCAGTGGAATCGGTCTCGAGACCGCCATCCTCTTTGCGCGGGAAGGCGCCAATGTCCTTCTTTCCGACATTTCCGGCCCGGCCCTGGAGAAGGCTGCGGCCAAGCTGAAAGAGATAGTTCCACAGGCTAAGAAGGTCGAGACCAAGATTACCGATGTTTCAAAGGAAGCCGATGTTCAGGCTATGATCGAGCACGTGGACTCATGGGGAGGCTTAGATGTCCTGTTCAACAATGCAGGCATCATGCACGCAGACGACGATGACGCTGTCAACACGCCAGAGAAGATCTGGGACTTGACCCAAGCCATCAACGTAAAAGGTGTATGGTTCGGTTGCAAGCATGCAGTTGGCAGCTTCAGGAAGCACGGCAAGAAGAAGACGAGCGTTATCAACACGGCCAGTGTGGTTGCATTGGTTGGTAGCGCAACACCACAGCTTGCATACACGGCCAGCAAGGGAGCTGTCTTGGCCATGACAAGAGAGCTGGCCATGGTTCACGCACGTGAGGGCTTCAGGTTCAATGCGCTCTGCCCAGCGCCATTGAAGTACGTTTATCCTGGTGCAGGATTTGGCTTGCGAAATGCTAACAATAATAGCACCCCTCTCCTGCAAGATTGGCTTGGTGATGACCAAGCTAAGCGCCACCGCCGCGAGGTTCATTTCCCCACAGGTCGTTTCGGAGAGGCTATTGAGCAGGCTCAAGGTGTCCTCTTCCTTGCTAGTGACGAGAGCAGCTTCGTCAACGGAACAGACTTTGTCATTGACGGCGGCATGACCAGGTGCTACACTACACCTGATGGACCGCCCACCGAGGCTCCCAAGAACAACGCACGTTAAGTGTGTAATGTTTGGAGTCGATGGATATAGAGAGATAGGATGACGAGTAATGAATGAGAAGAGGGACGAGCCTCACGATGAATGATACCAATGAGATTTTCACTTGCCAATATGGAATCACAGTGATGTGTTGCAAAGGTCGTCGTTAAGAATTACAATGCCATACTAGCACAACTAAGCCCAATTTAACCAAGCCAGTATTGCAACCCACATCAAATGCTATGATTGATCAAGTCCCTCAAGTCCTCTGAGTGGCTACGGCAGCTCTTCCACTACAATCGACAGCTCTCCTAGATTGCCTAAGACAGCCTGTGAAGTTGATGCTGTCAATTCGCTCGGTGAAGTTGAGCCGAACTAAGACAATTTGGGTGATGTGATGATTCGTTCGGTGAAGTTTGCCTGGGACGCTTGCAGATGACCACGCGTTTTGGCGCTATACTTTTTTTCGTTGTTGGTTTCAGGGTCCAGACTCGGATCGGATTTCCCTGGGCGAGACACGCGAGACGTGACCGCCTGCGCGCCAACCTGCCGACATGGATCGTATCACCGCACGCGCTGACAATGACTTCAGTGTTGTCTTGTACGGCACGCTCTGGGTAGCTGCTCTTTCTTTTATCTGGCTTACCTGTCGTGCGGATCCTGAGGAGCCCGTCAAGTATATCGTCGAAACACCCAAGGAAGCTGAGAAAGGGTGGAAGGGCGAGGTGCTTCAGGAGCCTGGACTAAAGGTATGAATTAATTCATTTGTATCTGAACGCTAGGAACTAATTCGAATAGGTCTCCGGCTCCTCGCTAATCCAATGCTACGCCCCTGCAACTGGTGAAGCCCTCGGGCGCATCAACCCCACCACCGCAGATGGCATCGACCGCGCAATCGCCAAAGCCAAGGCGGCGCAGGTGAAATGGGCCCAAACAAGCTTCCTTCAGCGTCGCAAGGTGCTGCGCACGATGCTCAAATTCATCCTCGAGAACCAAGAGGCAATTGCGAGAGTTGCGTGCCTGGACTCTGGAAAGACTATGGTAGACGCCAGTCTGGGAGAGATTCTTGTGACAGTGGAGAAGCTACGATGGACCATCAAACACGGCGAGAAGAGCTTAAAGCCTGAGAAGAGGGATACCAACTTCCTCATGATGTACAAGTGGAGTGAGGTTGTCTGGGAACCGCTGGGAGTTGTTGCGGCTTGCGTAAGCTGGAAGTGAGTACTGGTGACAATGAGTATGCGACGATTTCGGCTAACTTGATTCCAGCTACCCTTTCCACAACCTCATCAGCCCCGTCATCGCCTCCATTTTCGCCGGTAACGCCATCATAGTAAAGGGCTCGGAGGCCACCGCCTGGTCATCCTCCTACTTCGCTTCAATCGCTACCCGCGCCCTCGAGGCATGCGGCCACTCGCCCGATATCGTTCAATCCGTCGTCTGCTGGCCCAATGTCGCCGACCACCTTACCTCACACTCATCCATCTCGCACATAACCTTCATTGGCTCACGCCCAGTGGCACACCATGTCTGCGCATCGGCTGCAAAGGCACTAATACCAGTATGCGTGGAGCTGGGCGGCAAGGACCCGGCCGTGGTCCTTGATGATGTGTCAAACACCGATTTCAAGCGCATCGCTAGCATTCTAATGCGCGGCACCTTTCAGTCTGCAGGCCAGAACTGTATCGGTATCGAGCGAGTCATCGCGCTTCCAAAGGTCTACGATCGCCTTATCGAGTACCTCACACCGAAGATTCGTGCCCTGCGTCCTGGCTCCATTCTGAACACTTCCTCAGACGTTCCGATCGATATTGGCGCCTCTATATCCGACGCAGGCTACTCCAAACTTGAAGAGCTCGTACAAGACGCTGTTACCAACGGTGCTCGTATCGTAGCAGGTGGAAAGCGATACATCCACCCTGACTTCCCTAAAGGCCATTACTTTACACCCACCTTCATCGTTGATGTCACACCATCGATGAAGATTGCCCAGACCGAGCTTTTCGCCCCAGTATTCCTTCTTATGCGTGCCGAGTCTGTCACCGACGCCATCTCCATTGCAAACAGCACTTCCTACGCTCTCGGATCTTCCGTTTTTGGGTCCTCAAACCGTGATCTAGAACTCGTTGTCCGTTCCCTGCAGGCTGGCATGGTCGCCGTTAATGACTTTGCTGTTTACTACATGGTACAAATGCCATTCGGCGGTACCAAGGGCAGTGGTTACGGCCGTTTCGCGGGCAAGGAAGGGCTGAGGGGCCTGTGTAACCAGAAGAGTATTACGAGGGATCGGTGGTCATGGGCAGGTATCAAAACGGGTATTCCACCACCCATGGATATCCCGTTACAGGGCGAAGGCGCGGGACCCAAGGCTTGGAACATGGCTCAGGGTATCGTGTGGCTGGGATATGGAGACTTGAGGGGTAAGGTCAGAGGTCTGAAAGGTGTCCTGGGCATGTAATAGCGATACCACTACACGGTACGCAAGTATCAAGTTATGAGCATCTTCCACCGTTTAGACAACCCTAAATCTAACACGTATATCTAATATCCAACTCTACCCGTGGCACACCTTCAAACTCCTCTGGCACAACATACGAGATGTTGTAAAACAAATGATTCCTCAGCGCCGTCCCATACGTAACCGGCTGCTTCTGCAACCCCTCAGCCTCAACACTAATCTCCACACACGGCAAGTCCTCCAAGCCCGTAATCCGTCTCCCCGTCCCCAGCGTCCACGACGGCGGCACATTAGACAGGGCAAACGTAAACATATCGGCCCCTTCCTGCGTGCGATTGGGATAGCTAACCGAAAGATGATTCTCAGTCGCGACAGCATGGATCGAGCTCGCCGACGGATACAGCGAGAAGAAGGTATTCAGCGGGTGAGGTTGATGCTGTTGATCACCAGCCCAATGCACAATCGCGGGAACGAACTGATCGCCCCTATTCTCTTCTTCATCAAGAGCCATACCGCCAATCATGAGATATTTACTCATCCAGCTCGTCGCTACCCGCGGCGTCGACGCCTCCCCATCAAGGTCATCGTACACTGTTTTATTCAAGAAACGAGTTTCATCCGCGGGAAGGGAATGAGTGAACGCTTGTTCCACACCAGCTGGCAGGAGCGGTCTAATCGTGTCGATGATCAAAGCTATACCTGCTCCCTGCGCTACATCGTAGAGTAAATCCCCTTCTGTCTTGGGGGGCTGCGGCGTCGCGGCTCGGCCCCAGAGTCCCCAGAGACACAGCGAGAGGACGGAGGAATGCAGCGTTATGTCTCGTGTGTACGCGCGGTCGTAGGGCCCAACGGTGTTGCCTAGGTATCCGTTGAAATGCGCGCTGAGATCTTGCCATACAGCGGGGAGAATGTAGGCTGCTGCAGCTGTCATGGGCGTGTCTGGAGGACCGTATTTCAGCTGTGCGCCTAGGGCCCAGGTGTCGATGCCGTAGTAGGTTGGCGCATTGTACTCTGAGAGCGTGTCTGCGCCGTCACGCTGGAAGAGCTGCAGGATCTGTGTCCCTTGGTCATTGGCGTAGGTGGTGTATGTGCTGTTGTTGCGTCGGGCCCCGATCCAGCCTACGACTAGAGCGCGCATCATGGCCGGGTTGCTGTATCCGATGGTTAGGTTGTCGTCTTCCGGGAACGTGCCATTGCGTCGCATGCTGCCTATTGCGGCGATTTCGAGGGAGTCTTCTATCGAGGTGATGAGGGCTGGAGAGAGGAGGTGCTGGAACTCTTCCACTACTTGGATTAGTTGGCTGCCGATGAATTCGCGCCAGTTGGGGTCGTATGTCGTCTGTGCCTTTAGTTAGAAGGGGCAGTTGGCAGCGGTTGAGTAGATGGAGACGTACGTATATTTCTGGGGCATAGTACGACGAATCTGGTGTAGGATCGGGTTGGTCTGGGGATAGTTTGAACGTGCCGTACCATGCAGCGTCGAAATCGTCGGCCATTTGGCATGCCAATCTTGAAGTCTCGTACGTTAGTTCTTCCTCTCTTGACCAATTTGTAAGAGTGTGATTGTACATATTCCGTATCGACGCCTCCGCATGTTTGAGATCGTCCCCCTCGTTCCGGTGCAGCAACCCAGCTAAATACCACGCTGTGAAGCGAACGGACCATGAGCCTTTGTCGGAGTATTGGATGAAATTGTACGAGGCATCGTAGCGGTTATCCTGAACGTGCATAGACCAGTCGAAGAGATCTTGCGCATCTATCTCATATGATTAGTGACAAGCTATTGTAGAGCTAAATCAGAGACATACTTGGTGAAAGAGCTTCTGAGCCACTGCGTTTTGTTGCTCGCGCAGTCGTGTACGCTATGACGTAACGGGCTAATTGCCCAGGCGTGCTACGGATAATTTGCCCTGAACGACTAGATTTCCGTGAATACGCATATGCGGCTATTCTAAGTAGGCCTAAACCAAAGGATCAGGTGACGATGATCGTAGCAAATATGCAGGCATGCTGGAAGGTCCATGGTGGTCGGATAAGAGTACCGAAAGAGCTAAATTGTGGGGTATGTATCCTGTCTCTTGAATTCTCGGGTCTTTCATTGGTGAATAATTTACACCAAACCGTTTCGTACGTCCAATGCTGTATCTGACGGCGCCCGTCAAGATTGGCTCTTGATATTCTCCTGGATGATACTCCTATGCGTCGGTGTCCAAAAAGCGTTTCGATGGTGTCGTGGGAACAGCCATCGTAGTCGAGGAACGCGGCTTTCATATCGCTTTACTTTTGAGCTTTCTGATATCAATCCAGCGGGATCAAACGTGGTTCAGCGTCATGCGCATGGGACGTGGTGGCCCAGGGCGACATCTTTCTGACTGGCCGGAGTCTTAGCCTCAAGCTCGTTCCTCAACACCTTCCATCTTGTCTTTTTGGCCGAACAACTCGTCAACCAATCCCACAAACTCGGCCATTGCGTCTTTCTCGCTTTGGTTATTCTCGCCCTCTCTAATCCCTTTCAACACAGCCATTGCATCTTTGTCACCCTTCTTAGGCGTCCACCGCTCTTCCCTCTCCTCTCCATTCCAGCCTCCCCTTCCACCTCGGCCTCTACCTCTCCCCCGTCCTCTCATGCCACGCCCTCGAGACGCGTTCCTCTCAAGCATGCGCCGCCGTCTCTCGTCTTCCGGGTCTGGCTGTATGGTCTTGGCGTAAACGCGTTGCAGGGATGAGAGTAAGGTAGGGTGAGTTTTTAGAAGGGCTTGGTATTTGGGGTTCGTGGCTAGGACGGAAAAGTCTGTACGGCTTTTCAGGTAACGTGGTATGGGGGCGGGTGGTGGTGGCTGTGGGAGGATTGGTTCGACGGGTTTGAGCGCAGATGAAGTGGCATCTTCCGGGTGTATAACTTTGTGAGTTTTGAAGCATGTCAATGAACAGCTGCTTGTCTTAGTTGTCTGTATCAGAAGAGCGGGTTAGGCGGTCGTACTATGGGAGCGCGCAAGTCGGGCACTTGTATTTCTTTGGCTCTGTCGCGCACACGCCACAGAGAACGTCGGTCATTTTGTCGCGATATGCCCGTTTTCGTATAGAGTGCTTTCTGTGTAGTAGTAGGAAAGGAGAAGCCGAGTGGTGAAGGTGTTGCGCTGAGGTATTGAAGATGACGCGCGCAGTCGGACCGGAACTTTTGTCCCTGGTTCCCAAAAGGGTTAAATCCCGCGGCGAACTTCCATTGCTCATCACTCCACCGAGGTTTCCGCCGACTCATTATATCTTCGCCCACGCACCATGTCTTTCGCTACGCCATTCCGAAAATTACCTCCGCGTTCAATCGGCTCTTGGACGTGTTTATCATGCTCCCGTTCGCTCGCTAGAATACCACGCGCCCGCAATCCCGCATTCACGGCGCAAAGATGTTTAAACACCACCAAGCCTGCCCAGCAAGGCACGGTGCCGAGGATGGACCAGATGCATGCGCAATATAAGATGAAGAACAGAACAGTCATGTAAGCAACCAATGTCTCTTTGTAATGTGCAACTACTTACGCTGTACAGGAATTATGTCTTTAGCGTGATAGTGGGCTTCGTGGCTATAACATACGGCTCGGTACCAATGTACAAAATGGTATTTCTCCAAATGACCCCCTTCGTTAGATAATAGCATCTAAACATTCCCCTCAGATTTGTCAAACAACCGGCTGGGGAGGCCAGCCCATCAAGTCCGCAGCCCACGGCGGCAACACAGACGTCGACCCCGCCGAACGTCTTAAGCCCTTAGCGGACCACCCACGCATCCGTATAACATTCAACGGATCCGTCTCAGACGTACTTCCCTGGAAGTTCGTTCCCCAACAACGCGAAGTCCGCGTTCTTCCTGGAGAAACCGCCTTGGCCTTTTACACTGCAACCAACAAGTCGCCCGAGGACATTATTGGCGTAGCCACATACTCTGTTACTCCGGGCCAAGTAGCCCCTTACTTCAGCAAGATCCAATGTTTTTGCTTTGAGGAGCAAAGATTGAACGCTGGAGAGACGGTGGATATGCCCGTCTTCTTTTACATCGATCCTGAGTTTGTCACGGATCCAAATACGAAGGGTATCGAGACTGTGACGTTGAGCTATACCTTCTTCAAGGCCAAGTACGACAAGGATGGCCATTTGAGGCCTGTACCCATGGGTTGATAGACGAGGACCTAAGAAGCGGGAACATTTGTACGATAGATGTACATATACGATATACTACAAGCAAGGTTGGGAGCTTTCGGCTTTCACCTTGAACAGATCGCTGTTGGATACGCCGAGTCGTTCAAGATTCGGCATTCTCACTAGGAATCGCCGTCTGAGTGAAGCGGATCTGTGACGCCTGACGACAATCAGACCTGGAACAGTGTTCCTTCAACGTACACTGTCACCGTACGAAATATCACAGTCGTTCTCAAACACAATGCACAAACCAAGACAATGATTTGCTGATCCGTTCGTAGCAACGGCGCTGTAGAGTATGTCCGATCGCTGTGCTAATTCTCTTGCCCCATAAAAGCTAGTTCCTCTTTAACAAGGAGAATCAGCTCAATCCTGAAGCAGAAACCAACTGTTAGTAGCAAAAAGCACAACCTGTAGTGTGAGAATATAAGCCTCGCTCTTCTCCTATTGTGCTAGACTGGTCGAGCACCCCTTCTACAATGACTAGAAGCGATATCGAAGAGGCCCATGAAGTCAACTATATCTACTGCCGCGAAAACGGTTGTGACATTATAGAAGCCTTAACTCGCTCGAGCAAGTACATCGGGGAAAGGTTCAGTACCACTAGAGTTACCGCAGGAACCTCTTACCTGGAAAGATTGTACCAGGACAGCATAGCACAATCTAAATACGAGGAAGACCGGCAAAGACGAGACAAAGGCTCGGGAAAAACGAAAGATCGAGACATGCGCGACCCTTTTGCCGACTTGGACGACATGTGGAATGCTCTTCCCCGGGGTCGAGATCGCTTTGAGCGAGATCCACTAAGACGCTCCGCTAAGGAGCATAGGAAGCCACATTACAACGCCTTCATGTCATCCACTTATAAGAACCGCGCCTGGAATGGAAAGTGGACACCACCCCATAAACATTCCTCTGCCTACCGGACTGGGAGCCATGGCTACAACACCGAAATTCGAGCGCCACCTGACGCTAACTCATCATCTTCCCGGCGCGAAGAGAAAAATGCCAAGTCCAGCCCAAAGTTTCAAACGGAGTTCAGGGAGCCGCGCGGTGGAGCTGGGTTTGAACGTAAGCACCATGATGGCAGGAACTTTTACAAAATGCTACACGGTGATTTCCCCGAATACATGTGTCACTACTCCGCTTCGCCGCCACCAATGTCGCCCCTGCGTGGAGCAACACATGTCAAAAGTAGTAAGAATGGAGGCTCTTGTTACACCACTGAAGAGCGTAATCCGTTTTCATCCTCAACAGGCTATTTCCCTTACACCTCGTCGTCGTCATATATCCCGTATCCGCCACACTACCACTACTTTCCCGAAACTTCGTTTTTCCCACCTAGACCACATTTCTCGCGTCGTCCTCGTACTCCCCCACCGCACTCTTACTTTCCCTCTTTCAGACCGCGTACACCACCTCCTCACTTCACTTCAAACTCACATTCCAACCCTTACGATTCTCACTTCAATTCTCACTCATCCGCACGCCCTCCCCGTCCCGGCATTATCAAACCCCCAACAGATCTCTACACCATCCTCAATATTGCCCGCACCGCCACAGCCTCTGAGATCAAGAAAGCGCATCGTGTGATGAGTTTGAAATGGCATCCTGATCGCTGTAAAGATGAGGATAAAGATAAGGCGACGGAGATTATGGCGAAGATTAACCAGGCAAATGATGTGTTGGGTGATGAGAAGAAAAGGGCGTTTTATGATCGATGGGGTGTTTTGCCTAGTGAGTTGGGGTAAGAATGAGTGAGGTTAGTGGGTGGAAAGAAAGGGGTGGTTTGGAGCTGGGAGAGGTTTGGAGGTAGAAGATAGGCTGTCGATGAGATTGACTGCTACAAGCAATGGGACAGCTTGTTCAGTGAAGACTTTGGTTTAGCCAGTTCGTGTAAGAAGAATGTGGCGGATAACGTCTTACCCCTCCTCTTGATCATTGCCTGGCTGTCACTCTTTTTAATATGTCATCTAGATCTGGAAGCAATGTTCTCATGCTCAAGAAATGCAGATCTGTCAAGCGTTTTGCGGAAGATCAATCAGGAGATCGGTAAGGCACTGAGCGAATACATGAATTCTGGGTCGCCAATTCCGTGTTTTCCTTGCACGCCAAATATTGAGCAATCTCCTAAGCTTTTTCGTGGAACCCTGCCGTGTCCCGTAATGGATAATGGTACGAGAAAAGAAATCTTCTTTCTCCCTCTTCATGACTGACTTTCCCTACGTAATCTATCCTATGAAGAAGCTTGATCAGATGTTATAGACATCACTGGAAGGCTGCGGAAAGGTACCTGGTCAACGCCTCAGTGGCGAAGATGCTCAGCCCAATGTATATGCACGACCGGTTTCAGTGTAGATGGCCAACAATCTATAAAGTTTAGTGACAGCAACGCCCAGGTTACATCCGTCATTGAAGGTGAATGAAAACCCTCATGTGAGTCATGGCCAAGTGTGATGAGGAGTCGGAGAATGTGACTCCGATGCTGAGTACACGATCCGGGAGAATGGGTGAAAGCCAGCCGGGTAAGCTAAGTGGCCGCTCTTGGGAGCTCCGGCTGATTTTGTACTTGGTAGCCAATATCAAAGTTGTGCTCTGTCTCGTTTGCATACATACTGTTAGCAGATATGCTGTTCGCAAACATTCCGATCGTGTCTCGTGTCGCGTCCGGGAAGTTCTATGACATGGCCGTGTTGTAGTTAGAGTAATGTTCTGTGCCTGGGAAATGGGCGCTGAATGTTGAAACCCTGTAGCGCAGCCCAACCCTCTGAAAACGGCAATCGTGTGGCGATGTAGGCTCCCACACAAAACGTAGTCCCGCGCATGTTGCAAACGTCTATAGCCGCCGTAATTCCGGGTTGCGTCCGGCAGGTCAAAACGACGGCGGTCGATCCTGATTCTAATTTCGAGAGTCGGAGCAATTGTACCCTAGCTCGCATTAGACTTTTGTTCAGATCCGCACGGAGGCCGGACCGAATAAGGTTTCGATAAAGGGGGTAGCACGAGATCTATCGCGCTTTAATCTGGTAAGCATCGCTCCCGCCGACAAGGTGAGCAGTCAGAAGACGCGGAACCAAACGCCATTGCCCCGCATACCCATGGTGTGGCACTTGTGGCTTCGGCGAGTCGATGATGTCGCGTGTGACGCGACTGGCTCTTAAGTCACGAATGGCGCTTGCCAAGGCTAATCCCTCGCTGAACCCTTTGACAAGGTCAGCCGAGGCATCTGGACTTCCTGTATCTTGCAACCATTAGAATTTATCGAAACGGATAGGGAAAAGCCCGAGTGAGCTTGTGGTTGGCTAAAGTGGCTAAAATAGTGGCCCGCTGTCGCTTTGGGCGAACAGCCAGTATGGCATGGTCTTTCTCCGTAGCCAAAACTTACAGAAGATCTGTTAAAAGCCGCTGCATCCCAAGAAATCTTGTTGCCTCTTAGGAAAACATCTCACGATCGGATCTGCGCTTACCCCAGCGATCTTCGAAACGCCACTGATTCACACCAAATGATCTTACCGCCTACACCATGGCTCAGCGACTGGCTGCGGAATATGTGACCAACCTGGAACGCCGAGAGGAAGAGCTGGGACTGCGCAGGGTGTCGGAAACGGGGGAATACACCAGGCCTGCCGTATCGCACAGCCAGTCTGAACCGATAATTCTCAGGGACGAATCCACAGACAGCGACACCTCATCCGACTACGGGCCCGACGGCGATGACGACGACGTCGTTGACAACTTTGGCCTGCCATCATTCTATAGCGGTTCCGAAATTCGACGCTCCGTTAGTTTAGTCGAAGAGTCGGCACAGTCGTGGCCATCTGGTCCGAAGGTTGGTTGGGCATCATGTGCCCCATCACCGAGCATATACACTGTAGACAGCTTCGGCACCCATCGTGCGGCCCATGGGCACCGGCAACCCTCTACCATCAGAAAGCTGAAATCTTCAATCAGTTTGAGGTCAGCATCGAAAGTACAGAATCACCGAACCGCTGTGCGCCCGGTCGACTTTCTTATACCCCCCGAACAACCAGAGAAGCGCTTCGTCGATGCCATCGGAATGGTCCTCCCCGGTGTTTGCGATCGGACGCAGTGTGATTATCCGTTGGCGCATTTTGTTGCATCGTTCCGTTTGTGTGAACCTACGGAGTATACGACGGCACTGGCGGACCATGGTATCACCTATACGGACTATTGCCGGCTGGTTACGGCATTACTGAACTTCCTGGAGGAGACATCGACCACAATGGAGCCAGAAATCCATGATGTAGCCTCGTTCGCCTCAAAGACATCAGACTTCATCGAGCTAGGCGAGGAGCGTACCACTGAAACTATACCACTAGTACGCGGAAAGGGCGGCTTCTTCGACACAAATGAGCAGCTGAGAAGACACAAGCAACAGGCCGTCAAGCTTAACAACCTCCTCGAAGATATATCGTGGAATCTTCAAGCGAGAGGAGTTTCGGTCATGATATGCGTCCAGTCTTTCTCCTTGTTCTCGCCCTCTCGCATAGCGGAAGCACACGTTCAAGTCCTGCACGTAAGCCATGAGTGCACCTTGGAAGCGGCTTTAGGGACTGCGCCAATAAGTGGTGCTGTCGCAAGAATAGGGCAGCGTCTTTCTTTCATCGACGTCTTCTCTTTCACAAGATCCGAGCAAAAACCGGCTCGGATCAAATTCGATCGCCAGTCAGTGTCTGCGACAGCCACAATGACGAGGCGCAAGAGTAGCACCATTTCTCAGTTCCAACAACCAATCGTCCGGGACCGCTCAAAGCCAAGTGCTCTCTGGCCCAACGCCATCCCGTTGCGTAAGCGACAGATCATGGGCGCCAATGTCGATAGATACGGCATTGATCCCTACTTCCGGGCCTGGATGAGAGCCAATATCAACTCTCGAACGCGATGCAGCACGTATGCGAAATACTTGGTTGAACAGGACGACGACCCGCTTGCGAACAAGAGATTAGAATATACCGATGCTACGGCAAAGAAAAACTTAATGCAGACGCTGGTGGGGCGCGGCAGCCGAGCGTGGAAGGAGCGCTCCCCTGGTGTTATCAACAGAGCGAAGTACGAACACAACCGAAGGTTAGAATGCCGCAAGACGACTGAGTGTGGATGGAGGCTGAGGATACTTCGATTTGGATTCCGGAATCCAATATATCCTCCGCACACGCCGGAGATGGACACGCTTGGACTTGGCATAGATGCGTATGAGTCGATAATAGCTGACATTGACCGCATCCACACGCACATACGGCTCAATTCGAAATGCCCGGGCTCTTATATACTGGCTTCTTTGAACAAGGCCCGTAGCAGGAGTACCGATTATGCGTTGACGAAAGTCAGCGAGTACCTCCGCCAGTTGAACGCGTCACAGAGGCGCCTTGTTTGGACGATTGAGATGATACCCGGAGTGTACGACAAGGGACATGGGAAGAACTGTATGGAGTGGGAGATTAGTGCATGGAATGCGGACGATCCGCTTGAGCTGCTCGGGGAGCTCGAGAAATGGGGACTGATCGTGAACCGCTTGAATCTTGATGACGAGGATTGAATGTCGTAGATAATATCCGAGGAGAGAGCGCAGAAGATGTATACCCTACGTTGTTTAGAATTTACGGCCAGATAGATGAGCATAAACTAATAATCATTCCGTGAAAGTCTGTTTGACAGTGCCTTGATGAGTGACGTTACGGTGGCCGAGCTGGTGAAGGGGCGGAGGAACACCAGTTTTGGGTTTACTGATCGTGCAGCTAGCACGACGGGGGATTTCCGCAATTTTTGCTAAGCGCGGGCAGACCCACCTGCACCCTTACCTAAACATCATCCTACACCACTTCAACATGGCCCAACAGTATGGCAGCATCGGTCAAATAACGGCGTTACTTGCGGGGATGGCGTTGTACGAGACGCCGTTTACACAGCAGCTAACCTTGGAAGCTTCGAGAGGAAGCGGCGGACGAAGGAAATCGGCTATTATCCTCCCTGCAACACCTTACCTTTCAATCAAGTAGCCGGAGTGCTGAGTCAAAAATGCCAAGGGGCGGAATGTCTTCCTATGCCAAATACAAGTCGCATTATTAACGAGTGCGGTTGAGGTGCGCGGTTTGAAAGCAGCGCGAAAGAGGTGAATGTGGGGCCCTGTACCTGCATCATGGACATGCAGAATCACGTCTTCGTCGTAGCACACTTATGTATATAAGACCTCACGGCCTCACTCAAGTATACACCATCACAACACATCACTTCACCATTAGTAAATCCACACACATACGATTTCAGTCTCGCTCATCTACTCAGTTCATCGCCAGTCTATCAAACATGTCTATCAAGAACGTCATCATCATCGGAGTAGGTTCCCTTGCTCATCTGCTTAACATCCATTAACACCAACAGGCGGGCGGTAACCTTGGCCCATCAATCTTAGACGCTTTCCGCAAGGAGTCATCCTTCAACACAACTGTTCTCTCGCGGCAAGGCTCTAGCTCCACGTTCCCTTCTGGCGTCAAGGTCATTCGCGCAGACTACGATTCACATGACAGCCTCAAATCCGCATTCCAAGGACAAGATGCCGTCGTGTCTCTTGTCGGCGGCATGGGTCTCGGTGATCAAAACAAGCTGATCGATGCGGCCATTGCAGCAGGCGTGAAACGCTTCATTCCTTCAGAGTATGGAAGCAACACACCCGACAAGCGAGCTCGCGAAATTGTTCCCATGTTTGAGGCCAAGTTTGGGACCGTCAACTACCTCAAGAGCAAAGAGGGCGAGATCAGCTGGACGAGCCTGGTCACTGGCCCCTTCTTTGACTGGGGCCTGAGAGTCGGCTTCCTCGGCTTCGATGGCTCATCCAAGACAGCCACCATCTTCGACGACGGCGAGGCAGAATTCATTGCTACAAATCTCCATCAGATTGGTGTCGCGACCGTCAAGGCTCTCGAGCATGCAGATCTGACCAAGAACCAGTACGTCTACATTGGTGGCGTACAAACCACACAAAACCAGGTCCTAGCTGCGGCAGAGAAGGCTACCGGCACAAAGTGGACTGTTAAAAAGACCAGTACCAAGGATTACATTGAAGAAGGACGTGCAAAGCTCCAGAAAGGAGATTTCTCGGGCGTTGTAAACCTGATTATTGGCCTTACATACGGGAAGGACGAGCAACTAGGCGACTTTTCGTCCGTTGGTCTTTGGAACGACAAGCTCGGAGTGCCGAAGGAGGGCCTGGAGGAGACTGTCAAGGCCACACTTGCTTGAGGGATGGAATAGTATAGTCTAGCGTCACGAAAGTAACTATCAATTCAAGTTTTGACAAGTATCAACTCAAGACATGACCATGATGCCATTGATGACACGTCGATATCTTGAAAGAACTCAGGACGAAAGCGGGAGTAAAAGAGTGCATGCTGTCCTATGCTCCGTCACGAGGCATTGGAATGAGTTACGGTCGGTACTAACCGCATTTGGCTAGCGTACAAGAACCTGGGGAAGATCCCGGCGAATGTCCATCTCAAGGTTGGGACAGAGCAAAGTAACAAGACGCGTTGGATTGTCGCAACAGCCAATTGGAGTACCGATAAACATAATACCACGCTTCATCTCATCGTAGTCATGGCAGATCGCGCGGCGAAACGGATGCGACGCATAAGCACCGAGTATGACGAGTCCGAAGGAGATGGATGGGAAGGTCGAGGAAACAGCAGGTATGTGGCTGACTGCGCGACGGATAGCTTGCACCTATCGCCAAGGTCAGCGAGTGGAGTGTAACTATCACCTCACCAACGCCTTTGTGCCACACGCTTGTACATCCCTGCGCTGAGCCACGGGTACAGACGGGGGGGCTATCTGACGCCGTCGCGATCCTTCTCACCTGTCTACTCCCGCTTTTGCCGCATCAGCTCCAGACAGCCGCTACAATCATGCCTCGTCTACGGTCGCGCGCAGCTCCAGCTCCTCTAACAGCTCCCAGTGCTACTCCCACAGCCTCATCAAACCGCCCGCGCCGCGGAACCGCGAATCAGTCGCCCGCTGCCGCCACAATCCAGCGCTCCTCGCCCGAGGAGACTCGCCAATCGATACACCTCACCGTCAAGTCGTCGCCGAACAAGCTGAGGCAAGCCACGGGTGGTGCTGTACCAAAGGCGGGCGTTAGCAGGCAGAACATAGTCGCGGGCAAGCGCGCGTCACGGAACAGTCGCGTAGTTCAGGAGGTCGACAGCGAAGATGACGAGGAGGAGGAGGAGGAGGAGGAGGAGGAAGAAGACGCCGAGGAGGTCGATGCCATGGACGTCGACGACGACGAAGACGACAACGAGGACGCCGAGGGAGACGACGATGAAGACATGGATGCCGAGGGCGACGAAGACGACGACATGGAGGACACGCCAGCCCCGCGAGCCAACGTAAACGCGCATCGAAACATGACCGTCAAGCCAGCACCGAAAATAAACATCGTCAAGGCCCAAGACAAGGTAGAGGCCAAGGAAATGGCCATGGACGATGACGACGACGAAGAGCTCAGCGACCCCGACTCCGACCTCGAAGAGGAAGATGCTGAGGGCGAAGACGAGGATGCTGAGGGTGAGGACGACGACGACATGGGCGTGACACCTGGCGCCGACATGGACGAGGAAATGGACAGCGATGAGGAACTCAGCCGTGACCAGACGCCCGACGTGACCAAGATGACAAAACGACAACGCGCCCTTGTCAACGACGACGCTGATGGAAGCCTCTTGGCCCTCTCCAATGAGGCACAAAAGAAGAAACACCTTACAGCCGAGGAGCACGCCATGCGCAGGGCCGAAATGGCAAGGCGAAGGAAGAACCTCAGTGAGAAGAGGAATGAAGAGGAAAAGGTACATTCCCCTCTCAACATTTGTATGTGTTATGCATTAACAATTATTGATTTTCACCACTAGCTCGATACCATCAACCGCCTTCTCAAGAAACAGCCCCCAAAGCGCGGCCGCAAGGCCATGCAAGACGCAGAAGACGGAGAAAATGAACCAGAGCCAGAACGAGCAAACCCGCTTTATGTACGCTATATTCAAAACGCAAAGGGCACTCAGCTCGCTGTTCCAGATGAGTGGTTACAGGCTCCCGTTGGTAAGGTCTTTGCAGGAGACGTACAAAAGGGGACACAGAAGCCTTTTAGCGGTAGAATGGTCGAAGAAGTCGCTTAGCTTGGGACAGCGAACGACCATTTGCAAGGGAAATTGTACGTTTAGCGGCTGCATGTTACGGAGTTTTCGGATACCAGTTAGATTTTTCCTTGGTCATTTCCACATCTGCATTCTTTGGTGGAATGTAGAGGTTCGTTCTTGCGCAACTGACGTTTTCCAAAGTTCACAAGTAGGGGACTGAGGTTATGCAAATATCCTCCATATACATGTATACATTTCATCCCGTTTGGTCACTTTCACTTTCCCAGCCCCATCATCTCATTCACTTCACCTCCAACCTCATGGCGTCATATTGCACGTACACCGACTCAGGTAACAATGCACTCTCATAATTGGTGCCATTATACGGCAAGCTCAGGACAAAAGTGTTCTCGCCCTCCTTCAGCATGGATGCCTCAAAGGCGAACTTGTGTGCGAGCTGGTAGCAGACTACTGCTGAGCGGACGGCACAAGAGGAAGACTGATGGTACCTTGACGGGTGTTAGTTCAGTACACAAGAAGAGAGAAAAAACGAGTGACTTACGGAATAACCCACGGCTCCAAATCCTCTCCATTGACATTAACCGTAAGAGGAAGGTTAGAGTACGGTTCACTCGCATTGAACACATCGGTATTTCCCGCCGCCGTCTTCGCGCCCGCAAGCTGCACCGTGAACGTCGCCGTGGTCGCATTGTGAATCTCCTGGGCATTGGTATCGAAAAGAATGGTCCAGTTGTACGGGTGATCCGGCACCGGTTCCGGACGCTCGTAATTCGCCTTGCCACCATAGACGGCCCAGTGAACGTAATTGAGCGCAGTAGTCGGATCGTCTTCACCCACTTTGTACGTGACGCCGTCCGGGAAGTCGGTGATGAAATCGTAAGCGCCCCAGTAGAGACGGTATTCCTCAGTCAAGAGAGGGTGTGTAGGCGAAACGACGTAGCCGTGGCGGTATTCGCCCGAGGACTTGTCCGGCACACCGATGCGGAAAAGTTCTTTGCCCGCGGACTCTTGCGTCCAGGATGCGGTGACGGTGGTTGTTTCGGTAGCGGACACGGATATGTCGTCTTGGACGTAGTCGCCGAAGATGCCGTCGGCGTAGACTGTTAGACGGTACTTCCCAGCTTTCACGCGCGGAATCGTCACTTCGCCCGTGCTGGACACGTCTTCCCAGTACTGGTACGCCTCGGTGTCGAAGACGTTGTCTTGGTAGTTGCGCCCGTTTTCCGTCAGAATGGCAATGGTGTTCTTGGCTCCCAAGGGCAGGTTGATCTTCGCTTTGAAGGTGCCCCGGCCAGAGGTGGGAACTAGGTTGGGTACGTGTTTTGCGATTGAGTCGTAGAATTCGGCATTCCACTCTGGGCGCAAGCCGTATTGCTCTGCATCTTCCCGCAGTTCTTCGAGAGAGCCGCCGCTGTTGAAATGAAAGTATTGTGGTCCAAAGGTACGATCGAAACCGTCGGTGATGTTTGGTGTCTGGTCGCCGTGGTGGTTCGAGACCATGTAGTTGTATACAATGCCATCGACGACTAGATCGGAATGCACCGGACCGCCGTAGTAGGTTTCGACGGTGTTATGAACAAGCCAGGCGCCATACGTAGAGCCATTGTCGCTGCCAGTGCCGTCGGCATACATTCCATGCGCCAAATGGTCGCGCCAGGTGTCCTGGAAGGTATACTTGGTGAAGTAATCGCCTACACCTTCAACATAGGGATCTTCCTCGTTGGCAAGTCGCCATGTAGCATCCTGGACAACAATCTCTCCCTCTGTATCTGGACGAGGCGCCGCAAACTTCTCGTTAGTGACAAAGTGAGTAAAGAGCGCAGGTTCATGGTTGGGTCTGAACAAAGTCCGGAACTCCTGCAGATTTCGCAAGAAAGGTGTGGTTTTGTTGTTGTACACCACACGGCTGAAGGTGTGGAGACCGGTTTCGCCTTCTCTCAAAAACCAGTACTGTTCAAGCCTTTGGCCTGTAGGCGCATACGTCTCCCCCATGCTGATACCGCCGTATGGGGTACCCGTCGAGTCGTTGCCCTTGAATAGCTGGTACTGCGCATCGCTGCCGCGGCCAGGCGTCCAAAAGCCACTTGGAGTACTAGATTTGACAGAGGAATGTCAGCTAAAGGCTCATATGCGCTCATAGTAAAGTGCGCACTAACCAGTAGCAATCAAGGTATGGCCCAACACCGGTATTGCCAGATTCTGTCCCGAGAAGGTTTTGGCCATCGAGAGTAAGAACGTTAATGTATCCTCTCGACTTGCTCACTGATGCAACGAGTCGATCATTGGAAATTGTAAGGCTCTGGTTGTTCTCATTGGCATTGAGGAAAGCCGATGCTCTTGTGGATAGCAGAAACGCCGCGGTCGCTGCAGTGGTGCGCATGGTGAAGACTGAAGATGCCGATGAGCACTGCTTGGCTTCGGACATACCTCGATCCCCATGTTTATACTTTTCTTATCCAGGTACACGGGAAAATTAATGGGGGCGGAGAAGACATTCCCGGTTAGAATCCGGGGTAAAGGCGGAGTCAGTGATATGGTAGAGACGCTAGTCGGGCTCTCGGTGAGATGTAGACCGAAGGCGGCTGGCACTACGCGTACGCGTCTACTTGCACATCGTGTGCAGAACAAACACTGAAACAAGCAAGACGTCCGGTGACCTTGGCTATCTATGATACTAGTATTTTCAGGTATGGAGGATCGTAGAGACCTGGAACTGACCAGATCCACGCGTCCCCGCGTTCCAGCACGCACGCAGCATACTGCCCAGGCAGGCATCAATTTCTCGGCCTCACTGAGCGGGAGTTTATAGGCGGTGTCCAGAGTCGCACCCGATTTACATTGTTTAATTGTAATACTGCGAGAAAGGAGGGCTCAATGCTAAAACACGGCTCCAGCGCCCCCTGCCTTAGCCTCTGATGCTGCCTGATTGGGGTGATCAAACTGCGCGGTACTCGCGAGACCGCGCCACACGGCACATGCCATAACCAGCATCGAGCCATGAAGACGATACAACAATCCATGCGCCTTACGATGGAGTCCGAAAATCTTGGCCATGTCTGCAGTCAAACAGAAGCACCAGGTTGCCTTTGAGTTCAGTCCAGAACACCGCGGTAGTCTACTTTGGATTGCTCACATCCTCCCCCTGTCTCGAGACAGTCTTCCAATAAACGCGGCCTTGGTGGAATATTTCACCAATATGCGCACTCCTAACGTCGCCATACGCTCTATCGTCAAACCAACACTCCATCTTCTAATCACCGAGCCGTACCTATGAACGTGCGCTGGTCAGAAAGGGAAGAGCGCGAAGAGAACGGCGAGAAAGACAGAGAGCAGAAGCCACAGATACCTGGAACGCACGATTATCCAGTATAATCAGTCATAGCGAAGACCATCTGGCTTTCCTACCAGCAGCAAATCCATCAATTCAACGACAATCGGGCTTCTTTTCTGAACTTCCTTTGAAAATTCGACAGATTATTTATGAGTACGCCATGGGGGAAGAGGCTCCATTCAAGATACATTGTCCTTCGGCACAAAAGGTTTTGGCGTTTCCAACTTCATGCACGATGGCGTATGTGACCCTACTTCCTTGTCCTCAAACTCATAACCTTGCAACGAAACCTTTTTGATTGGAATACAGCTACATCGACGCAACAAAGTACATCTACATTTCCAACACATTAAAGTTCCCAAACTTTGAAACATACCTTTGTTTTCACCGCCTTCTCCCGAACCACAGACTTCAAGCTGTCTGCACCATGTATCTTCGATGGGCTTATCTCGAGACACGCGATCCTATAATGATTCTGGAAGGCATCCCTCTTTGTAACGCTTTCACCTGGGCTCGAACCTGCTCTAATATTGCAGACATGAATGGATTGGAGCGACTGCGAGTTGAGATGGTGGTATGGGCGCCAGAATTCTACGATGACTACGAAGCTCTTGTGTTCGAACCATTGGAATCTATAGGGGAACTAGAAAGCTTTGAAGTGTATGTCAGTTGGCAAGGAGACGATTGTTCTCAGCGAGAAGGGAAAGGAAAAGCGTGGCCATTTACTTTGAAGGGGTGAATTAGCGCTATTATCTGGCTGTTCAAGCTAATCCTGGTAATCTGATCTAACACGGACCTAGATCAACAGGTAATTATGTATACCACTGCATCACTTCCTAGAACCTGTTGTAGGTGTAGAAGCTTTGGCCCCCGTGGCTAGTATTAGGCTACTGGGCTGCGCCTTACCGCGCCGCAGATGTAGGCCCCATGTTGAGGAGGAAAGCACAGACGTTGTGCAACCCTTTGTCTGGAAAAGAGGTGTGGGTCACTTGAAAACGATTCTGCGTGACCGAAATTATGGTATCTGAGATTTACAAAGCCGACGCGAACGAGAGAACGAGAGATAATAACATTGGCGATTTGAGGTAACGTCAGCAACGTCTAAGAGCAGTCGTAAATCTACAAAAACTCAAATCCATGTCTAAACGCGGTTGGTGAAGCACTAGGATGTCGTGATCTTGAAATATCTGCACACGGTAAGCATGTTGGCCAAAATCGAGAGCCGAGCTTCTACAAATGAGAGAAACGAAATTCCAACAGAAGCGTACACCTTTGGCACGTGAGGTGAATGTTAGTGTTGCCCAATGCAGTCATGACTACGTCATCACCTGGCAAGTGGTACTAGCACCCCTGCCTCCCCTTTCCCCCACTAACATCGACTTCCCGATGCATACGCAAAGGTAGGGAATGCAAACTAATCTCTATTTCCGTTGTACCTGCAAACATGAACCCATATCGAGATCAGACGGAGCCACTGCTCCCTAAAACACCGACCAACGTCGTAATATTCGAGCCCAACGATCCGGAAGACCCGCGCAATTGGTCGAAAACGCGGAAATGGCTCATGGTCGCTGCTATTGTACCTATAGATCTTAGTGTCTCTTGGGGTGCGAGTGGATTTAGTCCCGTCGCGAGTGACTTCGCAAAAGACATGGGCGTGTCCTCGAGCGTCGCGGTACTAGGTTTGAGCATGTATGTGCTTGGATTAGCTTTCGGACCCATGACCCTGGCACCACTGTCAGAGTATTTCGGACGAAGACCCGTTTACATTGTGTCGTATGGCATCTTTTTACTCCTACTTCTGGGAACGACGTATGTTGAACGCCTAGGGCCTTTCTTGGTACTACGACTTTTCTCCGGCTATTTCTCTTCGACAACGATCTCAAACTTCGGCGGGACCATCGCGGATCTTTTCCATCACCATGATACGGGACCAGCCATGTCCTGGTTTCTCTGGGCTGCAACGGGTGGCAGCCCTACCGGCTTTGTGCTCTTCTCGTTCATTGCACAGGGCAGATCATGGCATAGTGTGTTTCGTATCATGTTGTTTATCTGCCTTGCATTCTGGGTCGTTATGGTCATAGCCCTTTACACTTTGGGAGAGACCCGTCATAGTGTGATATTGTTGCGAAGGGCAAGAGCACTGCGCGCAACAACCGGAAACGGAGATCTGGAGATACCGAATGAAATGAAGCAACGTGGACTAAAACAATTATTCGGCACAGCCCTCGCGCGACCATTCCGATTCCTGGGCACCGAGGCTATCGTTCAATTCGGCGCTCTTTACAATGGGTTCTTGTACGGACTTTCATTCCTGTTCAACGGAGCATTTCATATGATCTTCGGCCCCAATGGCTATGGGTTCGACACTGTCGGTGTTGGTATTTCCTTTCTTGGAATCGTCTTCGGTATTACGGTTGGCCTTGCGACGAACATCTTTCAAGAGCGGTATTACCAACGTCGCGTCGCCCAAGCCGGGAACCACGATTCTCCAGAAGCGCGCGTGCACTACGCGAAGCTAGCAGCAATCGTCCTACCCATATCTCTTCTGGCTTTTGCGCTCACAGCTACGCCCAACATACATCCATTCTTTGCAGTATTTGCTAGTGCATTTTGGGGATGGTCTTTCTATACCCTTAGTAAGTCTTCTCTTGGGCATTGGAATGCATCCTGCTGACAAGGTCTGCTAGTACTCATGACACTCACGTACACCGAGGATGCTTACAAAACGTACTCGGCATCCGCCCTTGCTGGGATCGGATTGATTCGAAATCTCGCGGGAGCTGGGTTCCCTCTTGTTGGGAGGCACTTGTTTTTGAATGTTGGGACCAGGAACGCAAGCCTAGTGTTGATGGCTATCGCCATCTGCCTGGCCCCTATACCTTTCATCCTTGAACAACGGGGTGCATCGCTCAGAGAAAGGAGTCCTTGGGCAGCCGCGCATGAAGACGAAGACGAAAGTGGGAATGACTAGGAGCCAACACCTGCCGCTGCTATCCATCTCACGCATTGTCCTCTAGGCTATGAGGGAGGCTTAGCGCGCGAGAATCTTCAGGGTTCCAAGAGCAATGCCCTCATCTGGGACATTCAAGTAACGTTGAGATGCAGCGCATGCATGAATCGTGTGCCCAGCATGTATCAATAGGTGCAGCCACTGCTCTCCATAAAGCGTGGCGCCGTGCCTTCGAGTTCACGCAATTGGATTGAAGAACAAGTCGGTTTTCTGGCCTCGTCGCCTTCCAAGGTCTCAGTGGCTGCCTCGAAGCCGCCCGTAATTTCGCGAAGGAAGCGCAGGACGGTCAGTGTGGCCCAATGTATAGCACGTGACAGTGACCCCACTAGGCTGTTGTCGCGGTCTATTGGATCAATCAAAGCATGATAGCCATGAAGATTCAGCATAGTCGCGTTTCAAACACGACAGAACGTGGTGTTTCGGGCGTATCCGCGCATTTAGCGCGTATTCCCGTCGAACACCGCGGACCAACCATTGCTGTCGTACAGCCGAGGGTCGGCGCGTAACGCTAGATCTCGCGCTGGTCCACTTATCCACCTCTCCACGCGGGATATTCTTAGAAGCCGTTGTGTACATATGAAATGCAGCTCTGCGCTCCAAGATGATGGTGTTTATCAGCCTCACAATCGCATCTTTCTTTCAGTCAGTTTTCTTTGGTTCTTTCCTTAGTTTTTTTGAGTGTTCTGCGAACGACTCAGCATACCATTTCCTTCTACAAGTCACTTTCTTTTTCTTTCTCCATCAGATCTCAGCATTGCGCCGGCGTCTGAATTTCGTCTCATTCAACCGATCTTCACGTTCTCTTTACGAAAATCTTCAATTTCAAACGCAAGTTGTGTCTAATTACAACAACGGACAATCGAATCAAAGCGCGACGCAGCATACCCATCTGGACTTCGATAATACGGTTTCGCTGCAACAGCCAAACAAATAAACATCAGACCGCAAAGATGTCCTGCCAACCTTTCGCCTCTATCCCTCAGCCGCCCACTACCCTCCCCTCATGCGCTGTTCCCATTGGTGGCTCAAACAGTTCCATCCTGGACGCCTGCTGTAACGGACACATCAACACCATCGCCACATATTCCACCCCCGACACTACCTCATCTTCGCCTTCCGCATCTTCAACACCTGTCATTGTCAATTCCGAGGACAACGACGACTGCTTCCAATACTGCATAACCGACTCTCCGGACATTGTTGAAAGCTGTCTCGCTCAGAAGATGGAAGCTTATGAGAAAGAGGGTGCTAGTGGCATGGGTATGTTCGGATGCTTCAACACTGAAAAGGCGGTTGGGGCGAGGAAGAGTGATGGTGCTGGCAATGAGGGGCCGTACATGAGCGCTGGGTTCCAGATCAGCGGACACGCGAACTGGTCCCTTTCGATGCTATTGGGATTGAGTGTTGTTGGTGCGGTTATGGGAGCAATATGATTCACAATATCTCCCTGTTCTGATTCAACGAAGTACTAGCATTAGCCATGGCGTTGGGTACCAAATTGCTGCATTTACCGGCGTTGACGCTGGATTGTAATGATTAATGACATGCTTCAACATCGCAAAAGATTTTCTACAACAGGTGCTCGGTTGATAATGTATCTAGTATGGTGATCGTTCCTGTGTGCTTGATGATGATTTCTGGTGACTCCGTGAAAAAAGCTTCAACACGTGATTACTCGTCAGCAAGCAGTGTGAATTCACACCTCGATGGACGCAATATGATAGTGAGCCCTCGGGAATGTTTCTCAACCCACCAGACAACTGACCACAATGGCAGACAAGCCACAGTACATCTGCCACTGCCGTCAAGAGCTAGTGCACCCAAGACCTCAACGTGAATTGCCCGCCGTTGTGATGCTCTCGCTTAAAGCCCAAGCCGCGAGGCAATCATCTCCAGGTGGCATTATAGCTGGAAGTTTTGTAGGAGAACGCCCCTTCATTGAACCATGTCGGCATTCTCTAGACTACTTTGAGAGTTTAGGGTTGCTGGAAGCCGGACTCGGCCATGAAGTGGTTCACAAGGCGACTCAAGGTAGCGTCGGCTCTTTGATAAGCTTGACGTCTGTGCAAGATGGTTCAGCAGCTTCGTTATCAAAGTTAATTTCAAAGTTGCGAGTTTAGTTGGGGCTAAAGCTTGAGGTTGAGTACTGAGAAAATAACAACAGTTTTTCAATATTGCGCACACTCTTTCGCGTATCCTGTCACAACCATTGTGAGAAATAACGTCTAGATATTGAAAAGTGAAGTTTCGTCCGTCGTGCTCGAAGATGCATATATGATGATTTGGTGATTCTGATGAGCTCTGCGCGAATGAGCCATAGCGGGGCTGGTCCCCCGCAATGACTAGCGCTATCGCAGACCCCTGCCGCCGATGCAGGAGCGTCACGTCTTTTTCTTGAGCGCGCAAACAGTCACAACACTATTCTGTTTGCACGATTTTCCACTCTACTCATACACAAAATGGCTTCAGAGAAAAAGGTAGCGGAGAACATGCTGTGGGGCGGTCGTTTCACGGGTATGTACTTTCAATGACTCAATTGGGCTGCGGAAGCTCCTTTGACATGACTGGATGCTAAGGCGCGCACAGAGGGCCTTGACCCCGTCATGGAGCAATATAACGCCTCGCTACCCTACGACCGCCTGTTCTACGCTGAGGACATCGCTGGTTCTATCGCCTTCGCCCGCGCCAACAAGAACAATGGCATCCTTAGCGCCGACGAGTTCGCTGCTATTGAGAAGGGCATGGCACAGATCAAGGAAGAGTGGGCATCGAACACTTTCGAGGTCAAGGCAAACGACGAAGACATCCACACAGCCAACGAAAGGAGGCTGAGCGAGATCATTGGCAAGGACATTGGTGGAAAGCTCCATACAGGACGAAGCAGGAACGAGCAAGTCGCTACCGACATGCGCTTATGGCTGAGGGAACAGCTCAGGACTCTGGAGGGCTACTTGAAGCTTCTGATCAAGACTTCGGTTCAGCGAGCAGAGGCCGAGATTGACGTGCTGATGCCCGGTTACACACATCTCCAGAAAGCCCAACCAGTCCGCTGGTCGCACTGGATCCTTTCACACGCAACCGCCTTCGCTTCCGAACTCGAGCGCCTCCGCGAGGTCATCAAGCGCGTCAACCGGTCCCCGCTTGGCTGCGGTGCGCTTGCGGGCAACCCCTTCAACATCGACCGTGATGCCATGGCCAAGGAACTTGGCTTCGAAGGCCTCCTTACAAACTCCCTGAACGCTGTCGGTGATCGCGACTTTGTCTTCGAGACACTACAATGGGGATCAAGCTTTATGCTTAAGATGTCCCGCTGGGCAGAGGACTTGATCATCTACTCGAGTCTGGAGTTCGGCTTCGTACGGCTAGCTGACGCATACTCTACCGGCAGCTCTTTGATGCCGCAAAAGAAGAACGCAGATTCGCTCGAATTGATCCGCGGAAAGAGCGGTCGTGCCTTCGGACACATGGCTGGCTTGTACGTCACCATCAAGGGTCTGCCCACAACCTACAATAAGGATCTCCAAGAATCCGTCGAGCCCCTCATCGATCACATCAAGACCGTCAGCGACTCCATTCAGATTGCCACCGGTGTCTTGTCGACTCTCAACATCAATGCCGACAAGATGCACGCTGCTCTGGCCCCTGAGATGTTGGCCACAGAATTCGCCGACTACCTTGTCAGGAAGGGTGTGCCGTTCCGCGAGGGTCACCACATCTCGGGTCGTGTCGTTGCACTGGCAGAGAACGAGAATGTGCCCATGGATAAGCTGAGCTTGGAGCAGCTGAAGGGTATTGACTCCAGGCTAGGTGATGATGTTGTTGAGTGCTTAGACTATGAGCGCGCAGTCGAACTTAAGAACGCTACTGGTGGTACGAGCAAGAGTGCCGTCATGGAGCAGATTGATATCCTTAAAAAGCTTCTCTAGGAGACATTTGTATTGGAGCACTAAGCAAGAAGGTTAGACAAAAGACGCGGCGTGCACGGCGTTACCAGCGATGACCTACGCGAAATGATCATTGAACGACTCTACATTTGCTACCTTGCTCAAACGTTCGCGGCCCGCAGTTCCCTCATGCACCTACCCCACTTCGTTAGGCGGATCCGCGACATGGTGACCTGACTACTGTCTTCCAGCAGATGGCGTTTTAACCCAGGCTTGTTGAATACAAATTCTCATCTTCCAATCTGAGCGTATTGTAATTCAGCATGCGTCGAGACTCACAAAGCGGCGACGTTGTCGCACCCATCAACTACCTCCCAGCCACGGGCGTCCCAATACCCAAGTCCACATGGAAGACACCCTTCCTAGATGACCACGACGAACACACTCGGTCTATGCTCATTCGAGACGCACGAACGAGCGATAAACCCTTCGATCTAGACGTGAATGGATTCACATTCGTGACGCTACCCCAGAAAGACAGAGTATCCCGCGAGAGTACCGAAGAGGATGTAAAGCGCGAATACTATCTAGAGCTAGAAGACGTTGTGAAGAAACTGTAAACACACACACACATCTTCCATTCAATCGTTCGCAGGCCTCCTGAATCAAAGACATGTATGCTAACTCCCGACCTTTCAAACAGGACCGGGGCCACAACCGTCTACGTATTCAACCACGTCATGCGCGCCCATTCCTCGCCCAGCGAAAAGGGTATCCTCGACGCCAAAGGACGCTGGCAAGACGTACCATCGGGCCACCCACACGTCGACTACTCCGGCACGCCCTCGGCCATCGCTGGCACCCTAACCGAGCTCGCCCTCCCCCCACACATCGCCTCTCTCTTCGCAAGCAGCCATCGCTTCGCCTTCCTCGGCGCCTGGCGCCCTTTGAAAACCGTGCGGAAAGACCCGCTCGCAGTCTGCGACGCAACAACCGTTCCCGACTCCGATTATCAGATCCGCATGCGCGAGTTCAGCCGAACGGGGAACAAGAGCGAGAACTACGTCATCAGTCATGGGGAGAGGGATCGCCAGGTGCATGAATGGTGGTATCTGAGCGGCATGCAACCGAACGAGATGGTGGTGTTCAAGGGGTATGATACTAAGAAGGATCAGCCTGGGTGGAGGTGTCCGCATACTGCGTTTAGAGTGCCGGGAACTGAGGGGGAGGCACCGAGGGAGAGTATTGAGGCGAGGATTGTGGCGTTTTGGGATTAGGTGCCTTGGTTGTGGGATGTGTTGTTGTCACTAGGAGGTTGCCTGTGAATAGGGTGGAGCTTTGTAGCACTAGACCAGGCACAAAGTAAGTACGCTTTCACTCGAAACCTGAACATCGCGGGGTGACCTTGTCGTATCGTGACTTTTGTCCAATTTCCTGGAGTTAAGTGATCGGTTCTGGCCGAGAACAATCTTGCTTTAGGAAAGATGGCGAAACTAGAGTGAATCCAGACCAAGTCTTCAACAACACCGGGGTTTCACCCCAACTTCAATTCGCCCTAGCTACTCTACTTTTTCAGAAGCGTGACTAAGGTCATACTCGGTGAAATTGAACGGAGAGTCCTTCCCATAATCCAGCGGCGTAAAGTTGGCAACCCTGGGTTCCCTATCCCACTCCTCCGCCCTACAGCTCGTAAACGCATCTTTCCCGACCTGAATCCAGCGCCAGTCCTCGCCGTTGTATTCGAAAAAATCACCATGAGCGATTCCCTTGCGACGGTTACTCCCCCGCTTGCTTCCTCCGTCGACTGCGACGACGTCGTAGCCACCGAACGAACCGCGGTGAGAGACACTAATACATCCCGTGTTGGCCGCTGAGACGTGGTTGTCGGGACTGCAGTTGACGTGCCCGGAATAGAATTGTACCATGGATTCGAAATCGTCGGAGGCTTCTCGCGTTACCTCGACCGAGTTGCTGAGTTTACCTAGGTGCGAGGGGTCGTGGCATGTGCCATTCTTGATGGCTTGTCGGGTGTCGAGCCAGTCCCCATCGCAATGAGGGCCGGTGTAGAATGAAAGCTGGAATGCGCTGGCTAATGGTAGAGTGGCTGCTAGAAGCACCGCTGTGGTATAGAGATGCAACATGCTGGGAATGTGTTGTTCCAGGTAGAAAGATTCAGGTGATATCTGGTCTGGTGGAAGAATGAGCGAGTGTTTGATGGAAATTCGTCGGCCGCTTATGCATCTTGCACAGCCTCTGCTTTTCAGACACGAGACCAGCTGGCCATGCTGATTACTACGTCATGAGAGACCAAGTGCGAATCCTTTCGAGGCATCCAGCAAGCGACCAGACAGCCTTCACTAAAGGGCGCCAAGCCGGGAGTACGGGTAAGGCGTCCTTCGCCTATACGGTATGGGTCTGGTGTATGCCGACCGAGGCGCTCGGAGCATGTCCGATACATTGTGCAGTATCGCAGGTGTGGTTTATATATGGTCAGTCGAGATGTGGTCTTATCACTCGGGATCATCCAGATCCACCACCAGGCCTGAGATGAACAGATAAACGATTAATTGCAAAACGAGAACGCTCGAAGCTACAAGACAAAAGCGAAAATCAAGCTGCGTGAGAACAGCTTAGAGCTTCGCACCACCCTCTACATCCTTGCTTCCCTTTAGCAAATCCCAGTCAGCCATCGTGTATACGACATAACCGTCTCCATCGGCTTTTCCCTTGCCAGCACCAAGCGCAGCAGGGTGCCAGTACATGGTATCGTACCCGGCTTCTTCCTTGCCCTGTTCCTTGGCCTCTTTATCCGCTCGTTCCATAAGCTTCCTGAGATCAATACCATCGTTTCTCAGTGGGACTTTGTTCTGCTTGTTGTTGTGCATTGTAGTTTGCTGCTTCTGCACTCTCAGGAAGACGGGCACTGCGTACTTTGGCAACTTCGCCTTGGCATGCGCAAGCAATGCGTTGAAGTCGAAGGAATCGCGGTGTGCAGGGTCGATGTAGATGGCTGCGCAACCTGCACGACCGTCGTGACCAGGAACTTCGACACCATAGACGTTTGCTTCCTGAATGCCGGGGAAAGATCCGAGTGCCTCACTGACCTCGGCTGTGCTTACGTTCTCCGACTTCCAACGGAAGGTGTCGCCGAGACGGTCCATGAAAAACCATCGACCATCAGCATCGCGGCGGAGAGCGTCACCGGTGCGGTACCAGAGGTCACCCTTCTTGAATACGTTGCGCTCAAAGCGTTTCTCGGTCGCGTCGGGGTTGTTCCAGTAGCCAACGAAAGCGTCCTCACTGGGCATTTGGACAAGAATCTCACTGCCCTCCTCGTACGACTTGCGTTTACAGAAGCCGGTCTTGGGGTCGCGGACGAGGTCGCCAGTGACAAAGTCAATCTCGACAGGGACGTATGTGTTGTGGAAGCGCCAGCGGTCGATGAAACCTTGATGTCCGACCGAGGTGGCAGTAAAGGGCCCACGAGAACCATTGAAGAGCGCCATGACGCCTTCTGTGCTGTTGAAGAATTCGCCGACAATCTCGATGCCGAAACGGTCAACGAAACGCTGCCATACGTCGGGACGAAGGCCGTTTCCAAACATGGCCCGGACGTTGTGCTTTCGGTCAAGATCGCTGGGAGGGGCGTTGAGGAGGTAGCGGGCCGTCTCTCCTACGTATACCATGGCGGTAGATCTGGAGTCGCGTACGTCGCTCCAGAACTTTGATGTGGAGAACTTGGTGCCGATGCAGCAGGTGATGCCAGTGACCATGCACACAAGCGCAGTGGTACCTCCAGTGCCGTGGTACAAAGGCATGCACACATACCACCTATCTCCGTTCGGTCCAGGCTTCAATCCCATGGCTCCTACTCGGCCTGTCAGACCAGCCGCTCTCTGCGTCTCGAACGGGCAGGCTTTCGGGTGTCCAGTCGTGCCACTGCACTTGTCAGCTTATCGCCCCAACAAGCCCTTGCATTCTTGACTCACCTTGTGTAGAACAGGAAGAGCGGGAATTTGCCCTTCATCCCGACTCTGAGCTCATCCTCGGGTCTCTTTGGTTCGGTCCTTGAAATCTCACCCTTCAATGCGTTGTCCAGAACCAGGATGGTCATGCCTAGTTCTCCTTCCAACCTTTCCCGCACATCTTCTATCCTCTGTCTGCATTCTTGATCCTCGTCAACAACCAAGACCTTTGCGTCGCTGATCTTCAAGCAATGGACTAGCGCATCGCCTGCCAAATTGTAGTTGATCCACGCCGGTGCGCTTCCTATGCTCCAGCCACCCAGATGCGTGAATAGAAACTCGGGCCGGTTCATCATGTACATGGCAAACAACTGCCCGGGCACGACGCCATTCTGGCGGAGGTACTGGCCGTAGCGGCATGCGTTCGCGTAGGTTTCAGCCCAGGTATAGCAGCCGGTGCGCGACCAGATGCATTCTTCGGTCGAGGGGAGACGGCGGACTTGGGTTTCGAATTGGTACCAGAGGGATTGGCCTTTTCCTTGTGCTGCAGCAGTATTAGCGGCGAGCAGTGAGAGCACGTAGGCTGATTGGACGTACAATTCTTCTCGAGGGCGCGAGCCGTCGCCTTTTGGCCACGGATACCTTTAATGTCTTTGGTGATGTGGAATTTGGCATCGACATAGGCTGCGGCGGCAGTGGCACCCGCAATGGCGCCTGCTACTGGTACTAAGAAGTGGGTTAGTTGATGTTCGAGCAGCGCGAGGGTTGGAGATGGCGGTAGCAAGCGCGCCGCGACAGCTTCACCGCATGGGAGCACGCACCAAAGGCCATGATTGCTATCTTTCAATCTTGGTTCAGAATATGTATTGCTTTGAGAGACAGTGAAACACCAAACAGGGAATCCCAAAACAATCGTCTTTTGAAGTAGGCGCAATGCTTCTTGATAACTTGCGACACGTCCAGTCAGCAACGTGATCAATTGCCGACATGCCCTCGGTCTCTGCGCGCGCCGCTACTGCCGCCAATGCTCCCGGCCCCAGGATGCATCCCCACGTGCTGAGAGCCCCACACGCCTCCAACGCCGTGTCTCCGACTCCGTCGGACCTTTTCCACTTTGCCAATTATGGACAAGTAATGATAGTGTCGCAGATTTGATGTAAGGTATCGAAAGGGTGATGCCAGAGACAGCGATAAGACGCGGCCTCGACGACACACCTAGCATTCTTTAAGAGCATGGACTTTTAGAAAAGCATCGGTGCTCAATGATTCAGCGGCGTCTCGGCGCAATAGCGACTCATTGACGCGCACCAGGGGTATGACCTGTCGTCCATTCATCCTCATAGAACAACTCTACTAACAGTGTGATCGATCTGGCCTCTTGGAATGCAGCTCATCCAGACCTGGCATATGCGAAATGTACCGCTTTCTCGGTCTTCGCCATCTAAATTGTGATAGACTGCTATTGCAAAGAACGCACAACGGTTCGACGACGGAAAGCTTATCCGGAACATGGAGACGGCGGAAAAGGCATCCTTCAAACACGAGATTCCTGGCGTGTTCAAATATGGCACACTTCTGGAGAAGACAAGGTATGAGGGGAGGAGGGTCAATCCGCCTGCCAGGAACCCAGATAACAGGATGAGCCGCGGGAGAATCAGTGTCAATTGAAATGTAACATCAGCGACAATGTATGTATGTGTACTCATGAACCACTGACTACTGTATACACGACGAGAAGGATGCTCATGCGCGCGACTGATCTTGATTGCACTTGAACAACAACAGTACTGCGCCGATCTCAGTGTTGTCCCATGGACTAGATTCTGGGCACCAATGCCACGCTCAAATAAAACGCTATATGTCTGAGATAGGTACATATAAAAGAAGAGTTGATGTCAATGTCCCTCGGTGTTATTATGTACGACATCGGGGTACGGAGAATTTTCGTGACCCACCCACTTGAACCTCCATTCAAGTGCCGTTGATGCTGCGTGAGTAGCCCAGTTACGTAGGATATTTAACAGCAAATTTGATTTACTCCCATCAAAGCAGGGCTCGGTGGTGTAGTTGGTTATCACGTCAGTCTAACAACCTGTTAGGCACACTGAAGGTCCCGAGTTCAAACCTCGGCTGAGTCAAAAGCCGGATCTCGATAAGAGCTCCAATCTCTTTTTGCCTGTTTACAATCCTGGACTTCCAGTGAGGAACTTTACCAGCGCGTGCGAATGGATTTTTTCTTTCCTTTTTTTTGGGGATGGTGGGATGCCTTGAGAACTGCGTGGGGCGTATGTAGAAGGCGAGGCAAAGTGCTTTGACTCGGGTTTTGGGACAACAACTTACAATCGCAGGAGAAAACACGGTGTGGAAGCTTCCTTCATGGACTGATCGTGCTGCAGAATACGACTTTGTATTTCTTTCTGTTGGTACATCTAACTTTCAGGCCTAGAAAGCAACATAATATCTACATGGAACGTAAAGAACAAATGCTCCTGGGTCTATTTGCAACACTGAACGAGACACACACGCTACCAAGAAACGACTGCGATGCGTACAAGTACAACCTGAGAGGACGGTATATGTCGTCCACTTAATAAGAACCAGTTTCCTTCGCGGCAGACGCCTCAACAGTGACCGTCTCAGTCATGGTTTGGTATACAGTCTGCTCAGCAACGCAGGTAGTCGCATCCGCAACGTCGGCAACATCAGCGGTGACGTAGACAGTGGGTGTTACAGTCACGTAGACGGGAGGCTTGCACTCCTCATCGTCATCTCCACCGGCGACCGGGGTGGCAGTCTGGTCAGCTGGTACGGCAGCGCTGGAGGAAGCCGGGGTAGGTGCGTCACTGGCAGGAGTGTCATACTGAGATGAAGCTGTCGGGGTCGGCTGTGCGGCGCTGTAGTCGCCAGTCGGCTTCTGGACTTCCTTGTTGGGGAAAGCCGCAGAGAACACTGGGTATGCGTTCAGAGGAGCGGGGGTGGCGGTAGTAACAGCCTCAGACATGATGGACGAAGCTCCTGGGGTGATCTCCGGGTAGGCGGCAGGAGTAGTAGCAGAGGCGTCGGGGGTAGCCTCAGAGTAGACGGCGGACGAGACGTCGGCGGCAGGAGTCTTGCTTGCTACGGCGGAAGACACTTTGGTGCTGTTGCCAGCTACAGGCCCAGCGGCAGCAGTGCAGCCAGGACCAGTAGCAGTGGTAGCAGCATCAGGGCCGTACTGAAGAGGGTTGCAGCCAGGAAGTACGTCCATGACAGTTGCATCCTCGCCGCTACGAGCACCGCTGTCCGCAGAGCAGCTTGCCCACGACTCATCATCATCTTTGTTGACGTTCGCAGAGCCAAAGCACTGCTCCATCTCCTCCTGACCACAGCCGCAACCGCACGTGCAGCCTTCGTGCTCACTAACGGCTTTGTCGAGAACACCGTCTTCCCATCCGTTCATCTTGATCCGAAGTTAGCAAAAGGACTTGACATTAAGACAGAACCAACTTACAAAATCAGCATGGAAGCCGTAGCCGGTTGGGTCACCGTTGGAAAGGACCCAGGGAGCCTCGTCAGGACCGAAAGTGAACTCCGAAACGTCCCACCAGTACTCGATGAACAAAGTAGGGAAGCGCGCAACTCTATGGGTAGAGGGGCAGTTCTCGATACCAACGCCGCTGTAGCTGTTGGGGTAGGCCATGTGCGCATTGCCATCCTCAGGGTTCATCTTCTCGCCGTTCCAGCAAGATGGGAAGGTGACTTCGGACGCGAATCCGTAGTTGCAGGAGCTGAAGCCCTTGGGGAAACCGTTGTCGAAGATGGCAGTAGAACCGCCGTCGGGCTCGTGGCAGCCCCAGCGGACACCAGCCGGGTTATCGCCGTCGTCAGAGCGCCTGGTGGGCGTTCCCGCAATCATGTTGAAGCCCTCAGGGTACCCAGTGACGTTTGCCCAGTTGTCTCCATCGCCGTATCTGTAGTAGATCTTGGTGGCCTTCTCGGGTACGCGGTGGTAGCTGGACCCATTGTTGAAGAACAGGGTAGGACGCCAGTACAAAGACTTGTCGCTCTTGACACGGGCGGTTGTGCAGGAAGAGTCTTGGGTGTTCTCGAAGCCCATCGATTGAGCCAGTCCATTTCCTCCGTCGAAAGAGTGAAGATGGGGGCTCTCGCTTCCCGGGAATAGACCGGGGTCGAGACGCTGGTAGCTCATAGCAGGACCAGGGCGGTTGAAGAAGCTGAAATAGTGACCGGAGCACTCAAAAGCAGAGGCCGTGGCGGCAAAGCCAGCCGTAAGGGATATAATGTCGAAACGCATGGTGGCTTAGTGACGATGTTTGTGTATCTGGCGAGTGAATCTGAGTCTTGAGGCAGCGAAAAAGGGTAGGTTGTTTGGTAATGAATGGATCGAGTCACAGACTCTAGATGCTGTTGATATCAAAGGAACGTGTGTGAAGAGTCAAAAGAATGAAAGGATGGTATTCCTGTACCGGAAGCCAAAGAGCGAGATAGAGAGAGCGAAAGACAGCGATGCAAAGACAAGAGCGCGAAACAGAGCGTAGGGGGGACGAGGGCACTGGATAAATACACGTCAAAAGTGTGTCTCCTGCATCTGGAATTGCATGCAGCCACAGGCACTGGTGAGGCGCCCCATTCTCTGACAAGATTAGCTGAGGCCTCCAAAGCTCACACCAGAAGCGACTAGATGCGCTCCCGTTTCCGGGTACCTAGTGTTCTGGGCCAGGGGAGCCGCGCGCAGTTTGTAGACGGCGCGGGCGTCAGGGGTTAGGATAAGAGGATCATGTCCGCGAGTCACCCCCAAGAATAGGTGTTGGTGGCAAGTGACATCGATGCAGCCCCCCGAAGAGATGCGTCAGTCTGCGGCCAAGCGGCTTACATTTGCGCCGGTTCGCTAGCTGAAACGAAACGATATGTAGTTCGCGCGACGCCCGCTATTTGTTTGCGCAGAGCTCCGAGGGCTGGCTGACGTATCGATAGGACAAAAGCAAACCTCTCCCGCCCCCGTTCCTGACAAAGTTCCGGGGAGGCGCTTAGCGGCACGATCGTCGCTAAGTGGCTGATCTTCAAACGGTGCTTGCTGCCCCTGCCTTAGATTAATGTCCGCCCGCGCTTCTATTTCCTTTCAAGTAAGCCTTGAGGGTATGGGGCCTTTCGTCAAGAGCCTCATGGCCCGGTAAAGATGCTGTTTTCTGTCATTGAATCCACATTGTGGAGCTGGTTGCACACATGCCGCTGCGGAAGCCATCCGAACGAATTGCAGCCCCGGCAGTCAGAAACTAGATCTTCGCAAGGGCCATTATTGCCTAAGATGTTATCCAGGAAGGTAGCAATAAACGGGTTCTGTTATCATCCCTTGGTGAACGGTGCTCTTAACCGATATCACAGATGTGGGAGGCCTTTCAAATTCTATAACCGAGGCAGCCGTTTTCCTTATCCGCGGACATAATACGTCGCTATGAACAGCAACATGACTGTGACATTCTGTGGTCCCCCACTATTCGTGAAACAGCCGTTAGTCGTATACGATGCACGTGGCCTGGACTACACTGATCGGCAATGTGCATCTTGCCGCTGGTGTGGAACTAATAGATCTCACGGTCTTCACGTTCTGTGCATTCAGTGGTGTGGCAGGGCGGCAACGTGCCGCGGACGATGAGGCGTGGTTTGCGGTGGATCATCAAAGTGCCTAGACTCTCTAATACGAACAAGAAAATCACCGTGCATTTAATCTGATGAGTGACGCAGGAGTGGTAGTTTTTCATTGTACAAAATTATTACCTAGTGATGGCATGTTGGTACACATACTTGCTACTCTATTACGGTACCTTGCTTGGTGGGTGTCAAATGGATACCCTGTGCAGCGTCTCGGTGTCTTTACATATATGCACTCAAAGTCGACTTCGCTAGACTTCCCCAGTGCCGAATATCGTGACTGCGCCCACGCAAACATGAACAGATTTTAGCCATTGTCCGTCCAGACACGAACTTCTCAGTCTGAGCATCAAGTCGATCAGCCACAAGTGTCATGACTCTGCCTCTTGTACGCGTGGATACCACCTCGTCTGAAGAAGGGAGCTGTCAAAGTTGGGCTCGTCATAATCAGCCTCTCATCGGCGCCCAATATTACTCAAGCCTTTCCACCTAACGCAGTCTCGACAGCGCCCCAGCGATCAATACTCCTCTTGACCAGACCGGCCATGAGTTCCTTTCCTACAACGGCCCCACCACTCTTCTCGACCCTCCTAATCACCAAATCCTTTGTGCTCTTCTTCCCACCTTGGCAATCTACAACCACACTGACGGTCTCTCTGCACACGCCTTCCTCAAAAGCATCGGGATCGCTGAGAACCCAATCTGCTTCTTCGTCCTCATCCTCCCGCCTGCCTTCAAATACAGCGAATGTACTAGGCACAGGTAGGCCTTGTAACCGCAATTGATGTGCTTCTTTGGGGTCGTCGGAACATAGTATGCCCTCGTATTCTTCGTCGTAGTATGCGTGTGGAATGAGAGTGTCGCGGAGAGCAGCTAGGATAGATATCCACGCCGCATCAAAAGCATTACCATCTATGCTTATGAAGAACACGTCCAAGTACAAAACCCAATAGCCCTTCAGCTGTGTCTCTGGTTCCGTGTCGGGGTCTTCGGGGTTTGTGGATGGCTTGTATAGGATGCGGAGGTCTGAGGCGCGGAGCAGTCGAGTGGAGTGCAGGAGCGATCGTATGCGTGTTATAAGTGTTTGTGCGTATGTCGATGGCGCGTTGCCCGGGATATGCGATGGTGTGCTTCCTGTAGACAGCTCGACATTGGGTACCAACAACCTCAGACCCTCAACTTCTTCGCTGTTGTCTTCTTGGTCTTCCTCGCTTTGGCCTGCAGTTTCTCCAGGATACTCGAAGGTGCCTGGTATGTCGTCTTCCTTCAAGATCTCTGCGCGCACACCGCAAACCACACTTGTATTGCCTAAGCGCACGACGGCGCTACCGTTGCAGTGTGTCAGGCTGCCAGTGTTTATTCCTGGGGCTCGGAACTCGTTCGCTGCTCGGCCGTTCGCGCGTATGGGCTTCTTCTTCTCGGCAGAAAGGTGCGCCTGGAGGAACGGGTGCGGGGAGACGGCGGCGAAGATTGGGCGGGGGAATGTGAGAGCAGGCGGTGGCTGAGTTGCAGTCGCCATTTCGGATATATCGAGGCGTTAAATGTTTCTAGGGAGTAGAGGTGGATCGCGGTGCCGTTTCTTGTTCATGTGTTGATGCTGGGAATTTTTGGAGCTGCGAGCTATGACGCGCTAAGTTTAAGCTTACTTGTGTGGGGCATGGGGATCTTACGCACAAGGATCGGCAATCTACAATACCTAGATATGCTCGACAACATTCTGACCAGACACAGGCATTGTTCAATTAAAACTAAGATCCTAATGAGATATGAAACTCGCATGCTCAAAGCACAACATGCCACAGGGTATTCGAATCGCAACAAACGGAACGCGACACGCCTACATTGTAGCCACCCATTCAAGCGTACTCCAGCCACCACAATCTGTGGCAGCCTTCACTATTGGCTTGTGCATCCATCAGCTTAACCTGAGCTCAGCCCTGCCTTGCCAGTCTGTTGCACAGGCGTCCACTTGCCCTCCTTCTTGAACTGATCACCCCTCAGGGTCCCCTCGGCAAGTTGAGAGATCATGTAATCGCGACCTTTGATCATCCATACCATCTGACTGGGTACTCTGAAACCATTGAAAGCACCAACACCCTTCTGCGTACCAATAGGGCAGATCTGCTGCTCCTTCAAGTTCGCGGTGTAATAGCGATCGCCCTTGTGGGGCTCCCCAGTCAAATGAGCAAGAAGATCGTTCTTGAGGTTCGTCATGGCTGCAGGTATCGCATCGTACATGTCCATAACGCCTCCTCGTGTGTATGAGCCCACATCTCCGACTGCGTAGATGCGGGGGCCAGCGGATTCGTGTTCGACGCGGAGGGTTTTCTCGTTGCAAGCGAGACGGTTGCGGGTGTCGAGCCACTCTTTGGGTAGGAATCCAGTGTTTGGACGACTGCCAGTCGCGTCAATGTATACGTCTGCCTCGAGTATTTCTCCATTAGATAGCTCAACTCGCGTCTTCGCGCCTTCTTCCTCGCCCATTTTGGAGGATGAGATAACCCTAGTGTCGTAGGTGACGCCGCATCCGAGTCTTTTCAGGAATTGCTCAGCAGTTTGCCCGATGGCTGGTCGAAGAAGAGGCAACAGTTTCTACAGGAGAATTTGAAGTCAGCTTCTGTCTCACAAACATCTCGTACATCCCAAACTTACCTTGTCGCCACAAATGAGCGTAACTTGTGCTTTCGGGTTCTTGGGCGCAGATGCCATAAAGCCTGGTCGGCCGTTCAGAATCTCTGCAACTTCTCCTGCTGTTTCGACACCAACTGGGCCACCTCCGCCAATGACCACAGTCTTAGCGCTCTTGAGGCCCTCCTGGAATGCGGTATGTACGTTCTCGAGCGCCTCACGATCGGTGGTCTGAGTAAACAGGGGGCTCGGTGTTGTGAATCCAGTGGCAATCACCAGAGCCGCATACTGAATCGATTGCTGTTCGCCGGATACAGTCTCCACAGATACAGTCTGTCCAGCGGAATCCACATGTGTTGCCGTGCCCTGTACGAACTTGAATTTCGGGAAAGCGTAGGTAAACGCGGGTTCGATGGGATAGAAGGTCTTGTCCGAAGGCATCATCTGCTTGGACACGCTTTCTCGCGGAGCGGCAATGCGCCACCAGAGATCCTTAGATGGGTTGACAAGAGTGACATTGTAGGTGACCCCATCTTTCGTTGGTAATTGCGGAATGACATGCTTTAAGGCGAAGTGGGCGGCGCTGATGCCCGCGAAAGAGCCGCCAAGTATGAGGATGGTTTCGGTACTCATGTTGGATAATGTTGGAAGTTTGGTTCAATAGGGGTATCTGAAGAAATCAAGCAATCAATAAACACCTTGAAAAAGAAAATACCTGGGAGACGCGTTTGTATTAGAGTTTAGGCGCGCTTCAGGTCTCAGGCACGCCGCAGGTGGGGAGCCGCCAAATCGCAAGTCGAGGCTAGATAGAGAGTCTGAAACGTCTCGTCATGGAAAGCGCGTGTGGATTTATTTATACATAGCAATTGTAGGCTCCCCTCATCAACCCTCCATCGATGTCTAAGTTGTGCTTATGCATGCGCTTACGAATCGTGTCGCTTGTGCAGACTTCACGGACGCGTCGTGAGATGTCCACGAGTTGGGGGCTTACCTGGGAGGCGCCAAGCACGAGACGCTAGCTTCTCTTTACCTAGCCCCGATGAGATGACCGGAACTTTGCATCCCTCGCTACCGATCTGTTGCTGACAATGACCCGGAAGCATCATCTCTGGCGAACCTGTGCATCAGAGACTCTAGTGTGTGCGGAGCGATTCCGTGCCTCTGGTCTAGACTCCTTCTCTATTACCAATTTCAGCTCTAAATGACAATAGAGCGTGAGAGCCCTCCAGGAATTTCGAAATGACTGTACCCTTCAACACAAGTCCCAAGTAGTCGAGTTCTGCCATAAGAACCCTAGACCCAGAAGCTCACACGTGGACATGTGCGCACGCTCTACCGGTTTGCAGTTGGTTCGCGACTATGATGTGGGGAGCGTGCTAGAAGAATTTCATTCATATCTTTTTCCGAGATATAACGCCAGCCCGGTACCTGCATGCAAGACCCACCGCGACTGCTGACCGTGATGGCCATTGCATTCATGAAGTCCTCCATATCAATATACATGTGGTAGGCCGACATTGCACGTAGCCTCCTCCTTCACACTGCCTTGTCTTTCTTCAGCTACAATGTGTGTAGCTTCTTACTCGACCTCAGTCTTCGACTCGAAATTCTCGCCAGCAACGAGCTCGGGGATGTCATCGTCATCCTCATCGTCGTCCTCCTTCTTCTCGCCGTCCTCACCCTTCTCCTTCTGCATGCTCTGGTAGGACTCGGCCAATTTGCGTAGCGATGCGAGCGAGTCGGGGCCGAGCTGGTTGAGGATGCCGGGGACGAGCTCTGTGAGCTCCTTGTCCTCACCGTGTCCGTAGATGGCGAAGGTGTTGGCGGGTACTGAGGCGTGAACTATAATAGTGTGAATGTTAGTTGATGCTTCCATAAAGGCGTAGGCTGCCTCATGGAACGGCGTCCACATGCTCCACCACCAGCGCGCTGCCCATTCCACCCGAAGTGGTCCTCCGACATTGCTAAGAATGGAGACGTAGTGACGTACCCTTGGGTGCCGAGAAGTGGATGACGTTGCCGTCGCTCTTGAACATGTTGACCTCCTCGATGGCCTGGATGGGCTGTACGTTGAGCTTCTTCAGCGCGGTCTGGAGCTTCTTATCGTCGGTGCCGGCGCTCTTGTGGACCTTCTTGACCTTCCTGCGTGGAGTGCCCTTGCCGCTATTCATGCAATTAGCCTCGTGTATCTCATGATCCCAAAGTTTCCCGTGGGTCGTTCTCCAGCTCTCGCGGGTTGCGGTGGGGGGTTCGCAAATTCGGTGTGGTGTTTTTGGTGCGGGGCTGTCAAAATAGGTCGCGAAGAGGTCTGCTTACCCTGTACGCACACATGTTAGCAATTGTCTGCGGTACAATATCGCTCATTGCTCGTGAAAGCAAATCAAGCTCGAATTTCGTGTACATACCAATGCGCACTGACGCTTGCATGCGCGCCAACTTTGCCTGATCCATATTTGCGGTGTTGTGAAAGAAGAGTGACTAGGTGGGGAGAACTGTGGTAGCGGAAACGTCAGCGATCGGTTACAATTGTGCGGAAGATCGATTCGTCGAGGCTGAAGCGAGCACGGGATCGGTACGCACCTAAATTCGGGATCGTGGCCGAGACTTGGAGTGTGGTGTTGCTGGTGAAGTTGTTGCGGGCATCGGCGAAACTCTACGGAAGCGCCGATTGTGTGCTTGCCCTCGCTTGTTGAAAGCTCCAAACCCCCGCAACGTCAGAGGGGGTCGCTCGAGGAACTTTGGACAGTACCGCTCGCCGATTAATCATCCATATTCCGCCATGAGCCATGACACCAGTCAGACCCAGCGTTGTTTGTCTACTTCAAATGGCTATATTTGGACTCTTTCGAAAGTATGCTTCACTTCGCCCACAGATGACTTTCAGTAAATGCGCACGGCCCAATGGGCTCTTTGTATTTGGTAACCACCGCAGAGACGTTACACATGCAAAGGCTCGTTCGTTTTATTGACACAATCTACTACACAACTTCATCTAGAGCATGGCCATTCCCGCGAGTCCAGCAGCTCCCAACATCCATGAGATAGCCTTCGCTTGTGTTGCTGCGCCTGTCGCGTCCGGCGACGCACTACCACTGGCTGAACTTGGCTCGGCATCACCCGTAGACGTTCCATTCGGGTTACCAGAGATGTTCTCTTGACTGACTTTGACACCCGTGTTGTTCTTGCAGTGGTTGTCGTAGTCGGATTGGGAAAGGACGTCGTCAACCAATGTAACGTCGGCGCACTGTAATGTTGTTAACGATTCAGCTCGTGGCGCGTCCCTGTTGTTTAAATGGCTTACCTGGTACAGACCGCCAGATCCATGCGCATTGGTGACTACTTGGATCGATGCTTTAGTGCCAGACGTGACGTTCACGCCGTCTGGAACGGAGACCGAACCCAAGCAAAAGTCACCTAGGCCATCGACCATGAGCTGCTGCTGTGCAATGATGCTGAACCCACTTCCTGGGTTGTCGCCTATGGCCATGTATACAGCGATGTTCGTTTGTGGGTGACCCATGTTCAATTGAATGGGGCCGCCGCTGATAGGAAAGTCGGTGCGATCCTGTTGGACATCGTTGTAGCCTCCGCAGGGAAAGGTGCCTTCGGTATCGTCGGTGAATCCACGCGATTCAGGCCAGTTGAGTTGGAAATGAGCGAGGGTGAGAGGGAGGAAAGAGAGTGCAAGGACGGCGTTGGAAAGCATCTTTGATGTTTGAAAGGTGTGTAGGTGTTGATGGGTGAGGAAAAGAATAGAATGTTATTGAGACTCAGTGCAAGCTCACGCGGAGAAGGCCGATTACATACAGTGAGTTGAGTGATTTCTGGGCGCGTCCTACCTTATTTATCAAAGTAGGGACGGGCGCATTCCCTGCTATGTCGTACATCCCGTCCCAGCATATCGCGTGGCTCGCGCATCGAGCCCAGACAGCCACACTTGCACTTGCCGGACTCTGACACGGCCGAGCCTCTAGCCGAAGACGAGTTGGTGAGAAAGATCGTTAATACTGCATGAGTGGCGGCATTGGCTGATTTGCAAGCTATTGGTTTGTTTTGTGCCGCGGTGAGCGGTATGCAGAGATGTGAGCAAGTTTCTTACCAAAGCAGTGGTACTATGGGATGCATGGTCACTAGCGCTCGACAAGGGTCCATTTCACTTCGGCGCCACCGCTGAGCCTAAACCTTGAAATCGCATTCGGCCAGACAGCGATAACGGGAACGATTGAATATTAACCATAGGTTTGTACATGGACCACAAAAACCACGGGCTGTATAGTCGCGCGCAACAAGTTTAACAGCATTGAGATGGCTACAATGCGCTCAAGCTGAGCGTACAACAGGGCGGATTTTTCCGAACAGAACACATTTCATTCGAACATTAACAGGGATAGAGAGTAAATTAAAGCATCGTATGGGAAATAGACTCCGATGTGAAGCTGACATAGGATTTCGCCGGTCGTCAATGCGGCGCGACTTGGTTGAACCTGCCAAACGCTAATTCACCGACAAATGTACCTGCCAAAACAGCCATGAAGTAACCGACATTGTAAGTCATTACCGCCAACATGCTGCGAGAGCGTTAGCATTTGAAAGCACCGGACCTGTTGTTGAAATACTCACAGAAGGTAACCAACACCTGCCGCGATCATCATCAAGAAAGCCCGCGGAAGATCGACACCAAATCTCCAAGGTTGGATGTGAGATACCGGCGCCGAAACAACTCGTACATCCTCCTGAACGCCGTTGGTCGTAAGGATGCCAGTCATTGAGTCGGCGTCATCCGCGACCTTGTCAACGACCGTCTTCTCGCCGGCAACGACAACATAGCGCCGCTTCAGGGCGCTCTGTACGGCCCTGACTTCGAGGAAAGTCTTCGCAGTGAAGATGGCTCGGAGAAGAATGGCAAGAATGATGAGAAACATGCATGTTCCAGCATATTGGCCAGCAGTCGATGGTGTCCACGCTTCGGAGAATAAGGGGGTGTTGGTAGCGGTGAAGAAGGCCATGGCCATGCCACTATGACTGGAAGATGTCATGGATGTGCCACTCATATCCATTGACTCCATTGTCGTGTCGTGGCCCTCATGAGCGACCATGGTGAAGAACTTGATGGTGTGCGGTATCGATGAGAAGGTTTAGGGTGAAGCCTCACAGAAGCTGTTGTATGCGTCGTGCGGGGTGAATAGGTATCGATGATCAGGTATTGAGTTCCAGACTGTTGAGCCGGTACTCGGGCAGACGATCGCTTAAAGGTTCCTTGGGTATGGTGTGGGGTTACACCCTGGCTAGATCCGGTGACACAGATGTAGGTGTATTAGCATGAACGCATAACCTGGAGGCGTTGGTTTTTTGTTTCCGTGTATATGGATGAGAGTAAATGCGTACGATCTTGCGACAGTCAAGAGAATGTCAAGTCTGGGCTGATGCATGAAGCGTCAGGGCGAGTGAGCACAATTTCCCGGCAACACCCCCCTGCCGAGGCGTCAGCACGAGGTATCCGTCAGCCATGGTAGGCCTGTGCCGACGTAACTCATGTGGGCATGGCATGCTGCATATCTGTACCAAAGAGCAATCCGCGTTCATGGGTCGGTGAGGGCCAAGGAGCGACTTTGAGCAGAATTAACCGCTTCAGGCTAGGTGATGAAGCTTAATCGGCGCCGCAATTCACGTAGTGTCTTTGGGCCCCGAACAGACCCCCGCAGTGCGTCGACCCTGCATCCAAGAGGCGATTGAATACGGCGGTGCAGTAAGATGTTAGCTATTACTCGGTCCGTGGCTAATGGTGCCGTGAACCTTCCGCTGGTCCACGACTGCACATCATCATTCACATCTGTTCATCATTGTTCCAGCGAACGCGGCGACCGCATCTTTACGCTTTCATTCCTTTTGGCCAGAACTCTCAGCATGCGGTAGAGACGACGTTCTAGGCTCACGCCCCTCCAAACCTGGCATCCACGCGAGAGGCGTTCTGAAGACTTCCTAGGTTGTGCAGGACCAGAAACGCAAACGAAACGAGAAGCCGCGACAGTGCGCCGACATCAGACATCATGAGCCACCACATGTCTATGGGCTCTATGGGCTCGCTTCCAGCCCTCACGGACTTTCCAGATTTCTACTATGCAGTGGTAGGAAGTGCTGTTGCTGTTGCGACTTACTTCAACGTCTACAACTACATACTATACCGACAAAGATTAGCGGCAGCAAGAGGAGGATCCCGAACACCTGCAAAGCCGAGGTCATGGTTTGCTCTTGGGAATGCGACAACATATGCCTTGACGCGCGAGGCATCCAACTTCTCGATACGGATACCAGTCAAAGGCCGAATAATTAGACTACCCACAGTCGGTCGTACCTCACTCATCGTGGCCAATGCGATTGTTCTCGTCGTGCTCTGTCTATACGGACTAGATCTCAACAACCAATTCAACCTAGAGAATGTCGGATTCCGATGCGGTGTTGTCACAATTGCTCAGATACCGATCATTGTTTTGCTTGCAGGCAAGAACAATATTATCGGCTGTCTGAGCGGCATAAGCTATGAGCGCTTGAACTGGCTACATCGATGGTGCGCTCGCTGTATGCTCCTGACCGCGACCATGCACATGGGGTACTTCTTCAGTGCATGGGCTCCGTACGATTACATTGGCTACCAGCTCAAAAATAACAACATTGTCTGGAAGGGCCTTGCTGCTTGGTGTACCTTACTCTGGATTGTCTTAAGCTCCATGACACCGATTCGAGGTTGGAGCTATGAGATTTTCGTCATTCAACACATCATCTCCTTCGCCGTTTTTCTTGCGTTTGCCTACATTCATACCCCCGTGGAAATGAACGGCTACGTATGGGCACCGGTTGCCATCTTCCTTTTCGATCGCGTCTTCCGCGCTTTGCGTCTTTTATACATCAACCTCTCGATATTTCATCCTTCGCAAAGAAAACAAGGGCAAATGAAAGGCTTTTTGGCATGCAAAGCCGAGTTTACTCCCCTTCCACACAACACCACGAGAATCCTAGTCCGGAACCCTCCCATCAGCTGGACGCCCGGTCAACACGTATACCTATCTTGCCAATCTGCCGTACCTCTGCAAAGCCATCCTTTTACCATTGCCTCGATACCCCAAGACGGAAAAATGGAATTCTACATCAAGGCGGAAAAGGGTGGTACCAAACGCTTCTATCGATATGCGGAGAAATCTGGTGGGCTGTCTGGAGCATCACCAGAGACCAGATCAGTAACCATAGAGGGTCCTTATGGCGTTCTACGTCCACTTCGCCAATTCGACAGCGTCATCTTCTTTGCGGGTAGTACTGGAAGCACGTTCACCATGCCACTACTTCGCGACCTCATCCAAGGCTGGCAAGAAAACGCCTACGGCGATAACTCAAACCTTAGATTCTTCCTTCAGGCACCAAGCGGAATTGTCACACGCCACGTCCGCTTCGTCTGGGTCGTCAAGAGCAGAGGCCAACTAAGCTGGTTCTTGGAGCAACTCTCCTCCATCTACACCGACTTCCAAGCCCTACAACAAAAGCTCCGAGACATCAAGCTCGAAATGAGCGTCTACATAACCTGCGACTCGTCTTTTACCGAAGGCCAAAAATCCCTCATCTCCGGCGTAACAGCAGCGTCCCCCGAAAACCCATCCTCATCAGCAACCGAGAAAGAGACCGCACACGGAATCGCGCAATACCGACCGCTTCCTCAGTCCACAGCCTCCGGCAATGCAGAGAAGAAAGACGATGGCGACAGTATCCATGAAGTTAGATCCTCCAGCTCTTCTATTATGGAACTGCAAGACCTCTCTTGCTCCCAGAACAAAAGCGACACCGCAAAGACGTGTTGCTGTCGCTCCACCATCTCAGAATCAGAACCGCTGACACCTAGAAAACAATGTCGCTGCTCCGCTAAATCAGCCTTGCAATCTCGGCCCAACTCGCTCACCCCCTTGTCTCCATCCAGCAAGAATCTGCTCGTGCACCCTTCTATAACGGTTTTGTCGGGTCGCCCGAAGACGCGCGATATCATTCGCCGCTCGCTGGAGCAGGCATGGGGCGAGAGTGCTGTAGTGGTGTGCGGACCGTTGAGCCTGGTTTCAGATGTCAAGAGTGATGTTGTTGCGCTGAGTGATGAGAGGGCGGTGCACAAGGGGACGGGGGCGCAGGGCATCTATCTGCATACCGAGAGCTTTGGGTGGTGAAAGAGGGATTGGAGTGAGGTTTGTGGGATAGGAGGGGATAAGAGACGTCTTTGAACTTGGCCTTCTTTTTACCCGCCCTACTATAATACTGTCGATACATAGTCTGTTTACCTTTATACCATATTTTTTTTCGTACACTTCACACATCATGCATCATGAGACAGGGAAACTTAGGGTATCTGAACGTTGAATTCTCAAATATGGTAATATCATTCGCCGCAAAAGAGAAAAGAAGAGAAGATCATAGTGCATCGCAGTGCAATGCTAGAGACGCCTCATCGAAAAAAAAAAACGCCCAATCCAAACCCAAAGTATATCACCAAGAAAAAATGCTCGTATGCGTCTTTAAAAAAAGCAAAACCCGTAAAAGGACAAACATGCGATGATGAGAAGAAAAAAAGATAGCGTGACAAAGGGAAGAGACGGGTGAAGGACAGGACGCAAAGCATCATAATGCCTGCTGATGAAAATCCCCAATCCACACAACTCTATACGCCAGGTATCTCCCTCATCCGTCCAAGTCCTGTATCCAAGCGTTTCTCAAACAACCTTTGCTCGTACAACGCTCGATTAAACGTGTGGAGTAGACCAAAAAAAACACCATTGATATATATCCCCTCTCCTCGTCGAATAGTCGTAGTTGTTATCGTAATAGTTCCGGAGCGGTAATGCATCGTCCATCCTATCGGATCATGCGTTTGCTGCGGACAATGAAAGGAGATGGCATCTCGGGCTCGGTTTCGGGATCCCAGACTGCAGGTGGGCTGATTCCACCAGCTCGTTGCTTGACGGGGCTTCTCCGACCGCCATAGCCAAAGCCCTTCTTGACACCTCCCTCGTCTTCGCTCATTGTGTGCACGGGAATACCGCGCGCTTGCTGGAGTTCGACGAGTGTGCGGCCTTGTACACCGCCGTTGTTGCGCATTGCTTGCACACGGAACGCCTCGTTGCCCTTTTTTGATGGGAGACCAGCAAATGGCACTGCTTTGGTGGCAGCACCCGTCTTGCGCGGCGATGTCGATACATTTTCAGCTGACTTCGACTTTTGGCGGGAGGGCGAGGCTGCAACGATGGGTACTGCAGACACAGGCCGCGGCTTCGTAGTCCTGGGACCAAGAAGGTTTGGTGTGCTTCCAAGACGGGCATTTGCCTTGAGCAGCGGAGCCTGGGCGTTCGCGAGTACCTTGAAGGGATCGTCGTTCATAGGGCGACCGCCGGAGGCGCTTCGAGCCCTGGTTGGTGATGGCAATACTGGGAGATCGTCGTCATCATCGAAGTCACCGTTCCACTCTGCCTCTGTTGGGGACGGAGGAACATCAGCTTCCCACTTCTTCGCGCCTTCCTTAGCAGCGGCGAAGATGTTCGCTTTTGGTTGCGCATTGCGACGGGGAGAAAGGGAAAGACCTTTGAGGGATGTGTGTGCTGGCGATGGCTCGGCCATTTGAACGTCCATGGGGGAGTCGGGAGCTTGTGTGGCTGAGGGCTGGTTGAACATTGTGCGGGCGCGCATAAGGGGACCGCGAGATGGGCGCTTCGGCTTCGACTTTGCTGCGACGGGGGCTTCTTCGATGTGATCGTCCAGGGAAAGCGACGACAGGTCGGTACCGCTTGCGAAGTCGGAGTCTGTGTTGAGGGTGTTTTGGGAACCGTTGGCAACAGGAGCCTCGTTCTCTGTGGAGAAGAGGGCGGCGGACGGTTCTGTTGGCGCCATGTTTGGTGTGCTCGATCGTGGAGCAAGCTTTGGAGATGTGCTGAGACGGTTGGGGTACATCTTCAGAGCACGCTCGACACGCCTGTTTACCTCGCCCTCGAAGGTCGCTTGAAGATGGGCAAGTTCTTTTTGTACACGCTGGTCGGTCTGCAGCTTGACTTGTCGCTCAATCTCGAGTTGAGCCTTGACCTCCCATTCCCGGCGCAGCTGGTCGTCAAGCTCCTTGCGTATCCGCGAGATGGCCTCGCTCGCTTCCTTCTCCCGCTTTGCGGTAAGCATCCTTTGTTCTCGTAGATCCTGGCCAAGCTTGACTACCTCCTGCTCTTTCCTCATAAGCTTGACAATGGGCAGGTTCAAAAGTGCCGCAGTGTCCGGGCGGTGATCGGGTGTTGTGTTTAAGCAGCTAGCAATGACCTTTCGTAGTTCCGACGAGTAGCAGGCTGGAATGTCGGGGTAGCGTCCCAGCTTAATCTTGGAGATGAGCTCGAAGTGAGTCTTCGCATTGAAGGGAGGAGACTTGGTGCACATCTCGTATATGATGCATCCCAGCGCCCAGATATCGGAGTGCGGTCCATACTGCTCGGCCTTGCAGATTTCCGGGGACATGTAGAAGGGAGTTCCGACGTAGGTTGATGCGAAGTCGTGGGATTGGAGGATCTTGGAGAGGCCGAAGTCGCCTAGCTTCACTGAGTTGTCATCGCCGAGGAAGACTGTTGTTGTTAGTATATTGAGCCGAGTAGGAAGAAGAGAAGCGGCTACTCACTGTTCTCAGGCTTAAGGTCGCGATGGAGGATCATAGGCTTGCGTGGGTCACGAGCAGGCTTCGCGTTACCAACGAGTCCCATGACGTTGCGGCCAGCCGCTGGTGGGTCTTCGCCATAATGGCAGCGGTACAGGGCGCTCACGATCTGGCTGAAGATACTCCAGACGAATTCCTCCTCGCACACCTGGTTCTTGTTCTTAAGGTCCCGGATAACGCGCCCCAGGTCGCCGTTCCCGCAGTATTCCATGTAGAGGTGAAGGTCTTGCGATGCCTTGATGTGGTCGCGCTCGAAGTATGCGACAATATTGGGGTGTCGGAGCTCCTTCAGGATGGACAGCTCGGCCTGCAGCTGTTCGCGCTCCTTCTGGGACATCTTGAGGTAGCTGATCTCTTTGCGGCACAGAATCTAATTGGCGGTCAGCAGCCATTTCGCCCCAAGGTTTTGTAGCAGCTGCGTACATAGCCGTCCGACTTTCGCTTGACCTTGCGAATGATTCCAAAAGATCCATGGCCTGTTGCAATAAATCAGTATGCGCAAGTCGTCGTGGGGGAGGGCCGTCTGTCTCGTACCGATCTTCTCAAGCACATCGTACTTCTCTTCCTCGGGCATGATTATAGTAGTGCTATTGCTCAAAAGACATGCAAATATGGGGATGCGGAAAAGGTAGCAATCTGCTGTGTTAGTAAAGGCGTGGTAGAGACGGATGCAGGTAATGCACAATGGGCGGGATGGAAGCCGGGTTTCTTGGTGTTTGGCCCTGTTTACGCTAACGGCCGTCAACCCAGCAACGAGAGCACAAGCCTCAGGTTTTGCTGGCAGCAGGGATGCGCCCTTACAGCCAGCGAAGCCCAGCCCACCCGCCTTATCGATAGGCCCGCCCGATGTCCGCCGATACTCGTCATAGCCTGCATCACGCTGAGCACATGGGCGGGACGGGACGGGACTGTGCAATTGACCTCTATATTTGCCACAACATTAAAACATGGATGTCAAGAAAAAGCATGAGATCGAGGCTGCCCTCGCGACCGAGGCGCAGGCCATCTCGTCGGGCCAGCTCAAGGAAGAGAATCCGCTCGACCTCAGCGATGACTTCAGAATATTCTGTGAAGCATGTCGGCGGGGCGACTTGAAGGTGTGCCAGGAAATGATATCCACTGGCGTAAACATCAACGCGAGAGACAAGTTTGATTACACACCATTGATCTTGGTATGTGCCCGACTACCCAATTCTTCCCCCCCTCTACCAAAGAGTGTGCAATGCGCTGACTGCTGAAGGCTAGTCTTTGTGGCCACTACGAAGTCATACGCTTGCTGCTTGAAAACGGCGCACTGTGCGAGCGCGATACATTCCAAGGCGAGCGATGTTTGTATAACGCGCTCAACGACCGAATACGCAACCTGCTGCTTTCTTACGACTATGCCAAATCCTCCAATCCCCTGCAGCCGCTCGCTGCACACATTACCTCCCTCCTGACGCGCACTGCACCGAAAACAACCGACATCACAATCAATGCCTACGGCCAAGAGTTTCACTTGCACAAGTTCCTCCTCGCTGCTCGATCGCCCTACTTTGCGAAGAAGCTGGGCGCAGCGCCAAACACAACCTCATGGAAACTACCAAACACTATACCCGCCGAGTCGCTCGGCGTGGCGCTACAATACCTGTATTTCCAGGAGGTGTCAATACGGAGAGCGCTGTTCGGGCTTAGCGACGACCAAGAGTTGGTAGTGCTGAACGGTATTGACAAGATCGGCAAACAGCTGGAGATGGAACGACTGTTCGAAGACATCACCGAGGTTTCAGATCGACGCTTGTTGCGCCAACGGCGGGCAGACGAACTGGAGCGGGGTCGCGATCAACTCGAGGACTGGTTCAAAAACAACGTCCTCCGCCACAAGAAGATTGTAGACACCGACAAGGTGGACACCATACAATGGGATCGCGAAAACAGTATTTTCGCCGACATCTTGCTGTGTGCTCACGAAGATGAAGAGGATGAGGCTTCTGATGAGACAGGCCATACATTGGGACCGTTAGAGTCCACCCCACCCGTACGAAACACCCCTGGGCCCCTTTTGGGTATACCGATCGGTTCCGGTCGGGCACGCTCGCAGTCACCATCGCAACGACGAACGCCGCGCAAATCCACTGTCTTCCCCGCCCATCGAGCCATGTTGTTGCGGTCCGAGTACTTTTTGACCATGTTCAGCTCCCAGTTCAAGGAAGCGCAGGATACACCGCATCTGCAAATCGTGACCATTGACTGCTCGCCAGCAGTGCTAGAAACTATACTGACATTCATGTACACTGAGCGTGCAGACTTTGGCCTTGACATTGCCATCGATGTGCTGTTTGCAGCGGACCAGCTCTTCATTGAGAAATTGAAGCAGCGCGCAGCCATCATCATTTCTGCCCTGGGTAATGGCTCCACCTCTGCGGTAGAGTCAGATAACCCACGCGGTGCCACTGATGCAGACGAGGCTGTTGACATCTACGAAGTTATCCGTGCTGGCTGGGATACTCGCGTGCAGCGTCTGGAAGAGTTCGCAGCGCGTTACATCGCCTATCGTTTGGAACACTACATTGACCAACCCGAGTTTGCTGAACTGGTCCAAGAATCTGCAAACCGCGTCAAGGGCCGTCAAGAGACAGATACCGTCGAACTCGTTGACGATATTCGCTATTACCTCTCTGAACGCTTCAGGCTTCGCTTCGAAGACAGTGGTTTGGACGAGATGATGGATGAGAACGCAGCAGCAAAAGCCACGGCCGAAGGAGACCTAGTCGATGCAATGGGCGAATTCGCATTGGAAGACGGCACACCAGAGAAGACACAACAAGAAGAGAACGTGGTTCCTGTAGAGCAGCAAATCGCTGCTGGCGTTATTCGGAACCTGGATGGCGAAGAGGTGGGTGATGAGTTTGCACAAGATGCTATGAATTATCAAATCCTGTTGGGAAAGATAGATACATTGTTGGAAAGACTCAACTTGGATGCTTAGATAATGGTATTTACCCCAAATCTACCGTCCAACACAGTACCACCACATGAAGCCATCCCGCCCACCGGTACTCACATGACAGTAGCGATGGTCGGACAAGATGCAAATGGCGAAATCTCGGCAGCTAACCGTCTCCTCGACAACCATTTCGCACCGGCAGTCTGCGGATACGGTAATAGAGACTCCCACTTCAAGCAGTGTGCATACTTCATCATATCGCCCTAGTGACATCATGGGTGTGGGGTAGATCGGAGCAGCAGCTTCCCCACCAAACCGACATTGACAGCTTGACAAATACCGCCGGAGTAACTCATAATGCGCGTCATTGCTCGAACAACATCGCTTCTTCAATCCACTCTTACTCGTCTTCTGACACAAAATCTGCGCCGTGCTTCAATTACGACACCCCGAGTCTTTTCCAGCTGTCAAAAAGCAAGTGCACGTGAACAATTGCCCATCGTCCGAAACACGCAACGGTTAGCAAGGATGTCGACCGAGTCCACACAGTCGCAAGCATGCTGCAACACGCCCGCTGTTGTGAGCCAGGGCTACCAGCCCAAGGGTGACTACATTGAGGTTGATGGATTGAAGACGTGTATGTTTGATTGCCACAGCATCGCAACATGTCATTTCTAACTGTAACCCAGACACAACGGGACCCAAGGACGCAAAGCAAGGTATCTTCGTAGTCTATGATATCTTCGGTTTCTTCAACCAGACTCTACAAGGAGCCGACATTCTCGCCTACACCGACAGCCAAAAGTACCAAGTCTTCATGCCCGACTTCTTCGAGGGCAAACCAGCCGATATCTCATGGATGCCACCGGACACCGAGGAGAAGCAGAAGAAGATGGGCGAGTTCTTCCAGTCGCAAGCTGCGCCACCCAAGACTCTGCCGCGCATCCCTAAGATTGTGGATGAGCTGACGCAGAAATACGGCATCGAGAAGTGGGCCATTATCGGTTTCTGCTGGGGTGGAAAGGTATTATGTATCGCTTCCAGGAATTCGGAGTTATGCTAATACTACCTAGATCGTCAACCTCTCCTCCATGGAGGGCACAAAGTTCAAGGTCGCCGCGGCATGCCACCCTGCCATGGTCGCCGGCGATGATGCGCCTGGCATAACCATCCCTTACATCATGCTTCCATCGGGTGACGAGGACAAGGGTGACGTCCAAAAGTGGCAAGAGGGTATCAAGGTGCCCCACGTTGTCGAGTGGTTCCCAGACCAAATCCATGGCTGGATGGCTGCGCGCAGTGACTTGAGCCAAGAAAAGGTCAAGAAGGAGTACGAGCGCGGATACATGATGGTGTTGGACTTTTTCCACAAGCACATGTGAGTCCACAAAGGACTCTATTACAGTTTAGAAGGATGCTGAGTCCGCTAGGGGTGGAGAGGCAAAGCTATGAAAAGAAGCCTGATAATGTAACATGGAACCTCATGAGAATAAGTACTTTTGTTGAGTTTGAAGTCAATGCTATTCGCTCGTGCTACATTACATCATTCTGGGCGCGTGCTTCCCGTGCTGTTATTGTGACTGTGCGAGGCGTAAACGTGGTTCGCACGTTCCCATCTTCCCCACTGCCACATCACCAAATCATGGGCATAGATTGGGTCACCAAGCACAGGCAACATTATGGTTATATTCATCAAATCATTTCGCACCTTTTTGATTATACTTGTCTCCTGCATGTCCATCCACATTCCGTGTCCCAATAAATCGAAAACTACTCGTACAAAAGGCACTTGGAGCCATATAGTTCCGTTACAACACATCATCACACTCTCCCGGACTCACATATACAACTAAATACCACATCAAAGTCTCTCGAAACGAAAAAAAAAATAGGATCGCGAACAAGACAAACAATGGCGTCTATTTTTTGCAGCGCAAACCACTTTATACCAGCAGAAGCCTCGGCATCTACCCAAAGCCTGATACACGAGTCGACGCGTCCATCTACCATGACGACAATGACGACCAGTATTGGGGAGGGGAAAACAAACAGAAAAAGCAATGATGCATGCGTGTCACGCCAAGACGCGCTCGACACGCGGGCCATGATGCGCAGCTGGAAGAAAATGTGCCGGTACATTGTGAAGAAGACGGGGATCAAAGCAGTCGCGAACATTACTATCGTGTGTGCGAGCACGAGTGATTTGATGCGGATATTGGGGAGGGATGAGTATGACTGTTTTGTTGGGTGAAGGCCATACGATCATCAACAGCACTGTTCTTTTGTATGAACCACGGAAACAAGAGTTTGAGGAGAGAAAGAATGAGTAAGTGAGAAAGACGGTCTTGCTACCTCACTTCAACATTTCCCTAATCGTGTCTTCCAGCGGCTTCGGCTCCCTACCCGCCTCTTTCAAAAAGCCTTCAAGCGTCGGGTCGTCAATAGCACACTCGCCGTCCTCCAACGCTTCATACGTGCTACCCCACCACTCGACCGCCGGCCTCTGCATGCCCATCTCCTGGACATAGTAGTCCTCGTACGCCTTGCGACCTACAACTTTCAACTTGACGTCCTCGCCACGGACAGCACTCACAATGCGCGCAACATCCGCCAACGACGCCGTCTTCTTCTGACTCAAGTAAACCGTTTTACCCGCCCACGCCTCGCTGTCCTGCGCAAGCACACGCGCAGTCGCATACGCCATATCTGCAATACTCGTCCAGCTCACGGGCCCATCGCCCGCTACCAGCACCTCACCCCTCTTATCCTCCTTGAGCGCAAAGTAATACCCGAAATACAGCGGCCAACTCTCATTATACAGGCCCTCGCGCAGCACAGTCACGCCCAGTTTATCCGCACGCGCCAGCTCGTGCAAGTACGCTTCTGTGCGGATGTGCGCACGCATCACGCCTGCTTTGGAGGGGTTCGCGAAACCCAGCGATGTGTAGTAGATGTGCTTGACACCGGCTGTTACGGCCGCGTCGATGGCCGCGCGGTGGTGCGCTTCGCGGCCGGACCAGAGGGGCGCGTTGTTGTAGTCCATTTCGACGGCGGGCGTGGACACGAGGAAGAGGGATGTGCAGTCTTTGTAGGCGGCGGTGAGGGAGGATGCATCGTTGAAGTTTGCCTGGCGCAATGCGATGGATGCGGCGTGGAGGTGCGAGAAGCGTGACGAGGTGGGGTCGCTTGATGTCTGGGGGTTATTGTTAGCTGGGATATTTTGAGGAGATGATGTCTAAGAGAGAAGGTTTGCGGATGTGAATAGAGGGAAAGGGATTTGTAGACTTACGCAGACTACGAGGTCCTTGGTATCAATGAGGTTATGCTCTAGGATCGCATTGAGTACTGCGCTACCGAGCTTTCCCGTCACACTGGTGAGAGCCAACATGTTGAAAATGCTCTTTCTTTGTGAAGTCGTAACGTCGGAGATAGTAAAGGCTCAATATGAGGTTTGCACTTCACTCGTGCTGCAAGATGCGACCGGCATGTCAAAATGCTAGGTCGATGAGCTCATTGCTAATCAGGGTCCACGGCAGTTGGCTGGTGGGGCTGGGCTAATTGCCCCTCAAGCCCGCATGCCGGCAAACACATCGCGTTAGGCCGTCGAAACAATGCTGGAATGATGGAGCTATGAAGTTTGGTGATGAGGAGCAATGCTGTCTGTGGTGTCGAGGGCTATCGTCAGTTAGCGCCTTTCGTCACTCGGCGCCGAAGGCGTGGTTGGCTCCTTCACGGCAAAGTGCGGCGGGTGAACACGAGCACGAGATGAAGAAGAAAAAAGTTGTACAAAGGGGATATATTCACCGAGAACTACCCAACGCTCTTGCATCACGGCCTCTATCCAAAAAGCGATCTTGCTCCGCGCTATACAACTTCTTCTCTTCCCTGCTTCTCTCTATACAATGAAACCGGCATGCTAGCCAAGTCCTTCAAGAACAAAAAGAAGAAAAGAAGAACGCCGATAACGATGCTAGTAAATCCCAACCCAGCTTATACCCGCTGGTGTAAATGACCGTAAAAGTTTTCATCACGCAAGAAAAGAAACCCGCTTGAACGCATCCAGAGTCTAAGCATATCGCACACTACTTCGATGTACTGGCGGTGGCATAGGCACGTCTCCGTTCGGTGCCTGAGGATTTGGCGTCCATTGATTGGGCGGCGGAGGTCCATGCGGAGGAGGGTATCCATTGTTGTACTGGCCCATTTGAGGTGGACCCATTGGCCCGCTCCTATTTCTCCTGCCCTGGTATGGCATTGGGGGCGGTTGAGCAGCGGCGTACTTCTTGAGCTTTTGGCGACGACGGAAGGAGCGCAAGCAGCAGCAGAATATGCAAAGAAGAAGCGCACCACCAACTCCGGCTGCGACACCGATGACGATTGTCTTGTGGCGCTCAATCCACGTTTTAATTTCGTTACCAACAGAGCCGCCTTCGCATACACCCTGAGCTTTGTTAGTAACTATTGTTTGAAAAGAAGGGAATGTGACATACGTTCTGGCATGTACCTCCACCGGTACAACTTGTCCCGTCTAAGAAGTTTTGCTGAAGCCCGTAACACCTTGATCCAAACTCGGGACTGGCACAGCTAAGCATGCAGTTGCTGTTGTCGCAGGCGTATGTGTCGTTGCCCTGTGTGTAGCTTCCCATGATTGTCTTACACTGCATGTCTCTACTAGTGCATTGACCCGATGCACAGGTAAGTCCATCACCACAGTCCGAACCATCGTCCTTTGTCTTGTCTTCGGGGCAGTACGGTGAATCTCCACTGCAGGTTTCCTGGGGATCACAGTCGCCGACCGAGGGACGGCAGACTGTGCTAGCATTGGCAAACTGACATTCGCGGCAACAGTCCTCGTTGGAATCGTCGCAGACAGCATTGTTGATGAATCTACAGGTGTCGGGATCGCAGCATGCATTTCCTTGGCAGTTGTCAGAGCCTCCACAATCGCACTCCTCGTCGCCTTCGACGATACCGTTACCACAGGTTTGACCGGACAGAAGGTTAACGTCGCGGTTGTTGGTGAGACATTGAGACTTGACACTGTTTCGCCCGAGCGCAGAGCAGATGTTGCCAATCGAGCAAGCAGAGAAGCGCGAGATACCCTCGCTGGTCGAGGGGTTCATGATGAAGCCACCATTCGCGTCGCAAGAGCTCGAGCTGAGGGGACAGCATTGCTGGGAGCTGACCACATCGCTGTTTCCGCACGTCTGCGAAGTACAGTCGTGTACGGCACCATAAGTATGACCGGTTTCGTGGGCAATGACTTCCCATTCAGTGTCCGTCTTGATGACTACATTGGCTCCGGCAACCTGTTCACCGGCCTGTCCAGTGTTCTCCTGGGAGCCTGACGTGCAGGCCTGTCCAAGCCAAGCCAGACCAACAGCGGATCCAGTGTTGCATGTCGATAGCAGCGTCCAGTGGGAATAACTGTCGTCTTGCTGTCCTCTCCAGGTTGAGAATTGGTTTAGGCGGTCTTGAATGGTGATGCTGCTACTGCAGCCCTGGTTCCAAGGTGTCGCTTGTTGTTGTGATGTCGGGCATTCCGGATCAGTCATGATAAGGTTGGCTACACCAAGTGATATGTTGAAAGAGCTCTCGAAGACCTCGGAAGCAGAATTCATCGCTTGCAAAATGTTGGTTTGCGTGGCGTTCCTATCTCCGTTGAAAGAGTTCACATAGGTGCAGTCGGCGGCCACTCCCACAAGCGCGACCTTGCGAGTGCTGGGGCATCCGGCCGTGTTGCCGATGGTGGATGAGAGATCAACACCAGCACCGTTGCCTCCTGTCGGAAGGTCGTCCTGTCGCTTGAACATGGCTGAGATGAGGGATGGCGACATGGCAGACGCCTCGTCTCGTGCGCGCATGCCGGCATGGACGGGGTGATCATCCTGCGTGTTGAAAATGAGGTCGTCGGCCGGGCATCCGACATCTTTGGTTCTCTTCTTCAGCTCCATGCGCTCGTCGTGTCTGCCCATGTCCGAATCACGGAAGACAACCATGAACTCCTTGTCGCGCAGGTCAATGTCCGGGTCGTCGGCCATGCGCGTCGCCTTATAATTCGATGCCGTCTTGACATGGTGATTGTCGTGGTTGAGTGAAAAGGTTCCTTCGAACAGCGGTTCCAGCCCGTCCTTGCGTATCCCTATCCGCGCCCAGCCGACGTTGTCCCATCGGTTTCCTCTCTTGAGCCATGCCTTGCCCTTGTAAACCTTATGCTGCAACCGATCAATCGGTTCTTGTCGGGCTATCGACCCATCTGAGTTGAGATGGGTTATCCGTCCGCCGTCTACAAACAGGTCGTGGTTGGGCTCAAGGCTCAGGCGGACGCGCTGGCCGGAGACATCGAAGGCGAGGTCAAACGAAGATACGGCGGTCACGCGGTGTGTCTGGGTGAGGATGTCGGCATTCTTTGCAATGGCGATATTCCGGAGCGGCTCGCGGGCTTGTGACGAGGCTGCAGCGACGGTGGCGAGCCCAATGGTGATGATGGCGGCCTTTAGAGTCCCATAGATGTGCATTCTCGAGTGGCGGTGCTCTCCGTTCAGGAGATGCGGCCAAGAGTGTAGATGAAGACTGAGGGAAAGCGAAAACTAGCACAACGCAACGAGAGACATGGGTAGGCAAAAGTACGTCTATTCCGAAGAACGCTAGCAGAGGCAAATGGGTATTACTGAGCGAACGACGGCGAGCGACAATAGAGAGTCGTAATCGTTCTGCACAGCCCCCTGCCAGCCACCGTCTTGGCACCCGGGTCGCGGAAGAGGAGGGGGGTCTGGGCGCGACACGAATGAAACTTTGGCCGTCCCCTGCCCACGTCCCCGCTCGCCTGCCACTATTCTCTCGTATCAGTATACGCTGTTATGTTATCCGGCCAGATGCGTGCGCGCCTGTTGACATGTCTGATTCATTTGTGAAAATACAGCTGCAGTACAAACGTGAACCTGTCAATTGGATATTACCCTGCTAAAAATAGATGCGTGTGTAGCAACCGTCCCCAAACACAGCATATGGGTACATCAGCGCGCGCATGCTACAAGCGTCTCACTATAGAAACGCTCGTACTCGGCGCTTCTTGTTCGCGAAAATAACCAGAAGACTACAAAAATCTTCGCGTGCTTCTTTGCAGTTACTACCTCGGTCGGCACCCCACCGAGCGCAGAATTGTTGCCATCCCAACCACTGGCAGTCACCCCTCGATCCCCGCCAAGGCGACCCGTCTATTTCTTCTTCGACTGGTGCACAATGTCGATGATCTTCTCGACTATCGTCGGATCCGAGAGCTGTCGGACATGATTAGCCTACATCATCCCACCAAGAACGCGTAATCGTCATCACCAAGGAAAAATTGGCATCAGTTCGACTTACCGTGGTGATGTCGCCCAACTGGTCCTCCTCTCCCGCCAAGATCTTGCGCATGATACGGCGCATGATCTTGCCGGATCGCGTCTTTGGCAGGTCTGGTACCACAAAAATTGCCTTTGGTGCGGCAAAAGGTCCAATTGATTTGCGCACTTGCATCACCAAGTCCTTCTTAACCTGGTCATTTGACTCTGTGCCGTCTTTCAACGCTACAAAGGCGTTGACGGCTTGGCCTGTCAGTTCGTCATTGATACCCACAACTGCCGCCTCAGCCACTTGGTCTGCGCAATGGTCAGCAACTTGCATGTCGAAGTTTGCGGAGTTTGCGGAGATAGTAACGTACGATGCTCGATAAGCGCTGCTTCAATTTCAGCAGTGGACAGCCTATGTCCGGAGACGTTGACAACATCATCAACACGCCCTCGGATCCAGTAGTAGCCTTCATGGTCACGTGCCGCACCATCTCCAGTGAACTACAAACGTCAGCCACTATCCGGATGCTTCGGATCTTCACACTCACGTAGTAGCCCTTGTACACATTCAGGTAAGTGTCCATATAGCGCTTGTGCGCTCCCCAGACTGTGCGGGCCATGCTGGGCCATGGCTGCTTGAAAGCTAGTACACCCTCAACGTCGTTGCCGTGAATCTCCTCGCCGGAGACCGGGTCGATGATCGCAGGCTCGATGCCAAAGAATGGGAGAGATGCGGATCCGGGCTTTGTGGGTGTGATACCACCCATGGGCGAAATGACGTGAGAGCCAGTCTCGGTTTGCCAATACGTCTTTCAAACGTCAGCGCATACTTCGCAGGCATACTGCGCCATAACTTACATCAACAACGTGTGCCTCCTCCTTTCCGACAATCTCAAAGTACCACTTCCAGACTTCGGCAGCAATTGGCTCACCAACGGATCCAAGGATTCTCAGATGCTTCATCTCCTTCTTGACGTGCTCGTCGCCAGCGCGTTTGAGGAGCCGTAGGGCAGTGGGTGCAACGTAGAACTGGCTAACGTTGTGCTTGGCGACAATGTCCCAGTAGCGAGAGAAGTTAGGGTAGGCAGGTGTTCCTTCGAACACGACTGTAGCTACACCGAGTAGCAGAGGGGCATACACTACGTAAGTGTGACCCGTGATCCAGCCTACATCACCACCACAGAAGAATGTGTCGTTGTCGTGGATGTCAAAGACATACTTTCCCGTCGCCGCAGCGCCGAGCAGGTAGCCACCAGTTGTGTGCATGACACCCTTGGGCTTGCCGGTTGAGCCTGATGTATAGAGCAAGAAAAGGGGGTCCTCTGAGTTCATCGGCTCAGGCGCGATGTAGTTTGGCCACTTCTCGACCTCCTCGTGCCACCACCAGTCGCGGTTCTTCGTCCATGGGACTTCGGCACCGGTACGCTTGTAAACCAGGCAGTGGGTGACGCCGGGGCATTGCTTGAGAGCATCGTCGACAATCTTCTTGGTGCTGATGGTCTTGCCACCACGCTTGCCCTCGTCGGTGGTAATGACGACCTTGCACTCGGCATCGATGATACGGTCGCGTAGTGAATCAGACGAAAAGCCTGCGAAGACAACAGAATGGATGGCGCCAATACGCGTGCATGCGAGGAAAGAGATGACTGCCTCGGGAATCATGGGCAGGTAGAGAGCGACAGTATCACCCTTTCGTACGCCCATCTCCTTGAGTGTATAGGCGAGCTTGGAGACCTGGCGCAGGAGTTCTCCGTATGTGATGATGCGCCCATCACCCTCGTCATCGGCCTCGTAGATGATGGCGGGCTTGTTGGGGTCTTTGAACGCATGGCGATCGACGCAGTTGTAGCTGGCATTCAGCTTGCCTTCCAAAAACCACGCGCTGTCGCCATGCTCGAAGCTACCCGAGTGTACAGTCTGGAAGTCGCGCTCCCATGTGAGCAGTTCGCGCGCTAGCCTGCCCCAGAAGCCCTTCGGGTCGGTGATGGACTCCTTGTACAGCTTCTGGTATTCCTCTAGGTTCTCAAGATGGGGCTTCGAGTGCGGGTGCTTGCTGCGAGGCCGGTGTCAGCTGCTGATTCTAATCCTCATGCGATCGCGATGCGATTCGGCCAAAAGCTCGGCACCGCGGGGTCACCCCGCCCACCTGCGAGCTTTGGAGCTTGGATGACGCCGCAGCTGTCATTGTCTTGGTACACGATATAACGACCAAATGAACACTGAACTCACTCATAGAATGCCTTGGGGACGTGAAACGTGTCAACCTGGTGGCTCTCGGGCACGACCGGCGCCGCTGGCTTAACGTCGCCTTCAGACATGATGGTTTTGTGCGTGTGTGCTGCCTTCAGTGGGGCGAACGAGCTCGGCTTGGGCGCGCTGGAATTTCGCGACAAGAGTCCTTTAAAGCTTCACAAACGCTGGGTCGAGGTTTGCGAGCCGCGGGTGAAAGTCGGGCGGATCTCGAGAATAGTTATATGTCTCAATTCCGGGTAAAGGGGTCGGCGGATACACTTGATTGCCGCAGGGGCCCAGTTGAAGGTGCTGAAAGTTCGGGAAACAAGCTGCAGTCAAAGTGGAGCTACGTGCTGCTATTTGAAGCTGGGGTCGGGGCAGCGCAGGTGGGATCGAGGAGGGAAGAGATTTGTATTACAGAGTAGCCGATGGGCGAGCGGCAATACTTATGAACAGCTGCTTTTCCACGGCGATCGCAGTGCTGCTGTGGCCTTAATTGTACCCCTCGCGTGCTCTCGCGCGGGGACATGGAATATGACGAACCTCCTAGTGCTGTTCTTTGTCTAGACCCACCGTCATTTGGTGGGCACCATGATCCAATGCGGGTAGCATCATCCACGCCTGGCGCTGTCTCCGTTGCTCCGGATTATTAGTCGAGCGCGTATGCGCCCGCCAGTCAGAGTGGATTTCTGTGCCGATCTGGCCGCCCATCTGTCTTGTTGTTTTCAATTGGTGAAGTGGATTGTGCCCCGTATGCCATTTTGCAGATGCGCATTGCGGATATGTTGGCTGAGGGGTGCGGCGAGGTATCCTCGATCACCAATATATGGCTCTGAGGGCAGGACAGCTTCGGGTAGACAGCCGGCCCGCATATTCGCATTAAGTTGATAGCTTCCGGCCACGCGCAATTGGCCATAGCGTAGTGGCGTGTTCGCATTTTAGCGTCCTCGATGCAACTGTCGTGGGTGTAAGGAGCGTGTCGGGCACCCTACAGCTCGGCTCCAGTGATGCCGAGCTGTTCTTGCAAAGCTCTTGGTATGACCGCACTTGGATCGTGGGCGCCAATCGTAGTTTCGGAAATACATGTCGCGACTAAAAGTGGTATTTGTGGAGTCGATCGCATGGGCTTTCTTGAAGGAACGGGCTTGACCACGCGATGGAGCAAGCATCAGTTTCGCGCCAACTCGGACGTGGGGAAGGGACCAGCAATCACCGAGGCAGAAGCACCGGCAATTCTTACCGCAGCCTTGGTCCCATCTGCGCTTATGCCAGCTGTTTTCGAGAGTGGATACTGCCGCGGACTAGACATGGAATCATGGAATATCCAGAAATTCCATCAGAGCGTGGTGTGTGGTTCACGCTAAGCTTTCACCACCGCCGCGAGCAATATATCTCGTCCTGATGTGATATCCCGGTCTACATTCACGGTTCGCTTCGGCACATGATGCTATCTGGATTTGCAGGTTTCACTGCAAAGTAGAGCGCGCGTTAAAATATGACAATCCTGATGCATCCATACATCCGCCATCCTAGCGACCGGCCTCCACTTTGGTCCGTGCCACTGCATTGGCTGACATTAGCCAGTGGCTGGGCAGACGGTAGCCATGGAGCAATCCGTAGGAGAAGGGAACACGATATTAATAGTATGATCTATAACTGCGGGGCCCCGCAGAACAGCATCGGATGCATCGATAAAAGCTTCTCATGCCACTTTGGGTAAATCAAGGAACGTTAGGAGCGCGCAACGATGAAGTAACAAGTTGGGCCTACATTCCGACCACGGCACCCTCCACGACCCACGTCTCCTTCTCGTCGCCATTTACATACATGCGCTTCACTAGTCCTGGACTGATAATAACGCCCCGTCTGCCAGCACCTTCCCACTTGAACTCACATGTGTCTGGTTGTCCGAATAGCCATATTCTCACCCCCAATGCTTCTGTGATGATACGTGCGAGATCTTCGTCCTTCTCCTGGTCGCTAGATTGAGGTTTCGCCCAAGGGAAAAATGTGAGAGAAAAGTGTTCAGCTGCTTCGCGGGTATTCGATTGAGCAAGCCATGATTGACGGGAGTCGGATGTCCCAGAGATGGTCGTATATAGGTATACGGAGACGCGACGGAACAGAGAAGCTGCTGCCATGGTGCTTGGATCTGTATAGAATATTAGCCCTTGCACCTGAGTGAATTGATCGACAATGGGCGCATACCAGAGCCGCTGTTGACACGTCCTTCAACCCGGGTGCTGCTGATCTCTTCAGGAAAAAGCGTGTCCATGTCATCTCCACTCTTCTTTGGTGCCGTGATATCGATTACATACGATACGAGTGCGTGCTTGAGCGCTGTATTTGAGCTAGAGCACTCCTGTAAGATTTCTGTCATACTCATGCCTTCAGCTCCGAAGCTAGCAATCTCAGTCTCCATGCTCGGAGTGATGCTGGCATGCACATCACGGTAATAAGTCTCTATGTGCTCGTGAATCCTCTCGAGTAGAGCTGAGACCCTGCCACACACCTCCCGATCTTGTGCAGGGGGTGGCAAGAATGCAGCAACATCCATGGACGCCATGTTCTGCACGGGAACTGGAGCTGGCATTTGGGGAGGAGGAGGAGGCCGGTGAATGGGCATTGGTGTCTGCGAGACCTGTACATATGGACTATGTCTGCCTCCCAAACTACCAACGCTTTTCTGCATCATGTCAAGCTCGGGTGCTGAATCACCATAGGCCGTATACCCTGTTCCGCCGACGTTGACATTCTTCTGCTTGTTGCGTCGCTTGGAGAGGAAGTACGCAGCGACAAATCCGAGGGCTGCACCGACAATAAGAGTTCCGATTGCAATTCCTACTATTGCTCCTGCATTCAGGCCGCTCCCATGGTTGTTTGCTGCTTCCATAGTACCCACGGTTGCCAGACTTGGATCTGGGTTGATCACAGTTGTCGACGGAACGGACATTACATCTGTGGTCGGTACTATGGTGGTTATCGTTGTGGGAGCATTATTTACGCTCGTTGATACATTCTCGCCAAGGTCGCCAATGTCGCCAATGTGAGATATTATCGAACCGGGAATTGCTGCGTTGGCGGACTCGCTGTTTTCTCCTGCCGATGTAATCCAAGGCGTCCCGGTCGAAGTCGCTGAAGAAATTGGAGTGGGTTCCCATTTTTTCGCCCCGCTCGCAGCACAATCTCCCCCATCGTAACATGTTGAAGCAACCACACCATGGTCTAACAAGCCTGGTCCAGGTCCACCACCGAAATCGACGCCCGCAAGTGACGTCATCTTCACTAGCCTCGAAAAGAGCGATGGATAGTGAAGGCGAAAGAGAAGAGAAAAGAAGAGAAGAGCAGAAGAAAAAGAATCCACTCTTTGCGAAACACGAGGCCAGCTTACAATAAGACATACATTGAATGCCATAAGGCACCCGGCTCAGCCGCAGTCGCAACCCGCATGCCGTTGCAGCTCCGCCTCGCATAGTGCAGCAGGAGCAGCAAGAACGAGCGAGCATCGATCCATTCATCCAGTCGCAACGTCTTTGTTGCTTACTGTCGCACAATTATGGTTTACTTACCGCAAAGTAGGAACGCCTTGCCGTTATAGTGCTGAGGGCGCCGCGAAGATGGAGACACATCACCAATACGAGCGCGAGGGAGCGGAGATCGTTGTTGCGCTAGGGCGGGATTTGGGGGCCATGTCTGAACGCGGTGTACAGATTGCTATGCAGCCTTGTTTGCACAGCCTCTTCAAGGGCCGATCAAGAACAAGGGTGTTTATGTCGTTGGTGTCATATGCTACCTAGGTAGAATGCCTGTGAGGTTTCTAGGGCGGCGATAGCCTGTCCTCACGACTGATGTTATCTCGAGCTAGTCTCGATGTGTTCTAGCCTCGCCCATGGATCGTTCTCACCCGTGGACGCCTTCGTAAACTTCACATCAGCTCTCCACTGTTACGAACAGCCTGTGTTTTGCAGAACCGCCCATGTCCATGCCTTACTTTGACTTGCAAGCCTATGGTGCTATAAAAAATCATTTGCCATTATGTTTTCAAACTTAACGAAGCGCCAAAATACTAGTGGCTACCGCACAAGCGGCATTCTGCACTCTTTGTTCCCGGCGACTGGAAGATACAAAGACACTGGGCATGTTACAAATAGCATCGCAGTACCATATCCAATCGACACACTCTTCGAAAGGTCATTCATTCTTGAGCCGATCTGCTGATGATGTTGGAATTTGGCGAAGCCGCTGAACTCCGCAGGATTTCTCTTTGGACCTGTTACTATGTTTAATACACGGTTAGAATGCGATGCTATCCTTGCTTCTGCGAAAAGAAACATGCTGTAAGTTTGTTGACCCTACATCGAATCGTCGTAAAAAAACAACAACACAGTTTTGGCAAACGAGGCAGGTACTCGAGAAGCAAGCGATTTATAACATTAGCCTATATGCTCCTACTTAGTACCATGCTTGACATCAGGTAGCTGTTATCGGCATCCTATCTCTCCAATATCGCCTTTCTCCTTCGTCGATGCCTATTGAGCTCATTCTCCAATGATCCACGTCGGCTTTGTATTCGTTCAGGTTCGAGGATTTGCTCACTGGTACAAAATGGCGACGGAGCCATGATGTGGGTCAACTTCGGCCATGTCAGATCGGAGAGATTGAATGCACATCCCTTTTCTGGCTGGGCTCAGTAAGCTAGGCACGGCAAGCGAGCCCATAAATGAATGTGGACATGTGGATATTGAAGCTTGTGAAATGTGTCGTCTACCGGTTCCTTTCGAGTTTCTTACCAACGGATATCTTTGGTCCCAGAAAGTAGCACAACCTTTGTGCAAGAACAAGACCTCACGTTATGCTATTTTGTACGGTAACTGGGAACTTGCCGAGGGGACCCTATAACGTTAGCAGGGATATGGTACCTAAGTACTTGTGACCCAGCAACGGAAGGAGAGCTGTGAACAAAAATAAGCTTTACTCCTCTCTTGAGTTTCTGCTCCTCCGAATCTTCTCTAATTCTTGGTCTTCGTCAATTATCCCTCTAAGAATAAAAATAACATAAAAGTAGGAGACTAAGCAAGATGCTATCACCCCTATCGCCTGCCTCAGATTCGGATCATCCCAAGCTAGAGCTGCCGACCGTCAAGATTTCGTACGATGAGCCGGGATCAAGCCAACCCGTGGAAACCCCGAAGCGCAAGCGACCATCAACTCCGGACGGCGATTTCAACCTCTTAACCCCCTCAAAGAGGGCGAGAACCACGCATACCCCAGGAACGCCTAGAAATCCTAAGACTCCAGCGCAATCAGAAGCCGCGATCGCGGAAAAGTTTGAATCCGCCAGGAAGAAGGCCGAAGTATCCGCCACCAAAGTAGCAAATGCAGCAACTCGAAAGAAGAAGGCAGAAGAAAAGAAAGCTGAACAAACGAAAAAGAAGTTGGTCGCGCAATGGAAGCAAGACTGGAAAGACTGGGTAGCTGCAAACCAAACCGAAGAAACGCTGGAGTCTCACGCGTTGGGAGAGTGCGTCAATGTGAAGAATGGCAAGGCGTTTTTCGACCTTAAGCCAGAAGTACTCAAGTGCATTCCACATTGTCCCAAATACAACGAGAACAGCCCCAGGATACCGATACGGTAATACAATTGGGATGCCTGCGGTAAGCTTGCGTTTCGCAAGGAAGCTATGGTTGTGGGTATCTCTCAAGACAACGAGACGGAGATCTTTGCCAAGGGCAAGAAGTTGTTCGAAAACAAGCACGCTAACGGGTAAGAATGACGGAGCCGACACACGACGTCCCGCCGATCACTAATATCCTCCAGATGCTATGAAAGATTGTCTCAGGTGAAAGGTAACAAGTCTTCATCGGGTAGGCAGTGGACCAATGAAGCCCTTAGACAAATGGCAGAGCAGAGACGGAGGGACGCAGAAGAAGAGGAAGGACTTAGATATTATGTGAAGAACGGGGGCGACCCAAACAATCTCGATCACAACTGAAGTGGTTTTTAGTTCTCAGCCTACTGGTTACATCACCCTCTACGTTGTTTTATCGATTCCTCGCGATGGATTGGTTTTGGCTGCATTGGGCTGCGCCGGGGGCTGGGGTGTGGGTGGCAGCGCTATCAACTACCGAATTCACATTCTTTTTGTTTGGTCAGATGTCCTCATTGTACCCGCAAATTTCTGCGACAGTTTCTGAATAGAGTATCAATGGATGTTGTTCGTTACTCCGCAGCTGGCAGGATCCATACCGTTACCCCAAGCGTACCGCCCTTTGATAAGAGTATTGCTTGCCCCAACACCTTTGTCACGAAAGGTAATTAGGTACATGTAGACCAGCTGCAAGACTGACATCCGTGTCTGCAATCGTTGGTTTTGCCTTCCTTCGTATTGAAAGACAGCCCTGTTTTCGCAAATCGAAAATGAGTAGGGTATTGAGGTCCAGGGTGACAAAAGGCAGATCCCCTGCCTCGCCAACCCCAGTCGAACAGCTACCGACCCACCTTCCTCGGTTGAAGCTACGAAGTCGGAGGGTTTGCGCAACGAATCTGAAGAGCCAGTATCTCCCTTAGCAACAAACACATCAAATCGCAAACGCTCGGTCTCTTCAGACGACGATTGTGATTACGAGCCCACAACTCCGGTTGCATAAGCAAAAAAAGCCAGAACTAGTGGTACACCAGCAAAGTCACCTCGCAGAACACCAAAGAAAAACCCAGCAGATGAGGAAGCCAAGGCAAAAAAAAGCAAGACTGCGAGCAGAGGAACAAAAAGAGAAGCAAGCGGAAAGGGCAGCTAGAGAGCAGCGGAAACGGAATGTGAAGCAATGGAAGCAAGACTGGGTAGCCAACAGCAAGGCATCGCACGAAGCCAATTATCACCCGGCCATAGGTATATTATGCCTTACCACGACCGACAGTATAAATGAGCTCAAAGTAAACAGAGACGAGCTGGAATGCCTAGAATATCGGGAGTGATAATCCAGCGGACAGAAGTTATCCGCCGATGCGACTTTATCCGTACTATAATGTGCGGACGCTGGCGTTCAGGAAACAGGCGATTCTGGCTGGTGTGCCACAGAGCGATGAGAGGAGATTGATCGCAGACGGCAGGTTATTGTGGGAAGATAAGTATGGTCATTCATGATGAATATACACACGCTTTTGATTATACAGTGTTATGTATTTAGTGAACATGAAAAACGTTACAGTAGCTGAGATGACATTAACGTGCTGACGAAATGCGTGCATCGGCTGCTCCAAACGGCAGGTAAAGCTCTATAAAGCAGTAGAAAGAACATAAGGAAAGTTGTTGTGATGAAGATGGTATGATGCAAAGCCTGTGCCTACAGACAAGTCCACTCGTAGGGCGGTAGTTTGGACTCATCCGGTTTGTCACTTGGTAGTAACTTGTACGCCTTCGTTTTGGTCAACGTCCATGCGACTGTATCCCTCAATTTAATCGCCCAAGTTGACTGCGGGAAAGCGATTTGTGGAAATCCAGGTGGTAGACTGTCATCACCCTTGGCTGCTCTAAAGGTCTTTTCATATCGTTTCAGAGCATCTGGAATGTCGTCGCTGCTCTGAATCTTGGACAGCTCTCCAGCAAGAAAGTAGGCGCCCTCTACAGCGAGTGTAGTTCCCACTCCGAATGTCGCATGAGCTGCATCTCCGAGTAGTACGGCGCGGTTGTTGCACCATGTAGGAAGCTTGACAAAGGCTGATCGGCTCATGTAGAAGTCATCGCACTGATCCATGCCTGTCAGTATCCGCTCGGCTTGCCAGCCGGCATTCTTGAAACGATCTTGCAGGAACTGTTTCTGAGCATCTGGTCCCTCTTCCATAGCTTTTTCAGCGAGGGGATCGCGATGCTCCCATGCAGGCGTCGTTACAGCCATATAGCATCCCATCGTCTTTCCGTTACGATGTGGCCGCAGCATGAGCCCTAGCCCTTTCGGTGCGTTGTACCAATACCAGTAGTTGGTATCAGAGGGCTGGCGAGGGATGCTAAAGTACGCGATATACTGGCCGATGAAGTTGTAGCTCCCTTTTCGCATTTCCTCATCCAAAATGAGCGAGCGGATCCTGGACGTTGCGCCGTCAGCGCCAACGATCAAGTCGAAGCTGTCCTTCTTCCCACTCTTGAACGTCACATTCACCTTCTTCTCGGTCTGCTCCACGGCCGTCACATAATCGCCATAGGTGTACTTCACATTTCCCAAACTTTTTGTCGCATCAAGGAAAATACCACACAGATCCGCTCGCAGAATCTCGTATTCAGATGTGAATTGTTCGCCTTTTCCAAACTCGGCGATGACTTTGTTGGAAGCATTTATGAGGCGCGTTCCATCTTCTGTAGTGTTTCGTGCGCGCACCGCCGAGAGCAGCCCCATTTTGTCGACAATGGAGATGGCTGGGCCTCGGATCTCGATTGACTGGCCTGTTGGCCGAGGAAATGGTGAGCGTTCAAGTACGGTGATGGAAGCATTGAGGCGTGTTCTAGCAAGCCAGTACGCGAGGCATGAACCCGCAATACCAGCGCCATTAATGAGGACTTTCAATTGAGGAGCCGTGGACAGAGACATGTTTTTGATGGCGTGTGTGCTGGTGTATATCCGAACTGCGGTATCTAGTGGGGGTCATGATGTTTAAATATTCTGGACTGCTGCAGTCTCGTCAAGGCGTCCATGGCGCCGCTTGAGGCCAACAATGGGATGCCTGATGCGAAGCTCTCTGGCCTCCCTGCATTCAAATTGAGCGCATCGTCACACGCGTAGCTGAGAGGTCTGCTCTTGGCGCTGTAAGCTTATCGAAAACAAGCACAAATCCACACGCATCGCGCAAAACTAGTTCCCCCTAAATCGGCGTGTTAGGGAAAGAATGCGGTTTGCGAAAAAGGTGGCGCCCTTCATTAGAGGCTATTCGGTGATTTGAAGTTGCCGCAGCCAACCACAACCAGGCCCCCTCCCTCTGCGGGCTCTCGTATCTTCCGAGACCGTCTAGCAGCCGAAGCCCACGATAGACATGGTGCATGCGACAGTCGTGCAGCCTGAGTTTGTATTCTTTATTCGACAGTCGTGATGTCATACATAGCGCGGTTGGGGCTACCTCGCATGCCGCGTCCCGAGGTCGTGACTCCAAATCAATCCTCACACAACTTGCCCGTCTAAAACGCTAGTCTCATAATTCGCAGTCTACAACATGGCGCGCATCCTGATCACAGGCTCTTCTGATGGCCTCGGTTCCATCGTCGCCCAACGTCTGGTCGCCAAAGGCCATTCTGTTGTTCTGCATGCTCGCAATGCTCAACGCGCAAAGGATGCCACGACTGCATGCCCGGGAGCAGAGACTGTCGTAACCGGCGATCTGTCGAAGCTTTCCGAAACCAAAAGCATGGCGGAGGAAGTCAACAAACTTGGAACTATGGATGCTGTTATCCATAACGCCGGTTTATACCAGGGCCCCTTCCGGAAGACGCAGGAAGGCATAGCTGCGCTCGCAGCTGTCAATACCATCGCGCCTTACGTGTTGACTGCGTTGATTAGCCGCCCCAAGCGCTTGGTGTTCCTCTCCTCACAACTGCACCAATCTGGCTCCCCCAACATGGATGACATTCTTTGGGCAGAACGTGGCGAGAGCCGATATAATGAGCACGCCGCATATCGCACGAGTAAATTACACAACGTCATGTTCGCAAAGGCCTTTGCACGCAGGTGGCCAGATGTCAAGAGCAACGCATTAGACCCTGGTTGGGTTGCGACTAAGATGGGCGGTAGTTCAGCACCAGGAAGCGTGGACGAGGCTGTCGAAAGCTACGTAATGCTTGCCGAAGGCGAGGAAGACCAGGCCAAGAAGAGTGGATGCTATTTCCATCCGGGAAAGAAGGAGGGCACTCCACACAAGGACTCGAACGATGAGCAAGCGCAAGATAAGTTGTTGGAAATATGTGTAGAGTTCTCTGATGTCAAGCTGCCCTAAGCTCTACCGTTCCCTGCCAATGAATGACCGTACGCATGTGCTGTTATCAGCTCAGCTGTATAGAGGTTTCTATTCAAATCTGTCTCTCTCTCTCTCTCTCTCTCTCTCTCTCTCTCTCTCTCTCTCTCTCTCTCTCCCTTGCTCAGAATGTGGAGAACACCCTCGCTGGCCAGAAACCTTGATGCAATAGCGGCAATATACTGTCAGCATCTGCAAGTGTGTAACGACAACAACAACAAACGGTCACAAATGCAAACTCCCCCAAAAGAGCTACTGTCAGCTGTTCCGAAGATTTTAGGGACTTTATGATAATATGAACTAACTTGCTAAAGTTTTGATGGAGGGTTGTCTGCTTGCATGGAAATTCGTAGTTCACCATCCTCGTCTTGCCCATCGAACCGTCACAGGTTACCGAAAACCCACACCATAGAGCCACGCCCTTGGCCTTTTGTCGGCATAAACCCGAAAGCGCATGCAGAAGCCTTTGCTGGCGTGCTGCGCATGAGATCCATGTCTCCCCACAATCTAGGTTAATATCCTAAACCCCCTCACCCCCAATCTAACTGCGCCTCCTGGCGGTCGCAGAACCCAGGTTTCGGGCACGCATCAAAACGCCCTGCTACCAAGATGCATCACGAGTCATCTCCGAGAGTAAAAGTCTCCACCAATGGACGCTTTGAAAGAAACGTTTTACCGCTCGCTGGTCCTCTAAGTGGCGCAAACCTTCTCAAACAGAACGAATCAAGCCCGCCCTACGGCGCGCCTAACTCGCCTCTCTCGAGATCAAAGGCACGTTTTTTGTAAAAAGATTTGCCGCGCAACAATGACGAGTCATCGTCGCACGCTCACCACCACTTGTATACGCCTATCAACGTCTCGGCTAACTACCTGGTTTGGGCTCCGGGTCACTTGACAAGGCTTTAGCTTTCGCCTGCGCCTCAATCGTCTCTCGATCCTTCCTGCAAAGGCTTGGTATAAACGCACGAGCACATTAAAACCAATACATTTGAGCGCCGTAGATTGCTTTGGCGTGGAAAATTGTGGAGGTGGGTTGGCTTGGTCGTAGAGAGCAGAGATTGAAGGATGGATGTGAAGAAGATGGCCCCTGGAGCCTAAGAGTATAAGTTGTGGATGAATCAATGTGAAGGCGATGCAATGAAAAGAAGAACCCGGTGTTTTTTATTGTCTCCACACACACTGCAGCGGCCTTTGTTCTTTCACACTCCCTTGGTCAACTCTTACTGATTGACTGATTCATAAACGTTTCTCGGACCTTTCTCTTCTACCATTCCATAAATTATCGTACACATCGATCCAAAATGCGTCCTCACGTGGTCTCTCTCTCAGCGACCCTATCCACATTCCTTCCTACAGCCCTCACTGTACCGGTCCAACCACCCATCACAAACACATCGGCGTTGCCTACACACTATGGCCTCCTCATATTCCCACACTACCAAGCTCTCGACATCTTCGGCCCCATGGACCTGTTGAACTCCCTTTTCATGATGTATAGCAACAAGACGGCTGTACCGCAACTCTCCGTGCTGAGTCGAACCATGGACCCTGTCACGTCAGCTATGATGACCGGAGGCTTTGGGCAAGAAATCATGCCAACAACTACCTTTTCCGAGTACCTCGGGAGCCGCGGCGGTAACATTACGATGTCGAAAAGGCAAGCACACGGAGGCATGAACATGGGTGCGCCCAATGCAGCAGATAAAGACGATATCGACGTCCTAATTGTCCCCGGCGGCGGCGGCACCCGCCGCAACATGACCGAGGAAATCAACTTTGTCAAACAAACCTATCCCAGCCTCAAATACATCATTTCCATTTGCACAGGCGCAACACTGCTTTCACGCGCGGGCGTCCTCGATGACCATCGCGCTACAACAAACAAGCGAAGCTGGTCGTGGGCTACCGATCCTTTCACCGGGTCTCTCGGAGGTAACAATATTACGTGGGTATCCACTGCCCGCTGGGTGGAGGATGGAAACGTCTTCTCGAGTAGCGGTGTGAGCGCAGGGATCGACGCTATGTATGCTTTTGTTAGCAGCATCTATGGCGAGGAGGTTGCGCATTATATGAGCTTGAATCTGGAGTACAATAGGGAGACGGAGTGGAATCATGACCCGTTCGCGAAGGTTTGGGAGGTGCCTGGCGCAGTTTAGATAGGACGTTGGAAGAGACTGGTATGGATGGAATCGGGTTAAAGGCTAGATCTGGTATTTGGTATCTCATGCACAAGTTGTATATGTGCTGTAGTTTCTCTTCTTCAATTGGTTCTTCGTTCAACGCTATATCCTTGTTGAAGCACAGATAGGGGTATAAATATACCTTAACATCATGTTTCAACAGGTTTCTCGTCGATGATCCTTTCGGTGCCGGGAAATACGGGTTGTATTTCAATTTGGTTCCTTTCTCTCATGCCAGCTTGGGCAGATTGGCCTAACTCTGTCATGTGTAATTACACAAGGGGTTTTGCGACAACGACAACACTTGATAGAGGAAACTGACCCGAGCGCCTTCGTTTGTAGCTTGTCTGGACTGCGTTTGCTCACCCCCGCCGTGACACCCTCCGAGCAAACGCTTTGTCCTAGTGGCGACTCTCGCTAAAGAGCTCTGAAAGCCCCTCATTCGTTCGTCGAACTGACTACTACTCAAGTCCACTGACATCGCTTCTGCAGCCATCGACTACTCGTCCGCCACAACAGCGCAACATGGATACACAGCTTTCAGAAGAACCAGAATACTCCAGTGTCGATACGGATTTGCTTGGAATGGTGGTTATCGACGAGATTCGTCTGCCCTCACGAGAGCCGTTGATTGACATTGCGGGGGGTTCTGGAACTTATGGTATGGTCCTTCCGAATGCAGTGTGCACAGCTCGCTGACGCATACGCCCCTCATAGCAACGCTGGGTAGTCGTCTCTTTTGCCCGTTACCACATTGTAGAAGAGTGGGTTGCCTGGTCGTTTCAGGACATGATTTCCCCGACGCGGTACTAGATAAGCTGACCAACTGGTCTATACACTTGCAACTCGTGATTCGCAAAGACAAAAAGAGTACCAGGGGACTTTTGGAGTACCAAGATGACACATTTGATGGTAAGACTCCGCAACAATTATTTTGCACCAGCTTTCGCAACTCACTGACTACTCCTAGTCAAAACGTTTCGCTATACTACGGAGCCATTGAGACCTTTGCCAAAGGATTTCAACTTCGGTGTCTTGATGACCTCGCAAGCATTCCATTTCCTAGCGACGCCGGAGGAAATCCGAGAGCAGGTGCCAGAGTTGATGAAGCTTCGTGCTCATTACCACATCAAAAGGCGGCCTTTGATCGTGTGGGAACCGTTCCCAGCGGCCTGCGTCCCACAGAACCGACAGGCATTTCTAGAGGCCTGCAAGCTTGTGGATATCTTCCCGCCGAATCATTTAGAGATAGCTGCACTGTACGGAGATGGCTCGACTTCCACAAACTTTCAGCCAGAGAAACTAGAAGCATATGCGCGGGAGTTCTGCACAGCGACTGGAGTGGAAGGCAAATACGTTGTTGTTGTTGTTGTTGTTGTTGTTGTTGTTGTTGTTGTTGTGAGAGCTGGTGAGCAGGGCTCGCTGACCATCCAAAGTATGGCCAGCAACTTGTGGCTTCCAGCATATTATGAAGCTGGAGCTACTGAGGTTGTCGATGCCACCGGTGGAGGGAATGCGTTTCTCGGCGGATTTATGCGAGGCTGGAAGATATCTCAAGACATCAAGGAAGCATCAGTATACGGCCATGTGGCTGCCAGCTTTGCGATTGAGCAGATTGGGCTGCCAACTTGCGTTGTAAGCGACGGTGAAGAAACGTGGAATGGCGTCAAGGTGATGAAGCGTCTTGCCAAGAACAAGGCTCGCCTGAGTCTACAGAGACAGCTTGGAGGGAAGATGACAATTAGCCTACATGTAGAATAAATCAGAGGTATTGAGAGCATGACCATGTCTTTGGTAGTTGGTAGACCAATGAAACCATAACGATGAGACCAGCGCATTACTGACGGTGACATGCAGCCCCGTATTGCGATGGCCAGGATGTTTCTAGACTCCTCTACCAATGAGACTATCGCCAATTCGGATGACTTAGTTGAAGTGCACGTCCACGTATCGAGATGGCGGTGGGTCTCGCTCTACGTTTGCGCGTTATGCGAGATCGCACAAGGTGATGCGGGATGTGCGATTGCGAAGCCGTGGATTCAATAAACATGAGCATAATTAGAGAAAAAAAAAATCATGTTGCATGACTGCAGAGACAAACACGGTGAAGGAGCCGGAGATAATTCACGACCCGATGGTGAGGCGCTTCCCGAGGGACGGTCATGTCGCGCCAAGCGGGCGGGTTCCTGCGATTATGACGTACTCAAGCCGCGCGTGATGCCAGCCTGAAATCTTCAACCCGAACCGCATCTCTCAGTCGACGCCAAATCCCATCATCACTCTTCTATTCGTATTCGCCTCGATGCATGCGAAAGCTCACTGCGACTTCTACACCTCGACGAGGTAGCACATCAGCCCACCATGCCCTCGCGACGACCGGCCATCGAGGCGCGTAGATCGACGCTCCACTACGAAACCTTTCCCACGATACCCCCTAGGAGTCGCGGTCGCCCACCCTCGACTTCGCCTACGCGCCGAGACAACGATCGCTCCGACGATGGCCACAACCACCATGAGTCGCCTCTACCAACGCGGCAACTTATCGTCCTGGCCGTCATAGCTCTTGCTGAGCAGACAGCTCTCAACTCGATAAGCCCATACCTGCCAGAGATGACAAAGTCGTTCCCTGAAGTAAAGGACGGGCAAGCAGGTCTATATGTTGGCCTCATCGCGTCATCTTTCGCGCTTGCGCAATTCACGACAAACTTCTTTTGGGGTTGGCTGTCTGATAAGATTGGACGGAAACCAGTCATCATCATGGGCACTTTCCTGACCATGTGCTGTTTCCTGGCATTCGGGTTCTGCAGAGAGCTATGGCATGCTATACTCGTACAGGCACTCATGGGCTTTGTCAACGGCAACTCGGGCGTCGTGTCAACATGTTTGGGCGAGATCACGGATCGAAGCAACCAGTCGCGTGCCTTCACCTACCTACCTGTTGTTTACGGTATCGGTGGTATCACGGGACCCATCGTGGGAGGGCTGTTGGTCCTCTACAAGAACCCCTTCTATAGCAACGAGTCGAACCCATATCCTTACCTCCTACCGAACCTCTTCTCCGCCCTCATACTCGCCATCGACTTGGTCGTGTGCATGCTCTTCTTGGAAGAGAGTCTGGAAGAAGCAAGGAACCTGCCGCCTCTAGGAAAGAGACTGGGCAGTCTATTCTCTTGGATGTGGCAGTTTACAAGCTCAACGCGCCCGACCTACGTGCGCCGCCTACTCGGCAGCCAAAAGAACCATGGCTCACACCATGTTGACGGAATAGAGGAGGATGAGGACGAGGACGATGCATCAGACGCCTCCGGAGAATCTGCGCCCACGCTGTTCCCTCACTCCAACGGCGAAGAGCTCACACGGCAAGAGATCTTGAACAGGGATACCATCCTGCTTCTCGTCACATACTTCATATTCCAATTGGCGAACATCTCGTACAACTCTTTATATCCCATTTTCGCCGAGGAGCAGCCCCCGACTGGACGCGGCCTGAAGCCAGAGGCTGTTGGACTTTCACTGTCCTTTGCAGGTGCCATCACCATACTGTTCCAAGTAGGTATATTTGGACGGCTGCGGGGTAAGCTAGGTAATAAGATGGCATACAGGGTCAGCTTAGGGCTGTTCATCGCAGCATTCGGCCTTATGCCATGGGTGGGCTACAAAGAGGACAGTCCATATAGGGGCATCGGCTCAGGAGCTGGCTGGTTGTGGTTCGAGCTTGGTGTAGTGTTGGTCATCAAGACAGTCGCAGGTGTCGGTGGTTTGACTGCTGCGCTTCTTATGGTGAGTTACTCCGTTTGTACGAATGTCTGAACCTTGCAGATGCTAACTGCATGCAGATCACAAACTCAGCGCCCAATCACAACGTCCTCGGAACTCTCAACGGTCTTGCCCAGACCCTTTCTGCCGCCGGGCGCGCCGCTGGGCCCTTCGTTTCGGGCTCTCTCTTTACAGCCGCCACCAAGATACAGCCCAAGGGAGAAGCTCTACCATTTGGCATCTTCGCTGGTATCGCGCTCATCGGTTTCGTACTGAGTTTTGGTATTCGAGGTGAAGGCCTCGAAGCCGAAGGATGGAGCGATGAAGACGACGAAGATGAAGACGAAGATGAAGAGGAGGAAATCGGTGAAGATATGAATGAGCGCACAGGCTTGATACGAAAGTAAGAGAGTGCCAAGGGTTGTACACAATGTAGCATATTTGCATGGTTTAGGCTGTTTTTGGGTCTGCACGATCAGCGCGGCGTTGTATGGTTATTGTAGAGCAAGCGTATGAGACGGAGGCCCCGAGCCAATACCCTCTTCAACACGAAGAATCGCTTTCGACACTTATGTGTATGCCTGTATGCGGTGTAACGTAGTCTCTATCCATCAAACATTCAACCAACACACACCAAGGCCATGATGAAAAGGCAGACGATAGATGAAGAGGAGTGCGATTTACAAATTCGGCTTACCGGCTTTCCCGAAGAAGATGACAACTTCGCTTGCTGACGAGAATTCTACTCGGTTGCTTTTGCTTCCAGCCGTGAATAAACGTTAGTCACCTCAGGCGGCCGGTCAGGTCTTACACGGCTGAGGACTAGTGACTAGTACACAGAAGCTTAGGAGATGCACTTCCAGCATGCCGGGTAATGCGTCTGACTCAGTGCCATGAGCATACCTGGAGATAAAAGGGTTGGAAGGGAGAATGAGCTTCTGTCTATAAGCCTGGTCGCATCAACAGATTGCTGGGTATCGTAGGGTAATTGCGAGTCGCGGACGGACCTGCGGAATTACTGAACACGGAACTAACCGCTTCGCCAGCAGGGTGAGCGAGTGCGGTTTTCATTGCAGCAACTCCATCAACACGAAAGCATACACAGCCGAAGCCTGTTACCTTCCAATGCTACGATGCACTATGCTAGCCTTATACTGAGGCTTGCTGAAGCGACCCTCCGCCACAGTTGCTCCGCTAAACAGTGACGGTCCGCCTGCGGAGCTTCATCGGGCGGCTGAGCTGACTCTCGAAACGCTCCACACCGTCTAATTCGACACCGCAGCGCGCCAAGCCTCACGTGCTGCATCAATTGGACTAGAATAACAGCTACACGCTCCGTCTCCTCCCTATTCCTGTTCCCAACTGCATGCCAAAGCGCCGTCAGCACTCGTGTTCGCACGCACGGCTTGCTGCCGCTCAGCCCGACATGGCAGACAGAGGGGGGCTTGGCGGGAGAGGAAAAGCTTCCTCCGCAGCTTCCAAGCATCGTTGGGTGCCTTGGGTCTCTGCATACGAAGTCGGTAGGGGTTCCTAACCTAGCACGGCCGTGCGACGAGCCACCATGCGGTACGATTGGTACCGTTTCCGTTTCCTGCGTGAGCTGGAGGAAAGAAGATGCGGCCAGCGCCGTAGTGCTGAGCCTAGGGTCCTTCCACCCTAAGATAGAGCTTACGCTACTGTGTCCTGGAATTTCTTGGTGCCGTATGGAGTACTGGGAAATGGGGAGATTCGCATAAGAGTCCTGGTAGTGCCCACCGCGGAATCCTGATCGTGGCCTTTTCCTTGGTGTATAGTTTCGCGTCTCTCGTTAGCTTCATTCGTTTCTACCTAATTCGGTCTAATCTTCTTTTACCTTCAACTTTCTTTCTTTTACTACTCTTTCGCGAAGAAACCTTGATAGTACGCCGGGTATTGCGAGTATGGGTTGGAGTTTCCACGGCCACAAGCGCGATGTCGACGCCGAAAAACACCTAAGGCGACTACACAAAACAACACCGTTCATCGAAAGCCCACTCGTCGGTGCCGATCATGAGAATCTCGTCTTCTCCCAGCGACACGAGGCGAATAGTGTTGAACTCTTCTTCGACCTTTTCTTCGTTGCGAATTTGGCAACGTTCACAGCTTACCATTCAATCACCGATGTAGACTACCTCCTGGGATACATTGGCTTCTTTGGCATCCTGTGGTCATGCTGGTTCCAAATCACATTGCACGACGTGCGGTTTGCGCGAGACTCGCTCTATGAGCGTGTGTGCAAGACAGTGCAGTTCATTGTGTTTGTTGGGCTGGCACTGGTGGGGAGTCAGTTCAATCCTACAAATGAGAACGGAAAGAGGAACAACACCGTGAGTACTTGGTCGCAATTCATCTGGTGCATTCTGTTAATATGTACAGAACTTCCGCATTCTATGCTATACACTCGTCATGAGCAGGGGTCTTCTTGCTATGCAGTATCTTGTCGTTCTCTTCTTCACCTGGAGGGCCAAGTACTCAAAGATCTACATACCCCTCTTGCTCATGTTCATAATATACGCAGTCAGTATGGGTGTTTTTGTGGGTATGACACCCGTCTTTCGCGAGGGGAACCACGCTCAACGGCATATCTACCTGGTCTGGTACGTCGTCATGGTCTTGGAAGCCATTACAGTCATCGCCATCTCGTGCTTCTGGCGCATGCTTAGCTTCAAAAAGACACATCTGATGGAGCGTATGAGTCTACTTACCATCATCGTCATTGGTGAAGGAGCAATTGGTGTTACTAAGACCGTCACGAGGATCATGGGTAAGCATGGATTGGATGTTGAGGGTTGCTTTCTGATCATGTGCATCATTGTCATTCTGGTCCTGGTCTGGGCTCTGTGAGTTCCCCGACACCAATGTTCGAGTATCGATACTAACATCCTTCTTAGCTACTTCGATAACTTCCCCCATGGCCACTATGGAACTATCCGGCAGCAAATCTGGAGTCTTCTCCATTTCCCACTCCAACTCGCCATCGTCGGCGTAGTCGAAGGCTCGCAGCAACTTGCGCTAGCGCGCTACGTCGTCAACAACACCAACAAAGCCACTGCAAAAATTACCCAGTACTGTCAGATCGAAAGTCTGGATGGAGCTAAACTGCGAGACAAGCTCCTTTCGCTGCTAGAGTACTACGAACTCGATGCCAAACTGGAGACCAGAAACTTCTTCTACGAAGCGCAATCCGCCATCTGGAGTATCGGAAACACCACTGGTATTTGCTCGCCCGAAGATTCGGAAGACTACACATTTGGGGAAGACGATGAGGATAGCACCTGGCCCATCGCCTTCAAAAATGTGTCCTACTCCATCAGCAACGGCATGTACACCGGCCTCGGCATGAAGCTTCCCGTGGACAAACTCGAAGACCACAGCCCGCTTGAAGTTGGCCTCAAAGCATGGAGGCTCGTCTACATGTACTACTGGGCCTCTTTCTGTCTCCTCATCGTCTGCCTAGTCCTTTTCCTCTTCCTGATCCGGCGCCATAAAGCCGACCTCTTCGACTTTACATCCGTCATTTCCCGTTGTCTCACTTTTGGCGTCGGCGGTGCAATGTTAGCCCTCATGGCCAACGACACCAAGATTTACGCCGCCATCGAATCACCCGCGATGCTACCCGTCTGCGTCATGCTCCTCTTCCTGATCCTGTGCAGCGACAAGATAAGCGCACTATGGTGTAACCACCAACTTAAGAAAAGCGGAAAGCCATATGCGCTCGAGTTTGAAGAACATGGCCATCATCAACGGCACAGCTCGCACGGTTCTGTGCATGAAACGGGTGCTTTACACGGCCATGTACCGCACGACCCCGTTACCGACCTGGACGATATGGACAAAGCGGCACGGTGGAGTATGCGTCCCGATGATATGAGGCCGCTCACGGCTGCTAGCACGGGCTACAGTTCGCCGCATCAAGGCTACATGTTGGAACCTCTTCCGAGTACACCACCAACGCTGAGTCCAGACCCGGAGACTCACACAGCGTACATGGGTTACACGCCTACGGGATATACACCCGTGAGCAACGGACAATAACACCGAAATCGCTTTGACATGGTGGTGTTTTGATTGTTACATATCTTCCTTCTTTTCTTTGCGTCTTGGGTGGTGTGGGGGCATCTGTTCATTTAGCGAACCGTGGCGTTCTTTCCTTGTGGAGTCCTCAAAGCATATGATATCCGAAGTCGGCCACGCAAACAAAGATGGGCGATGATGGCATGACGTCAGTAGCTACACATGTCGCGTTCCAAGGCCACGACGAGCCGTATTTTTCTTTTTGTTAATGGAAAGAATGTTCCGACCCTTACTTAACCCTAACCCACCTGACCGCCTGATCAACAACGCAGGTGAGCAATAACAAAAAGCAAAGGCAAAACTAATAGCTCAGCTCCATGACGTGGCATTGTTACCCGAGAAGAGCTTCAATACCTTTTCCTTTCGCATCAAACACTCTTCTGCGGCGGTATACGGGGTTTGTCATGTTGTTTGCCTGCCGCTTCGTGATGCGCATTGTCGGGGCCCGAATATAGAGACCGTAGGGAGCCAACACCAACGCTACGAGTTATATTATTTACCCCCCCCCCCCCCCCCCCCTTGCGGCGATATTGAAACGTCAGTCATGGCTGATAAGTCTGCAGTAGCAGCAGCAACAGTACCGGAAAAGATTTAGCACGTGCTCCCTTGCAAAAAAGCGCCGCCAGCCTACCCATACATCTTTCACCGCATCTACCTGTGCGGACACGACGACGAATACGTTAAAGTCTCAAAGTGGGCGGATTGGAAGGCCGTTGTGCATACTATTATCCCACAACCCGACCGGCTGCAGGAGGAAGACAGCGAGCTTCAGTTTACCCTGGAACGGTGTCGACACTACGCTACGATGTTGCGCGAACAACACCAGAGTATGCAAGGGACAGGAAGAGAAGCGTGGATGAGGCCAACGGCGGCTTATCAAGGAGAGGCCATGCGCGTCGATGGAGGATTAATGAGGGAAGCAAGAACAGGTCTCGAGGTTGCGCTGCGACAGCTGAACCGCATCAGCTGCTGCACAGGAAAACAAGAAGAAGGCTGGGAGGTGGTCAAGCAGGTCGCTGATGACGATTCCGTAAGAGTGGGTAAATTTCTCCATGGCCGCCGTGAGGTCAGATCGCCTTCACCAACCCTTCCAGTAACCGAGGAATGCTTTGTTGAGCCTTGGCCGCGAGAGGAAGTGAAAGAGCCAGAGGATAGCTGGACGGATTGCGGAGCGCAACGAAAGGGACACCAGCGAAAAGACAGTGCTTACGAAGCCAGCCAAAGCACAGTGTTGCGCCCAGAGGCCTTTGCGCCTGTACCCGCGAGAACAGAGGAGCCACCAAAGCTCACCACCGATGTATATTCTGATCGTCCGCGCACGCCGATGACAATCACGTTCGGTCCGAAGAAAGACCTGGACTGGCTGCGATACTCGTATTTTGTTCAAAATAACCAGTTGAGCTTTGACGATATAGCCGCACTCGTAGCAAGATCTACAGGCGAAGACCAAACAACACGACCCAAGAATTTTGTCGAAGGAAGGTCTTTGGCGATCGACAGGGAACGGTTGCGCAACGGCGCTTTGCGTTTGTCTGCTTGCCGACCGGAAACAGCCGATTCACCTGCTAGATGGGACGTATCCCCGTTGGAAGAGCGGTACTCAGGCACGAAATTTGGAGCGGTCAACAGCGAAAGGTTCGACCGAGATATCAGCAGAGATTCGGCATTTGGGAAGTGGGACGGCGCCGCACTTGCGCGTGAGCTAGCCCGCCCCCAGATATCCCACACAACAAGCTACGACTCCCATCTGAGAAGATCGAAGTCACTAGCAGTTCGACCGCAGACACGGCGCAGGGAATCGGCAGATCACACGACGAAGAAACCTACTACATCAGGATGTCCTCGCGACTTGGGCCAAACCCAAGACCTTGTCTGGATGCCAGAGGTGGACGTGGCACATTCCTGCTTCTCGTCTGATTCGTCCCAGAACTCTGTGGATTGGCCATGTAAGCTCGAAGTTTCTGCGGAAAAACCAAAGGCGCCGGCGACATCCTGGTGGAAGCCAAAATGGAAAAAGGAAGGAATTCCTACTGTACCGGCTGTTGTGACAGCATTGAGCACACCAAAGGAGAATCCCTTCAGCCTCTGGAAACGAATGAGCAAGACTACACCAAGACGCACAATGGATAAAGAGTTGAAAGTTAAGGTGGAGCAAAAGTTGCAACACAAGTTACCATCCGTGTTTTGTGAGCGTAGCAGCCCGCGTGGGTCCGATGTTCGTTGCGAGCCTGAAAACGGCAGCAGCGACCTCCATCCAGCTTTCAGAAATCCCCCATTGAGACCAGACCCACCTTCTCCAACCCGCACACCAAGCGCGATGCGGACAGCCTACCGGCCCAACTCTGGAGGCAACACGACAAGTAAAGCGAAGCACAGCCAGCGAAGCAGTGCAACTACCGCGAAGTCAGAGCGTCGGGGTAGCACCCCTCGCTTGACCAAAGCGGCGCCCCGCGTTGTACATCGACCGTACAAACCCAGCCCGCTCAAGACCGTGACTCGGGTCACATCGTTGGACGTTAATAAAGGATTGCCACCGCTACCACCGGAAGCGCGTCCAGTCAGGCCTCCGATGACCCATCAGGCTTCGAGGATAACTGTGAAGGAAGTGGCAGGAGTGAGGCAAGTAGCCATCCGAAAGGTTAATGAAAGCGTAGACGAAATGGCAAAAGAGTACTAGTCCCAGTCTGTAGGTATATTTGCTGGTTGAAATAGCATATGTAATTAATCGTAATAATGAGCGTCGCAAAGATTGGTCTTGATGGAAAGATTTACGTGTGTTTGTTTGAGTGAGGTGTGCTAGAGTGTTGTTGTAGAAAAAGAGTCACCAGTCGGCGATATCGGAGATCAGACATCGGACATTGGTGTTTATCAGATGCCGCCAACGTAAGCCTTTCCCCACATTCCCGCGACCTGGCTGAAGACTCATCCACCATTTCTCCGCAACGATCCAATGATGTGCGCAATTGCGTCTCTAGGCAGATACGTCACGAGATGTAAAGAGTAGCCAGACAAGGCAGTTTTCAAACTCTATAATATCGAACTACTCGACTATAAAAGGCTCGCGGATCCTCACTAACCCGCCCTTCGACTGACAATAGTAGAGTATAGCAAACCTCACTCTCCAAACCCTCAAACCCTACAGAACCCCATACCAACCTCCCAAAGCCAATCCAACACCCTGAATATGTCACAACCCGGCCAAAACCACGAAAAAGACGAGCGCTGGACCGCCGTAGACACGTACACAATCTCGCACCTGCACTCCTCCCCCTCCACCACCCCCCAACCCTCAGCGCTCCAGCATGCTCTCGAAAACTCCGAGAAAGCCGGTCTTCCCGACATCGCCGTGTCGCCGTCGCAGGGTAAATACCTGCAACTAACCGCGCGCCTCGCCCGCGCAAAAAGAATACTCGAAGTAGGCACCTTGGGCGGCTACAGCACCATCTGGCTTGCGACGGCGAGCCCAGACACGCACGTCACGAGTGTGGAGGTAGATTCACACCATGCCGATGTTGCGCGGAGCAACATCAAGAACGTGGGCTTGCAGGACCGGGTCGATGTGAAATTGGCAGCTGGAGTCGATGTTCTTGCGCAGCTGGCGCAGGAGGTCAAAGAGGGGAAAAGGGAAAAGTTTCAGTTTGTCTTTATTGATGCGGATAAGCAGAATAACTGGAACTATGTGGATGTCGCGCTGGGCATGTGTGAGAGTGGGGCTTGCGTTATTGTGGATAACGTTGTGAGGAAGGGGCAGTTGGCCAAGGATATCGATGATCCAAGTGTGGTGGGGGCGAGGCGCGTGGTGGAGAATGTGGGTAAGGATCAGAGGCTGGATGGAGTGGTGTTGCAGACGGTCGGGGAGAAGTCGTATGATGGGTTCCTGCTCGCTGTTGTTAAATAAGTTGGCGTGGCAGATTTCACGAACTTGATATTGCTCGTTTCGGAGAAGACATTATCATTACTCTTCTTACTGCTGCCACCTTCTCGTATCGTTTCGTCATAAGGTCATGGCATAACCGCAACCCTTCACTTCCACCACTACAACACCACCTTAGGACTTCAAGATACTAGCAGCGACCAGAATGGCATCACTAGTCTTCTGGACCCATTCCTGCGCCAAGTCCGCATCCTCGTCAAATGTGATACTCTCCGTGATACCAGGGAAGGTCACTGGAGCATATCCCGTGTCGCGTCCAGGAGCGAAGATGGTATGCTGATAAAACTCACGAGTAGGCAGACCTCCCTGACTGGTGAATCCACGCGAGAAGTCACGAGCCTTGTGGTTCTGTACAGTGATGAGCTCTGTATCGTTGGCCGCAACAGCCTGCTCCCTCAAATCGACGAATCCCTGGGCAGACGTCTCAAATTGTGAGATAGCGGCGGTGAGGTTGGTGAGGTCGACGGTGAAATTGCTGGCGCTAACTTCTTCTTCCAAGGCTTCGAGGTACGTGTTGAATTCGGAAACGTAGTCGGCTGGCTCCAGGGGTACAACCTCGTCGGAAACCATGTGGTAGAGTAACAGAGTGAAGTACTGGCCGATTGCTTTATGTGTGACGAAGCCGGGGTCTCCAAACGTCGCCATCCAATGGTAAGAGTCGTAGTTGGAATGGTACGGGTAAATTGGGTCGATAGCGGTGTTTCCACCTGCACCTACATCGATTGATGCAATACCACGGTGAAGGAAGGCTGTGTAGTCACTTCCGCTACCGAGAACGCCAACTTCGCCAGTCTCGTGGCTCCAGACATCGTACATGGTGAGACCAGTTTCGTTGCGGAACGGATAGACGACCTTCTTCATCAGGCTGGTGGCAATGGCGTGAAGGTCGGGAGTAGCTGAAATATCTGGGACCGGTCCAGAAACGGCAACATCGATGTTCAGGTAGGAGACTGCGGCATTTTTGAGCCATGGGATGTACTCTTCCATCCACTCGGTGCTTCCGACCAAACCATACTCTTCAGCATCCCAGCTGCAGAGAACGATTGTGCGTAGTGGCTTCCATCCGGTCTCAGCGAGAGCACCAAATGCCTTGGCCAGCTCGATAAGGACGGCGGACCCCGAGTTGGGGTCAGCGGCTCCACCGACGATCCAGGCATCTCTGTGGTTGCCGACAATGACGACCTCATCCTCGTTCGTTCCGTTGATGACACCGACGGCGTTCCAGATTGTGCCGTATGTATCGTTCATAACATTGGACATGGAAAGGGTCGCACCAGATCCTTCACCAGTGTAGTAGTCCACGTCAGGGATAGCACCAACCCATCGTGTCCTGTTAACTTCGGTACCATTGGTTCCAAATCCGTTGAGAGCTTGGAGAAGGGGCTGTGCCTCGAGCCAAGAAATGGGAAGACTGGGAATTTGCGGCAGGATCTCGCTGCGATCGGATCGCGGGGAATCGGGCTTGGAGACGTAGCCAGGCGTAGTTGGATCTCCTGGGTATGTGCTCAGGAACTGGACGGATCCACGCTGGACTGTCGTGGGGTTCCTGGCAGGACCATCGGGGTAAGCAGCGTAGCCATTCGCCCTGAAATAGTTAGCTATGCAGCATGCGACAAGACCAGATTAGTGCTTACTCGGTGATGTTACCATCGTCACCAGGGTCGGTGAAGATCACGGCACCAATCATACCCTGATCCTGGGCGTTCTTGACTTTAAGGCCTCGGAAGGGTCCACCATACTTGGCAAGCGCGATTTTACCCTCAAGGTCGACACCAAGCTCCAACAGGCGATCGAAGTCGACTTGCTGGCCCCTACCAACGTAAACGTATTCTGCAGATGCGTTGCCGGTGAAAGAGTAGCCATGGAAGACTGGGACACTGTTTGGGTAGCTCGTAGTTGGATCTTCTTCAAGCACATCCTCCAGCAGAGTCGGAGTGTAGGTACTGCCGTTTTCATAAGTGAGCTCCAGGGAGTTTGACACGGGATAGTTCAAGAAGACGTCTGAAGGTGGTCAGTTGGTGTTTTTTCTTCTTGCAGTCGAAGCTTTCACTCACAGTACTCGTCCAATCGCGAAGTAAACCCGTACTCAGACCACTTATCAGCGGTCCATTGGGCTATAATCAATGATTAGTTGCAGACATTGGAAACGAGACAAGATTTCAAATACCCATGGACTCATTCTGTCCAGCCAGATGCTGACCATGAGCTGTACCAGATTAGTTTCATTCACATCTTGAAGACGGGTAAATATACTGTAGTAGTATGACCATTCGGAGATGGATACCGAGTCAAACGAGTTTAGTAAGATCTCTTCGTTTGGAGTCAATGCGGGAGGAAAGGCCGTCTGTCGCTTCACGCGCTTGTGAGGATGATGTTGAAAGGCACGTTCACGCTGGCAAGCCTGAGCGCCAATGGCAGCGAGGATCAATAGCGACGGCTTCATATTGGCTGATTGACAATTGACAATTGCACACCTCACTATGGCAGAAGAGTACCGAGTGACTACTGAACCCAAGTCACCCTTAAGTACTTCTAGGCAGCTATGGCAAGCTTCGGTACGATAACGTCAATGCTTCCGCCCACGGCACAGTTGCCGCTTCCAACAGGAATTGGTAATGCCGGATTTCCTTCATCATTGCATTCTTCGTACTCCAAGAAGTCGGGCACGCGTAAGTACGAGGGATACAGGCAACTGGCTAACGCACTGTGGAAGGTCGTAAAGGTATAGACGCGGGGCGGAAGATTGATATGCTTGGCAGTCGACGATGACGATATCAGCAGTGGGGTAGCTTCTGTAACGAGGAAGGAAGCACCTGCACATGGCTACCTGGGCACGTATCTTCTGCGGCCGGATTGATAACACGGCGGAAAAGCGCGCATACCGACGCGGCGGCCGACGTCGTCTGTGCCGTGCGCATCGCCAGACGTTCGTCCGAAGACCGTTCGGGTTATGGGGACGAGCAAAAGCAAGCGCGTGGTGATCAGAGACGGCTGACCAGGCACAGAGCGCAAGATGTCCGGTTGAAGTCCAGTGCGGGGAAGGGCGGAGAGGGTTACCCACAGTCGCAGGGCTGTCGGTAGTGCAACAACTATGGATCTAGGTGTCCAGGAGCGTTGCAGCGTCTTATATAGCCGTCGCAGGCCATCATGGTATCACCTGGTTCCCAGGTTGTGACCAGGCTCCATGGTCGTAAAGACGCGCAGAGAGGGCATCCGAGTTGGGCATATGCGGCTAGCCAGCTTGGGCCTAGTGATTTGCGGGTGGTGAGGCATGCCTGCAAGATGCGCGCCCGGCACCAGACGTTCGGTGGCCGGAGGCTGCGTCAGTAAACAAAACTTCATGCTGCCGGCAGCGCAAACGCCTCAGCGACACGGGAGGGCGTCACAGGAAAAAGCTTTATAGCGTCGTCAAACCAGCAGCGACAGACGTTAAATACTTTTTCCCACGTCGAATCCGAGACGCTGTCGTCTCCTATGTGCCTGCCTGCCTGTCTATCTACCTTCGTTTGTAATAAAATCCCACCCATAGTCGCTCTTTACCACGGCGCGCCAGTATCATCATGGACGCCTTTTCGTCGCCGGTGCGCTTAATGCCGCCTCAAACCCCCCGTCGAGTGCCCTCGCCCATCATGTCGCCCGGTGGCAGAAGGGGACGGGCTCACGGCCACCACGCAGACGACAGCCGTCTTCGTGATCTGTCGCCCGAAGCAACACTCCGCGCCTTCACGCAGAAGCCAATGCCATTCGACACCACACGTGACGAGTACAAGCTCTTCGCCTGCATCGACACCCTCACTGCCGCCGAGAGGGACCTGGGCTCGCGCGTCGCCAAGGCTGCCCAACGACTGAAGACATGGTGCGCCGAGATCGAGCAATGGGGCTGGTCAGGCAGCTTCGAGCAGCCGAGCGCCCAAGCCCGCGAGCAGAGGAGGAAGAGCATCGAGCTACGGATTAGGGAACACGTCGCCGACCCCGACCTCTCGCAAATCATGCCGCCGCTCGAATACTGGGGGTCGCTGCTGTCCGTCGAGGTGGAGCAGCACGAAGCGCGCCTGGATGACATTGAGGACGAGATGCTCAAGCTCGACGTCGAAGAGCTCAAGGAGCACGTCTTGGACATGCATCCCGCCGGCAGGTCGAGGCCGTCGTCCTCTGGCTACGAAGCCAATCGCCAGCACTACAGGCTCATGGACGACTTCTCCTTTCTCATCACCCAGACCCTGCTATCGGCCTTGCCCAATCACGCCAAGCTCAAAGATCGCCTGACTACCTGGACTGCGCGCGTCTCCATCCTCCGCGAAGCACCCCGTTACATCAACGAGCTCGATACCGCCCAGAAGGCCATGCGCCTGGGATGGGAGGCCATTGAGCCGCCAGCCGACACGTCCGATCTTGCTTTTGAGCAGTGGAAAGAAGCGGTAGATACCATCTCGGGCGTACTGCATCAGAGAGTCAGCGATCTGGGTAGGCGTCTGGACAGGATGCTTGACACGCTCGAAGGTCGCGAAGACTGTTTGCCAGACCATTGGATAGACACGTTTGAGGATACAGAGGCCGACTACGGTCGTTGGAAGCATGAGTCGAGGAGGAGAGTCATGGATCTCCATCTTCAAAGGCAAGCAGAGGGCTTCACCGCACAAAGAAATGCCATTCAGGGGCAGGATCTACATCCCACCAACACCACCTCTCCCTCTACACCAAATGCGTCAATAAATTCGAGCTCAACCGCTACTCCACACAAAACCCACACAAGTGACAACTCAGGATCAATCGCCGCTGCTCTGGTCAAGAGCTATGCGACGAAAGACGGGCGTGCCGAGGCCAGCAAGGATTCCCGCACAAACAGGCGATCACTTACTGCCTTCAAAACAGATCCCCTCAATACTCCAAGAGATTCTGCTGGATCTATTGATGAAATCTTGTCGCCCAAGCTTCGTTCACCGGCATCCCGCCAGAGTGTCATTGCGCTGCCTACTTACGAGCATGCTGCTGCTACCGGACACGACACGTCCTCAGAAGACGAGTCTCTTCGTGCATCTGGTAGCAGCGACTCTACAGTCGACACAGCTCTAGGCTCTGGTGACACACGGCCGACATCCGAAGACGTCGATGCAGCCAAGCTCTACTGGTCCCAGGACAAAGCGGCACCAGCAGAAATGTCCACTACCCACGATGACACATCTTTGCGCGCGAACAGCTTGCGTCCTAGTCACATTGGCTTCGAAGAACCTTCAATCGCCGATGATGAGTCGGACTTTGACGAGGGTGATACTGTTGTGCACCACGACCTTGATGAAAGTCCAAAAAGTAGCTCTAGAGCGGACGACCTGTCGGATAGTTCTGCACAGGACCGCCCTACCCCTCTAGCACTTTCCGGGAATCCAACCATCACCACCAATGATGGCCAAGATAGCGCCTTGATAGACCCCCCTCAAACACCGCGCTCCTGGAGAGGGAGTCTTGGCTCGTTTTCCACGGACATGTCTCCAGACTCCAGTCCACACAGTACCGTAGAGGAGTCACCATCAGTCCGCAACGCTACTAACCGCACGATGAGGGCACCCCGTCCTGAGCTCAACGCCGCAATGGCAAAGCGTCGATCCGAAAAGGAACCCGTCACCATCGACGAAGATTCTGCGCACGCGCCGTGGCCCCCGTCCCGCTTCAGCCACAAGCCAGCCAACAGCGCAGAAGAACTAGAACGAAAGATTTCAGACATTCTGACGACTATTCCTGCCCACATTCGGCTCACATCAGGCCCTGGTCCCGATGCTCCTGAAGTGAAACCGGCACGCGGCCTCATGGCGAAAGGAAGTCGTGCATATCTGCGAGCAGCTCGTTCAGTGAGCGGTTTCAAAGGGCCTGAGCTCACGCTATCGCCTGCCAAGAGCGAATTCGAGCTTAACAATGTCCACTCCGGACGCAAATCAGCAGCAGCAAGGGGTGACAACGACATCAAACTGTACCATCTCACGCAACCAGGCAAAGAACAGCCCATCAAGCTCTTCATCCGCCGTGTCGGCGAGAATGGCGAGCGCGTCATGGTGCGCGTAGGCGGTGGTTGGTCCGATCTAGGAGAATACCTCCGTCAATACGCGGAGCATCATGGCCGTCGAACAGCAAGTGAAGGAAAATTCGAAGTCCTCGGTCTCGAAGTCAGGCAGCCAGATAGCTCGCCCACTCGCCCCGAAAGCGTCATCAGCAGGCGTGAGAGACGCATCAGTGTGGGTTACCCCTTCCCCAGCCCATCCACCACACCAGTCAAATCCTCTGGCCTGGGCGTAGGCATCTCGAGCGACGAGGCTCCTCCGCCAATGCCTAGTTTCAACGCTTCGACACCGGATATCTCGGAAGAGCCCATCATTCCTTCGACCACGTCGTCGCGCAACTCGTGGCAAGGCAGAGAAGTCGGGCTCGCGGGCCCAAAAGCAAAGAAGTTGGATCTCAGCGATGACAAGCTGGAGTGGATCGAAGGTATGATGAAGCAAGCTCGCACGGTCAGCAGCAACGTCATCACCTCTGAACGCCCTTCCTTCCAGCGCGAAGATTCGCGCCCGGAAAGCAGCGGCGGCAGTCGTCCGGGAAGTCGCACCGGCCCTGGCGCTATGAGCAGAAGGCAATCGGAATTTGGAGATCTCGGCAAAGTCGGCGGGACTAAGCGAGTCTTCATGAAGGGTGGAAAGAACCCTTTTGGTGAATAGTAGGAATAGTGAGCGCAGTTTTCTAGGCGTCTCTCTCTCACACCTTTGTAATATTTGATACCCCGGGACACATATTATTTCTATGGTATGGTTTTTTCCTTTATTTTTTTTCATGTATCATTTCTTACTTTTCCTTTGTTCACATTGGGTGGGCTTGGGATTTGGGATTTGGGAACTTGGAACTTGGACATAGGGTATTGGTTAATCTGGTATTGGGAGTACTCGATGGGATTTTAGAAGGGCAAGCCTCATAGCATCACTAAGAGGAGGCTGTATACCCAGGGTACTTCCATATGTATCAGGCAAACATCGCTTGTCGGCAATGCCATCGGCGTATAATTGTATATGCTATTTCTATACACTTTGCACTTTCTGTGCTATCTTTCGCACGAAGCTGAAGTATGGATTGGTTCCACATGTTTACGCGGCTATCTACAAGTCCGGCGTGGGTGCGGTCGCTGTAATCATCATACATAAGACACGGGGTTCAACATTGATTGAGATGTGCCAAAGGCCTGATGTCGTTCAAGCCATTAAAAGGTGCTCCGGGAGCAGGCAAGGTAGAACAAGATGAGTGCCAAAGGCGGGTAGCGCCACGTTCCAAAAACTCAGCGAGCACAAAACGCGCAATGCCGATATGGACGTCGTGGGCTGATTTGATCTTCGCACGTAGACTAATCGACACAGTATTGAGGAATAACTTGTGGCAATTTAAGAAAGTGCGGACTTGGTCTCAATCGGACTGGATAAGAGAGTAGAGCGTAAATGGTGCATCATAGACGTGCATTGCAGTCATAACTATTCGTCATCGTCATCGTCATTGTCGCCTTGGACATCCATGACACGCTCGCCGGCTCTTTCGAGCGCACGACGACTCCAGACGCGAACTCCTTTGTAGATCGCCTGCTCAAGTTAGAACCCTGTTATTGACCGGAGATTCTTGGAACATACCGTTAAGAAGGTAGCAACTCCGATCAAGATGATGATCCAGCTGACCTGTTCATAGCGATCGCGCCCAGTCGTCCGACCTCGAGCGCTTCCTCCGATCCTGAAGTAGCTGAGTGGGCTGGCAATGAGGACTTTCAAAAAGCCAAGAACACCCATGCTCGCGAATCCTTTCGCAAAATGCTCATACCAGGTGGACGACTCGTCCTCATAGTAGTAAGCATAGTCGGAGGCCGAAAGCCCAGACCAGGGCGAGAGAAAACTCCACGGGTCGAGATACAAGTTGATGATGGGATCAGCAATGAATCCCAGAACGAAAATGATCGAGAGCAGTATGAAGCCGGTCAACGCAATCTGGGCAGCTGTAGTATGTTAGCAATTGCTTTTTGAAAGACAATAGCGTGACGTACAAACACTACCAATGAAGCGCCCGGCACCTAGGCGCGCAAGGCGATACTTGAAGCCACAGGTCGGGCACTGCCAGTAGTTCCTGCGCCCGTAGCTGGGGTCTGCATGTCTCCAAGCTTGCAGACAAGCTTCGTGAACATGCTTGGAGGAGCCCTTGCACATGCATGGGCGGATCAGGCGACCGCTCTCGTCCTCGTAAACAACGTTTGGGGACTGTAGGAAGCCAGGAAGGCTTTGCGAGGGTGCGTTGAAGGTAGGCTGTACCGTCTCGAGACAGATCCTGCACTGTCTCGGAGGCCAGTGGGTACGTTTGGAACTGCGTGATCCAGATGAGGTATTGTCGCCGCTAGTGGGCGCATCCGGGGAGCTTGCAGAAGAGGCACGCTCGCGCGAGGGCTCATTCTTAGGCGCATCATCTGGCCAGTACCAGCCTGGCATAGGCTGGAACCCAGACGACGAAGACATGGTGTGCAGAGGTTATGCTACTAGGTGGTGGAGTTGAGGTTAATGCGAGTCTTACCAGGGAAGAAGCACGTAGGTGTACATAGATAAAGATGACGAGGCGATCAATCAGCAAGCCGCGGGGAAGACATTCGCCCACGTAAGTGTCTTGGTAGTGCGGATCATGTTCCGGCGCAGCGTCTCTAGCTGTACGGGCCGGGGGACACGGTGGCAGGACACTGCAGGCGTAGGGGTGACTTGTAAGAGCGGTTCTGGAAGGTCGGAGAATTCAAAGTTGCGCATTGCTTGAAGAAGGCCGGAGTTGGGGTTGACCCGAACGCCGGCCTTGGCGCTCCCGCGACGAAGCTCTGGGTAGCCTGGAGCTCTAGCAGATCGCCTTCAGTACTCGCGTCGTCTATCCACCCCCGCCGAACCTCTTACCGCCGACGACGACTGCACCACCTTTTTATATAAGCAATTTCAGACCAACACTACAATCGCCATGGCGGACAGATACTCCTTCTCCCTCACCACTTTCTCTCCCAGGTAAACAGTGCGCTATCGATTACCTATGACAAGCATGCTAACACTCGGGTAGCGGAAAGCTGGTCCAGATTGGTATGCGCCCTGAACAGACGTCGGGTCTCGTGGCACAGATGAAAGGCCGTATCTAACCTTGCAATAGAGTATGCCTTGAACGCTGTCAACCAGGGTGTCACCTCACTAGGAATCAAGGGTAATGTTTTCTTAGCCATGGCCATACGACACTGCTGACAAGAGACTGCAGCCACCAATGGCATCGTCCTCGCGACCGAGAAGAAATCGTCATCACCGCTCATCGACTCGCAATCGTCGTCCAAGATCAGTCTCATAACACCCAACCTCGGCATGGTCTACTCCGGCATGGGCCCCGACTACCGCGTCCTCGTCGACAAGGCCCGAAAGGTCTCACATACTGGCTACAAGCGCGTCTACAATGAGTACCCCCCTACCAGGATATTAGTCCAGGACGTGGCGAGAGTAATGCAGGAGGCTACACAGTCGGGTGGTGTGCGGCCGTACGGTGTTAGTCTGCTGATTGCGGGATGGGACGACGGCATTGAGCCCGAGGCCGAGGGTAAGAGCGACGAGCAGACGGGCGAAGAGAAGAAGAAGGTCAGCGGCAAGACTGGCGGTATCCTCAAGGGCGGCCCCAGTCTGTACCAGGTCGACCCCAGCGGCAGCTACTTTCCATGGAAAGCGACGGCGATAGGAAAGAGCGCAACAAGCGCCAAGACATTCTTGGAAAAGCGATACACGGACGGCCTGGAGCTCGAGGACGCCATCCACATTGCTCTTCTCACCCTCAAGGAGACCATAGAAGGAGAGATGAACGGCGAGACTGTCGAGATTGGCATCGTTGGGCCGCCAGAGGAGAGGCTCCTTGGTGTCGAGGGCGTTGAAGGTGCTGTCGGACCGCGGTTCAGGAAGCTGAGTCCCTCGGAGGTTGAGGACTACCTTACCAACTTGTAGTGATTGTAGAGTGCCTGGGCGCCTGTGAAGCACGGTGCCAGTAACGACCAAAGGCATGAAGCGCCTTATGTAGCATTTACGAAAATGACGTTCTGACATGCCCATTCCTCGCCGCTCTGTTGAATCACATCAGTTGACGCACAAATCGCACACCCTGGAGACCAGTCGGATTGCGCGCTTGCAGAATTATATGTGTGCACATTTAAATCGGACCGCAGTGCTCCAGGTAGCTATTGTGAAGTGGAATTCGTCGCATATGCCCTAGGTGGTTTTCTGCCTTGTACGACCTGACCTGCACGCCGTTAATCAGCCAACATCGTTAGCGCTATTGGGGACCATGGCTGCCTTGACCAACGAAGCTCAACGTCGAACGCCTCGAATTATATTGCATTCAGACTTATACTAGCATCGCATTCGCTGCTCCAGTTCATTCATGGATTCTCCCATGCAAAATAGTGACGGTGACTCAGCCGCCATCGCATCTCCCAGCGAAAAATTCCGGTTGCGAGGCTACCAGGCGGAAATGGTCGAGGAAAGCATGAAAGACAACATCATCGTCGTCATGGACACAGGCTCCGGAAAGACGCACATGTAATTCCTCTCTTCATGCCCTGAAAGCTTCTCGTTGACCAATTCGCAGTGCGATCGAACGAACACGAGCGGAGTTGGAGATGTGCCAGCACCACAAGGTGCGGATACCTACTTGCCGCTAGGCCCTCACGCTAGATTACGTCTCACCCTCTCAACCAGCTCGTATGGTTCTTAGCACCCACAGTGACACTCTGCGAACAACAAAATGAAGTTTTCCAATCCAACTTGCCTGGATTTGGGTATCAGCTACTTTGTGGAAGGGACGATATCGAACTCTGGACAAAGCAGAGCGACTGGGATACGGTGTTACACAACGTCCGTGTAGTCTTGTCAACCCATCAGGTATTGCTTGATGCGCTTACACATGGTTTTGTGAGATTGAGCAAATTGGCTTTGCTTATCTTTGATGAGGGTTTGTGTGTAGCGTTGAGAGAGAAATCTCTGGCTAATGTTTTATAGCGCACCATTGCAGAGAGAAGCATCCAGCGCATCGGATCATGGAGGACTTCTATATGCCCCAACTGCAGAGCGGAAACGCTGAGTTGCCCAAGATTCTTGGGCTGAGTGCTAGCCCTGTCATGAAAGCAGCAGCCAGCAAAGAAGGCCTTCAGTAAGCCTTGATTCCCTCAAAGCCTGGATGTTGTTAACGCCTAAAAGGATGATCGAGCAGAACTTACAAGCTACCGCACGCACACCAAAGTTGTACAGATCTGAATTGATCAGCTATGCTCACCAACCAGAGCTGATGCAGATCAATTACCCCCCGCGCAGTCCAAGTGGAAGCCCCTCTGTCTTGTTGCTGGCACTCAAGAATGCATACACGACTTACGATCTCATGAAAGATCCCTACGTGACTGCTCTCTTGGAACAGCAAAGAAACGGACACGATGTCGCTCGGCAACTCCAAAAGCTTTGGAATAGTAACAAAACGTACTGTCACGATCAACTTAAGCAGCTGGTCACGAAAGCAGATGCGATGGAAGAAGAGCTCGGGCAGTCTGCCATGGAATACTACTTACATCAATGCGTGGACAAGTTTGCGAATTTCAACCGTATCGCCGATGAGCAACTACTCGACCTAACAACCAAAGAGAGGCAGCATCTTTTAACCATTTTCAAGAAACTCCCGCTTCGCGATACCAGTATTACCACTGTTCCCATATTGGAGAGATTGTCGCACAAGGTAAATATCCTCGTCGATACCTTGGTCAGCGAAGCCACTGGAAATCCGAATTTTACTGGCCTCGTGTTCGCTGAACAAAGAGTATGGGTGGCATCTCTCGCCCAGATATTGACCTCTCATCCCCGTACACAAGGCCTACTACGGGTAGGCACCTTTGTCGGAGAATCGCAGACATCCAAGCGCAAATCAAATATATGCAGTTACGCGGAGCCGAAAAACCAACAGAAGACTCTTGACGACTTCAGGGCTGGTAGCATCAATCTTGTCCTGGCCACGAGTGTATTGGAAGAGGGCATTGATGTGTCTAGTTGCCACCTTGTGGTATGCTTTGAGCGTCCCAAAAACCTTAAGAGCTTTGTTCAACGACGGGGGAGAGCAAGACAACAACGGTCGCGCTATTTCATCCTTGTTCCCGACACTGGAGTCGCCCGTTCCTCGTCATCCTGGCAATCACTTGAAGCCGAAATGAGGAAAGCGTACGAAGATGATAAGCGTCAAGTTGAACTGGCGCGAAAGAAAGAACAGATCGATGAGGACGGCTCACGGTATTTCAAGGTTGACAGTACTGGGTGAGTCCGTGCAGACAGCATACTAGACTTTAATTTCGATGATTCACCATGGGGAACATCCTAACTCTCCCTAGTTCCGACTGACGAATCCTTTAGTGCTCTACTCACTCTCGACAATGCCTCCCAACACCTGTATCATTTCTGTGCTCGTCTAGCCTCCGGAGCATACGTCGAAACACGGCCAGAATTCGACTTCACAAATACCGATGGTCGGATCACCGCCAAGGTCACACTGCCCATCTCCGTTGATCCAGCGGTCAGAACAGCAAGCAGCTCCGAGTCTTGGATAACAGAAAAGATGGCGCAGAAGGATGCTGCTTTTGAAGCTTACAAAGCTTTGTACGTTGCGGGATTAGTGAACGATAACCTCCTGCCAGTAAGAGACGAGGAAGACGACCAGGCGGCGCAATACCAAATTCGCGACGATCAGCCCTCGCTCGTACCAGTCTCGCAAACTCTAGACCCCTGGCAAACCGTCGCAGAGTCTCACCATGGCGACCCCAATAAATGGCATTGTACTCTACTCGAAGTGACGGCGCACGGAGAGGAGCCATTACGCATGATACTCTCGACGCCGTCGGCTATGCCTGCGATGCCAGACATATTGTTACACTGGAACGAAACCAAGCGATACACAGTGACAGCGTCGTCGCTATATGGTAAAACCTTGACTGATGCTGAGCTTCAGTTGCTGCGCTCTATCACCTGGAAGATGCTGCGTTCGGTCTTTGGAGTCCACATCAAGGAGGACGTTCGCGACTTTCTCTACCTACTCGCCCCCTGTGACAAATCAGGTCGCGCATTTTCTTATGCTGAACTTCGCGAGTGGCATGCAGCGACCGAAGGTCAGCGATCAGCGCTCGAATTCCTAGCTCAAGGCGTCCCTGATCCAATTAATTGGGGGCTGATAACACAGTTGGGAGACGTGCGAAAGTTCATTGCAAAAACCATAAGGGCACAGCAGTCGCAAGGGTCTCCGAGTGTAGAAGAAACGCTGATCGAAGCCGTGCGCTTTCCCAAGCGCCGGGACTTCTTACATCCCGTCTATGAAAGCGAGAACAAGAGCGAGGCGTATACTAGGGTAGAGAGTCTTGCAGCAGCAGCGTGCGTAGTCGACAACCTTCCAACCCCTTACACCATTTTGGCCTTATTGTTTCCATCGATCGCGCATAAGCTGGAAGTGTACATGGTCGCGGAAAAACTCCGGACGACCCTTCTAAAGCAAGTCGATATCGGCGCCTTCCATCTGCCAGTAGTCGTCACTGCACTCACATCGTCCGCAGCTGAAGAGGGCGAGGACTACCAGAGGATGGAGTTTCTTGGAGACTGCATCTTAAAGTTCATTGCTTCTCTCCATCTGATGGCTGCCTATCTCCGCATGCCCGAAGGCATGCTGACAGGGAAGAAGGGCAAGCTAATCAGCAATGGGTACTTGGCTCGAGCAACGTTGGCTGCTGGTCTTGACCAATTCATATTCTACAAGCGCTTCACTGGAGCCAAGTGGAAGCCCAGATATATCAGTCAGATACTCGCTGATATGACATCGCCAGCTAAGCAGCAAAAATCGTCAAAGCTGATCGCCGACGTGATAGAATCGCTCATTGGTGCGTCGTATCTTGTCGGAGGGTTAACAAAAGCATTTGCATGCGTGCAAGCTCTATTACCGCTGGAAAATTGGACGCCAATCCAAGAAGCGAACGATACACTGTATAAAGCCGCTCCCTGTCAGGACACAGTAATGAGTCTTGCTCTGGTGGAGAGTCTGATAGGCCACATTTTCAACAACAAAGCACTGCTCCTAGAAGCACTCACACATTCAACATTCCGCGGGCTCAACACACACTGCTCATATGAGCGTGAAGAGTTCCTCGGTGACGCAGTGCTCGACTACATCATTTCCAAGCGACTCTACGCTCACAAGCCGGGGCTACCACACCACAAGATGCATGGCATCCGAGCAGCCATGGTCAACGCTTCTTTTCTCACGTACAGCATGTTCGAGACGACTGTAGAAGAAGAACTGACGAACAAAGAGACGTTCAAACCTGAAGTTCACCAAAGAGCCCTATGGCAGTTTCTTCGTTCTTCAAGCTACGAGCTCGTGACGTCGCGAGCCGAAGCTATGCGCCAACACGCGGAAGCACGAGGCGAGATTGCTGCTGCCTTAGAGCACGACGCTCGTTTCCCATGGCACGCTCTCTCACTCACGGACCCCCCCAAGTTTCTCTCGGATATAGTCGAGAGCGTTCTAGGCGCTCTCTACATTGATAGTCACGGCTCTTTTGCAGTTTGCGAAGAGTTTGTCCGCCGCTTGGGTATATTGTCATGCCTTGAACGCATCTTGCGCGATGGTGTAGACTGCCTTCATCCAAAAGAACGGCTAGGTATCCTTGCCGTAGACAAGGGTGTGAAGTATGTTCGTGTCACGAGTGACGGCGTCGGCGGTGGAGGCGGATCGAACGGAAGCAAAGAGACGGGATACATGGTCCAGGTGAGAATCGATGGAAAGGACATCGGAGGTGTGGTAAAGGGCGTCAAGAGACTACAGGCTGAGACCATTGCTGCCTGGAAAGCCATCGCATTATTGGAGAGGGCAAATGTCGAGGATATAGTCATGGGAGAAGAAGAGGACGATGAGTTCTTCGACGCCGAGGAGGGCGGCGGAATCCTGCTGGAGGATGTATGAATGTACGAAGTTTTAGAGGAGACCGTGGGCATGACTGAGCTTGTTGAATGGGGTCTACTCGCTCCCAGACGTTTTCGAAAGCTGGCTTCGTCTCATTTGGTATGTATTGTCACTTCTCCCGCCCCTATCATGTCTTCTGAAGGCGCATGTGAAGTATTCTCGGGAACCGCGTGCGTCTGGCTTCCTTCGTTCGCCGGGGCTGCAGTGTCGTCACCGATCTCGATGATTGGAAGTGGATCGATGCAACGTTCAGTGAGACATTCTAAAGAATGTTCTTCCACGCTGAATGGATGTATGTGCGGCCTAGTCTTCGTCAATAAGCTCATGAGACGGCTATACTCACCCATTGGACGCTTCCGGCGAAGGAGCTGGGGCTTTATGATTCCTTCTCACACCGATCATGATAGGCATCATGGCTGCCTGCGGTACTCGCCCTTATCGTTGGCATTGGCCCCCAATTGTTGAGGCAGAGCTTCTTCAATGTCGTCTTCAAAGCCATGTTGCGGTGCTTCCGATTGTCGACGTCCCGACGTTTTCGCACTTTGATACGGGATATATCAGCGGTATGCTATGATAAGGATGATTGCAAAGCTGTGCATAGCCTTTACTGAAGGGTGTAGGTCGTGGCGCAACATTCTTTCGTACCAATCACGCAGGTGAAGGTGCCGTGCAGAGGTTGCAATCCGCGGAAGACCGCATGCGCCTACCGCCCACGGGAGGATGTTGCTGGTCATTTGAAGGATTCTTTTTCGATAAAACTGTTTCGGAAAGCTGCCAATGCTCCCTTGCGCAAGCACGCTGTCCGCACTTCCTTCCCATGATTCGTCGACGTGCAGTTGGCGTTCATTGGACATCTATCCGGCATTCCGCCGACTTCCAATAGATTTGTGTTATCGATAGCAGAGCCCGCGTTTAGCGTCCGCGGTAGTCCCACGATCGCGTGCGGCGCGGTTGCGAGGGGAGGTTTGAAGCGCGTTTATGCGTTGTATGCACGTCTGGGGACCAGACTGGAAGGAAACCACCATATGGGCTCTTCTCATAGGGTTGCTTCCCTGTGTCAACACCCAAAATATTCGGAAGCCAATCGAATCCGCTCGTTCAAGTCATGAGATCAGGGCGCGATTGCTACAGACGGGTGACATCAATGCTTCGCAGCTTTCGGGCTGAGCGATGGTTCCCCGCGCTGGCCCCGCTCGTTCCGAATACCGGAAGGACTGAGTGTGTTTTTTTGGAATACCTCAGCTGCTGGATACCCCTTTGCCGCGACCGGAAACGTCAGCAAGGGCGGTGGTGGCGGCTTAGGATGTGCTCATTGAGAGCGCGCGTGGTCGTCGCCTGGCTCCACCTCCAATGGAAAGTCTTTGATCTCCGGAGATTGGAGCGCTATACTCGCTGATGCCTGAGGTTTGCGACAACATTCCTCTCGGCACTGCGATGACTACATGCTTCGCAAGGTCATTCGATCGAACGAAGAGCAATGCTTTGACGGCTTTGCAAGCGGATCTGGAACGCCGCTGCACAAGAGAAGAATACGTATTACATCTTGTGAATAAACGAGATGCGCGGGAGCTACCGTCCAATAGCACCTGGATGTACTTGGCTATCTCTTACCAGGCTCCAGCTGTGCGCGCTCAGCTCTTTGACGTAGGATGCTTGGGGACGACGAACAACAGCTGATTCAATAATGTTAGCTTCGCCTGTTCAATCTCCTGAGGTAGCATTCACGCCGTATTTCTGAGGACGACGGGCCTTGTGCGGACCTTGTACGGTGTTGTCATAGATGGCTGTGGGTTGGCACCAGACTGCGATTCACCCAAGGGTTGATTCGAGCAACTCGGAGCGCCAGCTACAGCAAATCTTGTGCAGATACCTGGTACCGATTGGGGGCGGCTTTTGTTGGAAAGTTATTGATCAGCAGCCCATAGTAAAGTTTCTGGCTTGGTGGAATGGTGCCCACTCCGTTGCACCTAGCGTGGTGTTGGATGACAAGCATTTGGCAGGTACTAATATCATGCCGATGGAAGATATATGTGTGGGTCCGGTGTGAGACATGGAGTGGCATATCGAAGCTGAATACGTAACCTGCTGTTGCTAGGCAGTTACGGAAAGACCGATGTTTGGAGCCTGAGGCTGTTCGCGGTTGCTGCGAATATGTAATCGATCGGTGCGGCGCTTACCAGAAAGAGATTGGCTCAGAACAGCCGAATTGAAGCCGAAGGTGGATTAGGAACTACACGATAGCTGAAGAGCGATAGCGTATGTTGTCAGAGCGGCTCCGGGAGTTGTAAACTAGTGTGGCGGAGGCACGGTTGGGGGGTTTCCTGCCGATGCACCGGTGTCGTGAGGCGTTCGTTGTGCCGTGTGGCGCCTTCGCTCTTCTCACAAGACTGCCTGACGGCCACTTCCCGGGCCCGACCATCAATGCAATGTGACCGTCCTCGGTAGGGGCGAACTCTGCCTAGCTACCGTTACTCCGTCTAATGATCTTAGATTGAGGCGCGGAAACCGCATGGCGAGATCTGAGGAAGGCATCTTGTGCGACTATAAAGTGATCAATGTCTTCGATGCAGAAAAAATCATCTAGAAGGCGATCATCTTCTCCTACCCATCGCACTCTGCTCTTCATCTTATCAACTCCAAACACTAGCTGCATCTATTTATCTACTTCAATTATAAGCCCGCTACCATGTCTTCCTCATCCCAAACTCAGCAGCAACAGTCATCTTCTGGCGGCAGACCTACTGGCGCAACAGGTGGTGGCTACTACAGACACCCATGCCGAAACTGGCAACAGGAGGGCCACCCCCAGAACTACAACTTCATCGATCAGAATGATCAGCTGTGCGCTCATTGTTTGGTCAGTCCCGCGGCCACCAGCTTCGGCATTTCGCTAACTGCCGCACCAGTGCGCACCCCGTCGCCGTTAAAGCACTCTCAATTTTTCCGGCAACACGAGTGTCCAAAGACATCATTATACGGAGTCATTTCTATACCGGTCTTTTTTGGGAGTTATAACAGGGCGGCATCATGCACTCAGGGAGGCAAACTACTTGAACCGAGCGAACACAGCCAGAATGCGTTGGAATACTAGTATCTGAGGCAGTTATAATGGAAAGAAAACTGACTGCACCTGCGTCTTCTTTTCACCCTGCGTGCGGGCGACGGCACCGATCGTGACCAAACAGCTCGCAAACATATAACTTGCTGCCGACATGTGCACCCATTTGCCACTGATATGTGTGCTAAGAAAGTTTTCTGGCTTGCTAATTGATCTCCAAGGTTTTCGCTATTGCAGAAGGGCCCGGCGTCGAAGCGGCAGTGCTACCCTCCCAGGAGTGCGACTGCCTTCGGCTCCCGCTTCACTGACGCACGCCTCACACTATGTTGAACGGACCGAGCCTTGCATTTTTCCGCTGCGCTCGCATGGCTGACTGTCAATGCGGGCATCGATCCTGGAAACAGCAGACGGCGCGAGCATCCTGAGCAGCTGCGAGGGGTAGACTTCCAACTGACACCCCCGTCAGCCAGCGCCTTAGACGGAATCTAGTCAGCCGTTGGTGGCCGACGATGGATGATGACGCGGGGCGATTCCCAAGCAGATGCAGTCTTCTTGCTCTGTATGATGGGGCTACGACAGACGGGGTGATCGATCTCCACTCCAATCAGGGTTGCTCAAGACCCAGTAGAATGGGGTTCACTGCAATGCTGACCCATATCGGCGCTATTAACCACGATATACTGTGGCAGCAGCTTGTGATCGGTTATGTGCGTCAGTATTGGAATCAATAGATCCTAAGATATGTCTCGGTTACACGGTGCTTTCGACTATCAAAGATGCAGTGCTGATTTCAAAGCCCTACTCTACCTCTCCCATCAGTAGACCTCAACTCTGCAGACTCTTGTTGGGCCGGTCTTCCGCCGAGAAAGAGAGCAGACCAAGCTCCGGGATTAGCAGCCACCTACGATCTTGTGTACCGTTACGAAGCCAGTATGCCTGCATAGCTACGTGTCAAGCGCCTTTTCCCACTGATTTTAGGATATGATTCGTCGCTTTCGAGTTGGATGTTCACGGTCCTGACGAATTGCAAGCAGCGAGTGGGAAAACCCGGGAGGGCTTGCCTCGTCCCGCAGCAGAAAACGCAGTACAAGGAGACCATTAGAATGAACTTATCCGTTTTTAGTAGCAGCATGTGCATTCTTTTAGGGAAATGGTCTCCATGGAGCCGATATTCTTGCCCTGAGCGGCCCACGGAAGCCGAGTCAAAAGAAGTCGGTAAAGGAACCGAACAACAACATCTTGGAAAATGTAACCTGGAATCTTGGAAATCGACTGCGATGCTGAAATGGCAGTAGTGCGCAAAGGAACGAGGCGTGGCTACTATCGGTGAAGCAGCTCCATAGCTTTGGCTTGGGAGGTACTTATGGAGACTAGGTCCCCGCTTCTTTACGTGCCGCTTTTATGGGATGAATCGCGCATCATCTCCTTCTCTTCTAACCAAGACTTCTAGAATGTGTAGTTCTCCAAGTATGTCTGGCTATCAAAGTAGCTGCCGACACGATCTGACACTGACACAATCAGGCTCGATCTTCTCACAATGTCATCTCCTAATAGACATCCAGGGTTCCAAAAGTCGCATGACAACATCACGTTCACCTAAAAGGATACCGATGAGCCATTCAAGTCATGTGCAACAAGAATTGATTATGGGCAAGACCCTGTACATGTCCTTGACGCCATACAATGCATACCTAGGTACTCAACAACTGAGGCAACACCACCCAACGCTACCCACTTAAACCAGATAAGGCTTCGCAATCGCATGTACGGAGATGCGCACAAACGAAAGGAATGCGACGCGAGTGGGGTCGGCTCGGATAGTACTTGATACCCACCTAACTAGGGTTTGACAGGGTAACTCCACGTTTTTCCACGCCTTAGACCCTTTCTGCGACCACACAGAGCCCTACGCACACATACAAAGCCCCCCCCCCCCGTCCAAATCTTGAGGCATCAAACGGTAGTCGGCGAATGGGAAAATATACTCACGTCACACACAGCCTAGACTCGTCAGCCGGCTGTGCCGTCGGCATTTCATTCATCGCAGCCGCATCGACTCCCTTAGGTATGACTTGGGGCAGAAAGCAGAGCCAGCTTCGAGGCCATTGTGTGTCATGGTATGGGGCTCAATGACACCTCACGACATGCGCTAGGAGTCCAACAATAAACAGTGGATGCTATTCCAGCACCGTGGGCTCAGGAGCAGCCAGATTGATGGGTCAATTTCCCCCAGTGTATGAAGTGTGCTAGAAGCATGTGACCAGATACCAATGCATGCAGGTGCAAGAAATCGGTCACTCTCTCCCCAACAACTGGGCCTGCATATGCAAGCTAGCCGAACATTCAGACGCGGTTCCGTCGCAACCAACACGACGACAACTTTATCCTATCGACGCGGATGCGACCATTTTCGCAGCCGAGAATGCTTTCGTAGCCATCTCCTCATGATTTTCAAGGCGCGATTCTAACTCACCAGGGCATGCTAACGCTTACGGCGAACTGCGGCTACCCAGGGATCTCGACTCAAAGATCTTGTATGGCATGGACCACGCGGGAGCAATCATACGAGAACCCAAGCGCTTAAATTTCGGTTTCTCTCCTGCAACCTTAACGTAACTTGGAATTTTGTTGTCAAAGACGTGTGCGCAACCCGTCCCGCGTGCAAGTCCCAACTCCGCCAGCACTAACACTCATCGCGACCGATGGTGGTCAGATCAACAGGTAAAGTAAAGCCGTATGTCTCACTTCTAAACAATCCAAGCCTCGCAAAATCGGGCAGGTGTGCAGGGCGTAAATTTGTCCCGTCATGCTTCTCTAAGCGCCCGTCCCAAGTGGCACAGCGAAAAAACTGGTCCCGACCCGGTTGATCAACGCCGTTACCCCCGAATCATGTTCTCGCTTCTAAGCCGTTGGATTTTGTGGCTTATGAGCTAAGACTACCGCGCCGCTACAGGCGCCGGCGCGTAGCTGGTCAAGCGAGATGGCCGATGCTGCCTTGGAATGACCGCTTTCCTGGAATGAGGGCCGAAATCAATGGTTGAAACGTCATCCACGAGGAGCAAACTAGAATAGAATAGTGCGGTGTTGTTGTTTTTCAGGCCAACAGTGAGCTGCCCAAGGCAGACGAATGAAAGCTCTCGTTCGACCTGGTAATGCGCGCAAATTTAACAGATCCAGCCCATCACTGATTCATGAAGCTTAGTCTGTGCATTTGAACTCCCGCTTATGTTGGGGTCGTGCTTACGTGGCTGATATGATCTTCAAATATTGGATCGCTAATTGTGACGACCATCATGACATGCTTCAGCCGGGGTCATAGTACCGTGAAAGCAATCACCCTGCTCATTTTGTTGTTCCCTGGAATGTCCAAATGAAAAGGCTCCTCAAAATACGGAACTCACACGGTCCGCAAGCCGAGGATAGGGAGGATGGGTCCGCAATGCTCGAGTTGGAATGAACCACGACATGCTGCTGCACTGGAATATCTAACATTTGTTGTTGTCGTTGTTATCATTATTATACTATGACATTATCAAGCTTTGGCTAGGCCCGCAAGACATGAAGAAGAAGCTATGTTATTCCCAAAAGTCCCTGTGCCCCTTCGCTCGATGAAAAGATGTTGTAGGAAAAAGTGATATCCGATCTGAAAGTGGCATCGACCTAGATTGCAAACACTCTGTTCACAGCTGCGCGTGCTTATCCAGTTTCTGTCAACATGTTAGCATGCTATATCAAGTACTGATGCTTGTGGCGGGTAACTCACCAGTCTCGACACCTGGCTGTCTTCCGTCCAATCCTCCGGTAACCTTCTTCTTGAGTTTAGATAGCCCGATCTTAGCTTCATCCTTTGCAAACTTTGCATTCCGTGCGGGCTTCCACTGCATCAGTCCTCGGTGCTTTCGCTCTTCGGCTCGCTTGTTTTGTTTGTTATAATTTCCGGACGATGTGGTATCGTCTGTCTCGCCGGTACTGCTTGTTCGGGCTGTCGATTCTGACTGACGGGGGTGATGGTCTTCGGTAGGCGATAAGTCTGTCTTCTGTGACTTCAACTTGCCGTTATTTTTGCTCTTGTTGCCACCACCAGGGCCACCACTCATGGCACTTGCATTACCAACAGTATCGGCATCTTCGACACCAATATCGGACGAAGAATCTCCCTCGCCATAATCATCGTCAGAGTCATCATTCTCCTCGTTGTCTGATGGGTGATAGCGGTCGTGTAGTGGCTCCTCGACACCAGGCTCACGTCTCTTCTGTCGCTTGGTGTTCATGTATGCTTTCGGGTTATCACCGAACGCGCCCGACCAGTCTTGTCCATCCTTTGCAAGCCACTTGCGCTTCTCTTCCTCATCCGCATTCTTCAGTATGTCGCGACCCGCTGTCAAGGATTGCTCATGCAATTCTTGTACGCGATCTGGTAACTCCTTTTCTACCTTGTGATTCCGTACACCCTCAGTGACGCAGCATTCCCAGGTCTCAAAAGTCTCGCGCGTATCGTTATCAGTTACAAAAGCAGCATGAGACTCATCGGTGCCTGCCTTGAATCGAGCGCGGAATTGTAGGCGACCGACCTCCTGGAGGTCATCGAGACCGGGTTCCTTGTGGCAGTTCTCCTCGGTGATGTAGTTCTGGGTGATCCGGGCAGGGGCAGCTGTCTTCCAGATTGGGATATTGATGTCGGCATCCTCGTTGTCGATAAAGTGCTGAAGCCAAATTACGGCGTACGCATCTGGCTTGCGATGATTGGCGATGTGAAATTCAAAGACAATGGGTGACCTATAGCGATGCTTCACCGGTAGTCGCACGTTGTTTTTCCCGTTGTTCTCCTCCAAGTCCCAGTAATACCCATCACCCTCAGAGAGCTTGCGAGCAGCAGTGCGACTGATCTTACCAGTACTGCCACCAGTCCGCATGCGAAGCTTGGGGTGGTGGGTATAGCCCACGGCCAGGATGCGCTGAGACCTGAATTCGAAGGTACCAACGTCCCAACCAAGCATCTGAGGAGGCAGACGAGTCTCGATGCTGCGGAACAAAAGCGCAATGCGTATGCGGCCAAACCCGATACCACCATCAAGGGGATACCATCTTGTGACTTGGGAGGATGTTTCGAGGATGTCTAGAATTCGCAGCAAGAGTTAGCAAGTGGCCCACTTGAAGATAGAGCAAGCGAAAAACGTACCTGACAGCTTCAACGGGACAACGCCCAAGATAGGGTCATGCTCCCTGTTTCGTTGATCTCGGACGGTGATGGTAACAATGGCTGAACGCCAGTCGCGGATGAACCGTTCCGTTCCTGCGTTGAAGATCGGTTGAGAGCTAACGGCTTTCGAACGCGTCCGGTAAACCAGCTCGTCATTGAACAGGATGGTGCAGTAACTGTTTGGAAGATCTGCACCTGTCTCTTCTTTACCCTCACCGTACGGCTTTGCAGGTTCGTACTCGCGGCCTTTGGGATCCTCACTTCCTTTTACGTTTTCTAGCTCGAGGTTGACAATCTGCTGCACGACCACGCTGCAGATACCACTGGGCCAGAGAGGATCAGGAGGGGTATGCATGACGGCATCATCGGCGTCGGAGTTGATAACGCCCTTGTCGTCTTGTAGCGCGGGATCGTCTTTAAGCTCATCAGGAAGGGCCTTGTTCTTCCCGTCGGTTCGCATCTCTTTCCTGAATTTTGGCTTGCTGAAATAGCCAACTTCCCAGTGAAGTTCCCCGGGCATGTCACTATCAGCCTCCATGCCGGCCAACTTCGAAGTCTGTGGATACATCTTTCCGGGGTGCTGAATCATTTTCTGCATGGAGATCTCGACCTTCCCGACAATATCGTCAGCTGTATGCCGGTCAGAATCCCAAAGCTCCACACTGAGGTTTTCGTTCGCCTTGATCAGTTCTGGGCCGACGAGAACAGCTGCGGTTTCTTCCCAGATTGGGTTGAGGTCGTCGGTGATCACACGAGTACAATACATGGGCTTCCCATATTTGGAGAAGGCAATTGTAATATAGGGGTCGCTGCCGCCGTGTTTCGATCCGCGGCGGTCCTGCTTGCTCAGGCCGACTGCGCGGTGAATGCGGATCCACAGAACACCAAGCGCTTCGGTATCTTTCTGAACAGAGTCGCCTTGAAGAATGGCACGCATGTCAATAGACATGGATTTCGGCGCCACATACACTACGTTTGTCAATAACTGTACTCATGAGGTGTGTTGCTGCGGGATACTTACTGCTTGCTGCCGCTTTGATTGCGTAATTGACGAAGTTGCTAATCAACGGAAGGTTCAAGATATTGACACCCTTTTCGACCATAGGTATGCACCCGGCCGTGACTTGGGGAGTGCCCATCAGGGTAAAAGTCAATGTCTTGAGGAAAGGGGGTTCGGGAGTCATGTTCATGCGCAGTCGCACAGTGCCAACGAGACTTTGCAGCTCCACAAAGATGGGCAGGGGAACTCCAAAGAGACCCTTGATACCCAAGTAGAAAACTAACTGCATGTGCATGTTGCGGGCTCTCTCGGAAACTCGCTTGCCGCTGGGACTAGCATGGTAGGCGAATGAGATTTCAAGGTTGTAGTAATCACCACCCTCCTCGTCGGCCGCTGCTTCTTGGGGGTCTTTCTTCTTCTTGTTCTCTTCGTGGATAGAGGATTTCATGTCGCCCATGTGTGAGTCTGGCAATGCTCGCAAGCTAAGGATGCGCAGCGGATTGCTGCCTTGGTTGATCTCGGCGACGCGAACGTTCTCTATGACTCCAGGGACCGAGGCTTGCATGACATCCTCCAGCATGTCGGCGACACCCGAGAACATTTCAGGGTTAATGAGACCCCAAGCGATGCTCAAAAATGTGTTCATCCATTCGACTGATTCCGGAAGCAAGTTCAGAGAGGCCTGTGTCGTAGTTAGCAAGCAGTTCAGCATTGATGACTTAACGAATACTTGCCATTTGGCCGCGGACTTGCTCGCTATCCCATTCAACTTCCCTTCCACTGCGAATGACCTCTTTCATCCAAAGGTAGACTCCGGAGGCTAAACACATTCCCAGGGGAACAAGGCCCTTGAGCGCACCACCAAACATCTTACCAATGACAATGGTTCCTATAAGTATGCCTGCGCATAACATGTTGGCACGCATCTCCAGAGCTTTGAACATTGGCTCATAGCTGACTGAAGGTGTGGGGTGGAAGAGGACGTTTGTCTTCTCGCCGTGGATGGGAACATCTGTCGTGGTGCCCTCGGCGACTGGATCTGGCGGTGCAGTGACATCTTGGTTGTGTTTATAGTCTTTGAGCGACTGCGATGGGTCTGTCTTAATAGGCTGCTAGCTGTCAGTGGCGGATTGTATATACGATAGAGGCTACGTACGGTTTGCTTGTCCAGATTGGCGTTGGGAACCACTACATGGGGATTCTCCACTTCACTAACCATTTCCTCATTGACATCAGCGATCACCACCTCCCTGCCCGTCGTCGGATCTGTGACCCTCTTCTCAGTACCCTCAAGCTCTTTCTTAGGCTTCTTGGTCTCAGCCGTGCCCTGCTCCTGTCTTTGGGCTTGCTCCTCCTCGATCCTCTTGTCGCGGGCCTTTTTGTCTTTGTCCAGGTTGTCGACGAATTGCCTCACAGTCGGGATGGGGTTGTGCCCCGAGTAGTGTCCGCCCGGGGCATGCTGCTGCTGCTGCTTTGGCTGCGACATCTTGTGTGTGCGACGGCCCAGGTCAACAGGAAGAACGTGCGACAAGATTCACCCAGCAATTGCGGCTGTTGCGGGAGGCTCGCAGGGGCCGACGAAGATATATTCAGTAGAGGCTGGGCCTGGGCTTAGCGAAGATCCCCCCGCTTAAATTACGAAAGCAAGGAATAAAAGCATGAAGGAGCTCTGGCGCACGCGCGGGGCCTGAGGGCACCAGCTGCAGTCAATGACGTACATCACGTAGACTGTCCCTGGAAATTGAGAAGCCGCGTTGCCAGATGTGCACAACGCGTACCTCTGCAGTCGCACCTCTCCGCTGTGGCTCGACGACAAGCTGTCAGATTTCTCCACTGTGGCTGGTTTCATGATAGACATGCTTGTCGGCGCATCGTGTGTTCCCGTCACGATCGACCGATGACGTAGATGTGCATGGCGTCATTGGCCAATCAGCGCTTGGCGGGGTCGATCACCCTACATACCCTCCGACATGGGACGACTCGTGATATCCTCCCGTCGCATGGGCAAGGTAGATCCCGCTACCAGGCTCTTGACTTGATGCTAGGCTGATAGTTTGGTGTATCCACTGAACCATTCACCATGTCTGGCTGGTTCACACTCTTCACAAATTGTCGCTATGTCCTCGACGGCGAGCTCGTTGAAGACCACCTTGTTATCTCTGATGAATCAGGTCTCATTCTCAAAAGAGAGGGATATATTGGAGGTGAAGCCATCGACCTGGAAGATACGATAATTGCCCCAGGATTCCTCGAGCTGCATTCTAACGGCGCCAATGGCTTCCACTTCACCCACTTTGAGGACGAAACAAGCTATGGCAAGAAGATAGATGACATTGCGCGCTATTATGCTACTCAGGGCGTCACCGGCTTCTGGGCGACTCTACCTACTGTCAAGAGTAATGAATTTCAGACGGTGAGTCTATAGCCCGCGCCTTGTGCATTGGATCGACGCGCATGCTGACACGACGGCAGATACTTCCCTCACTTGCCCCTCGTGAGATACCCTCCTCCGCATCGCTTCTCGGCGCGCACACAGAAGGGCCATACCTCCACCCCTCGAAGAAAGGGGCGCACAATAGTTCTCTCTTCCAAGCCTGCGCAACATCTCCAGCTACAGTCTACGGATCTGCAAATCTCCAATCTGCCGTCAAACTCGTCACTATCGCTCCAGAATTACCTGGCTCCACAAGACTCATCAAATCTTTGACATCGCAGGGTATCAAGGTCGCTATGGGTCACTCGACTGCGACTTACGAACAAGGCTTGACTGGACTGAGTGCCGGGGCAAGTGGACTGACGCACACTTTGAATGCAATGCCCAGTTGGGCGTCCAGAGCCCCGGGATTGGCTGGGTTGGTCTCACTGCCGCGGACAGGGGAGGTTGCACCCCCGTGGTATACAATCATCGCGGACGGAGAGCATCTACATCCAAACACTGTGTCTTTACTTCACCGCTCGAACCCCAAACGCTCAATAGTTATCACTGACAGTATTGAACTGGCGTCTCTCGAAGACGGAACACATCCTGGCCACTCTCAAATACCCTTCGAACAAGTCAAGAGTGGCACACGCGCGACGATAGCGGGCACTGATACCCTGATTGGCGGATGCATTCCTCTGCAGAAAAGTGTGAGGAACTTGATGGACTGGTCTGGTTGTGACATCGCTGAAGCGGTAGGCACAGTCACTGAAAACGTGGCGGCCTTCATGAATATTGACGGGCAAGGTGGGAGGGGTATACTGAAGGAAGGTAGAAGAGCGGACTTGACCGTTCTAAGTGAGGAAGGTGAGGTGCTCCAAACTTGGATCGCTGGAAACAAAGTGTGGGATAAAGAAGAAGCCCTAAGGGCCCGTGAAGACGACGGTGAGGCAAGAGGATAGAATTAGTGGTTAATATAGAAGGTCTGTGATAGAACAAGTAACGATCTGTTCTGACCGTCGTTCCACATGGAGCGACTCCTAAGTGATGGCAAATTATGCCCACGAATCTTTATGCAAGCTATCCCGACTACAATAAGGCCAATATTGCCTTAGAGTAAGGGCGACACGGATCAGCAGATATGAAACTGAAGTGTTCTAGTAGTGAAGAACGAAAACTATAAATCCTCGACTCTGCCGGCAAGATCAAGTCTCTAATACTCACCACTTGGGTGATGTCCTGTTGCACTCCCTAAACCAAACCACGCGACAAAGACACAGACAAGCTCCACACAGTCATGAATAGCCCCAACTCTCTGTCTTCACCCCTTCTGATACTGATCTTTGATCCTCCGTGCTCAGGCAAATCAACAATGCGTAGTCTACTTGCTAAGCGGTACGACATGGATCACTTTTCCATTGGCGAAGAACTCCGCAATCTCATGTTGTCCAACACGACCGGCCATCTCTCGCGTATCAAATGCAAGCCGCCGATGGCAGAACTGAAAGACCTTGCGAGAAATGCCAGAACGGGGACATTAGATCCATCCAACCTGACGCCCAAATATGCCATGGAACATGTTTTCCCCGCAGAGGTAGACCCAGATCATGCCTGTATTCTTATTGAAGGGTTCCGAAGAAGAATCGATCGGTAGAAATAGTGTAAGGGAGGGCTTATGCACGTTTGGTAGACTGATGATAGGATATGGGCCATCATGTCGGATGTTGACCGGACTGTGGCTCACGATAGGCTCGTGAGTCGTGGCAGGGCGGAAGACATCTTCGAGCGAGCTGACAATCACCTGGAACCGATCGGACCTATCGTAGCAGCGATGAGGCAGGACGGGTACATATGATTGAGTATTTTCCATCACCCAACAGCAACTCTAGGTATATCTACAAGATCCTCTACAACAACTTCTAATGGGCTGAGGTTGCTAGGGATGAGCAGAGCCTCTGATCGGGAAAGTCGCATGAACCCTGTCGTGACCAATGACGAGTTCAATATACAACAATTTGCTGCGCGGTGGCAGGTAACGTTGTTTAACGACGCGACTTGTATAGGACTGAGGTTTGACAAGTGATCGCTCATCGAGCCATTGCGCGTTATACGCGGTTGCAAGGCAAAGCGTGTGTGTAGTAGAAGTAATGTATCGCCACATTCGAGCCGCTAATTCAGGTGAAATCCAAAGCAGTAGATACCGGACGAGGTATTAATCTCACGCGCACATATCCAAGTCAGTGAAGATCTGGTTGCCTTCTGGACATGCCATACATAAAGCCGGGATGCCCTCGGCGTGCGCGGTAATGAAAGGAAGCTCTCTGGCAGCGGTTGGCAAATTTTGTCCGCAGGGACCGCTTAGTCACCCGCGCTAGTTTGGCGCTACCAAGTTCTTCCGGAGCCTCAACTTTTCCTGCAGCTTCAACATGGAAACGCTCGACAACACCGAATGGGACGTCCTCATTGTAGGCACCGGCCTGCAGCAGTCACTTCTCGCTCTGTATGTGCCTTGGCTCTTGGCGCGAGTGGGCGCGATCTGACTGACGGAGTACTTGAAGAGCCCTGTCGCGCTCGGATAAGAAGATCCTCCATGTCGACGAGAACGACTACTACGGCGGTGCCGAAGCTGCCTTTAGCTTACGAGAAGCTGAAGAGTGGGCCCGGCGGATGAATGAAGGTACGGACAGCTCCGATCGGCCATGCCGATATTCGCTAACACCCTAAAGATGGAGCGACTGCTGCCTTCTCAGACGTCACAGTCTCAAAGCCTGAGGCTGGCTCAGACAGAACAGCCCCGGCACTATCTTCTTCGAGATTGTATAGTCTATCGTTGAGCCCCCAACTAGTCTACGCGCGCTCTTCACTCCTCGGCTACCTCGTCTCGTCGAGGGTATATCGCCAGCTCGAGTTTCTCGCTGTCGGCAGCTGGTGGGTCTACTCTACAGCTGCGCAGAATGACAGTTCTGCAACGTCTGAGGGATCTTCACCGCATGGACGATTTCTGAAGGTTCCAAACGGTCGGGAAGATGTCTTCCAGGACCATCAGCTCGACTTCAAGGCAAAACGCGCTTTGATGAAGTTTCTGCGCTTCATTGGAGAGTATGAACAGCAGCCTGAGGTTTGGGAAGACCATCGACAGCAACCGTTTTCGGCATTCCTCACCGAACACTTCAAGGTCCCGGAAAGCCTACAAGGGTCGTTGATGGCTCTTGCGCTCTCGACCGCGCACCCAAATCGAACGACGACCGAGTACGCACTACCCAGGATCGCAAGACATTTACGATCGATCGGTGTGTTCGGGACTGGCTTCGGCGCCATCATACCCAAGTGGGGTGGCTTGTCTGAGATTAGCCAAGTCTCCTGTCGAGCCTGCGCTGTTGGAGGTGGAGTCTACGTCCTTGGAAAAGGCCTTGCTTCACCCACCGACAGTGCCCGGGATTCAACAGAGAAGGGCACAAAACTTCGCCTGAAAGATGGCGAAGAGGTCACTGTGAAGTGGGTTGTAGGAGGAAGCTCCACGACCGCTCCAGAGGACTCCTTCTGCAGGTCGATGTCCATTGTATCGTCATCCCTGTCACACCTCTTTCCTCCCATCGCGGAAGAGGCACCAGCACCAGCGTCTGCTGTTGTCGTGTTCCCATCAGACTCGCTGTCGCTCGACTCGGAAGCTGAAGCGCTTCCACCAGTCCATGTCTTCGTGCATTCGAGCGATACCGGCGAATGCCCCGCTGGCCAATGTAAGTTGACTGCTATTCCTTCTTTCGGCCGTTATGATGAACATCACGAATACTTATCTACATTGTCTGAATACCATTGAAGACAATTACTCTGACAACCTGATAAACGGCACCCGTCCTACTTTATCAAAGAAGACGTTTTTCCAGCTTCACATCGCTGACTATACCTCAGGTGTTCTTTACGCTTCAGCGATGCTGCGTGGTGAGAGAGGCTTTGCTCTGCTTGAAAAGGCGGTTGAGTCGCTACTCGCTGCTGCCGACGTCGTACCACTACCGCAAGTATTGTGGTCCGCGAGATACCAACAGCAGCCATCTTCTGGTCATGACCCCCTTCCTTCGGAAACGCAAAACGTCATTCGCTTCCCGCCACCGTCCATGGATCTCGCTTTCGATGACACTATACTTGATAATGTTAAGGATGTGTGGCAGAAGGTCGTGGGCGAGGGAAACGGCGAGTTTCTTGTTTTCCAGGATAGAGAGGCATATGCGGACGATGATGAGTAACGGGGCATGGACACTACGAGGAAATGAAATAATGATCAAGGATAATCTAAGCACATGAATTATTGCTTTGGCATTCCGCACAACGACCATGTTCGCAACTTGGAATGATGAAACTACGAGGAGATGCAAGATATTGTCAGGTTCCTCAACGGTGCAGGTCGCTCATCGTAGCGTTGTTCTCCAGTCACACGAGGACTAACCATACTTTGGCGTCCCGTCGGGATTCTCCCAGCACCCTCCCTCATCTTGGACATCATCACAATCATCCTCCCAGCACTCCCAGCTCAAGATCTGATCATCGAGCCCTACAGTTCTCAAGTCGCTGAAGCCTGGCGATCTCACGTTGCTAATCCATGACGCCCCGGTCTGTTCACACTCCCACTTTGTATAGAAATTGCAGCGCTGGCCTGGATCGGGGCGGACAGCCAGAATGACCAAGGCCCAGTTTGGCGGCACGTCGTGGCATTTGTATGTAGTAGAGTGTATCTTTTCGCATTCTCTAAAGTCAGGTTTGGTGCATACGTTGATGTCACCTGGAGAGGGTGTGTCTTCAAGTTCGGAGATGTCCAAAATGTTTTTCCGAGCCTCGAGGGGAGTCAGAGGGGGAGAAGAGGGCGATGGTATTGCTACTGCTGTTGCAGTCGGGGGCGTGGCTTCCCGTTCTCTTTCTCCCCGCTTATCAGCCGCTGTGACCCAGACAACCTTTGTTGAAGTATATCGAATTGGAGTCGGGGAGGGTGTAACCCACTTGATGGTGGTCAAGGTCCCTCCGCCAGGCGTGACTGTAATTATCACTGTTGATCGAGGCTTTGTTGTTGTTCCAGTCGCTTTTGACGCGGGTGTTGGGTCTGGAAGCCACCATGGACGCAATACGGAAACGAGGGCCAGCAATTCATGGTCGTCGTTCTGCCGCGGAGCGAGACCTGAAGAAGTTTGAGGTGGCTGAAGAGAAGTAGCCGCGGGACGTTCATGCTGCGGCACTGCCAGTGAAAGCAAAGAATGCGAAAAGAAGGACAGGATTAGATATACGCCGTGCATTGTGATCTTCAGGAAAGAACAAAAGGTCTGTAGAGAATGGAATGTCTTGTTCCACCAGTGAAGTTCAAAAGAGTGACTCTTCGAAGCTTTCGTGGGCGATGACTCTAATTCGAACCCATTGAGTCTTCATTTGTACGCGCTGAATAGGTCGCCTGGCGCAGCGAATATTATTGTCATGCTGTTTTTGGGTGCACAAGGGGGATCGAGATGCGGGTGCGGCGAGCGTGTTTCATGACCGATAAAGAAGATGAAAGACTTGGAAGCGGTACACGGACATGGCGGGAGTAAGGACTTCTTTGTCGGCATGACATGACCCATATAGAGAGGGTTGCATCCTGCCATGTGTTGGAGGTAAATTGCTGTTTTCTGCCAACGGCTCAGATGCGACATATACGTGTTCGTAAGGGAGACGTCGGGTTTCCTTGTCGTTCGAACAGGTAGCTAACACTTCATTCCTCTTATATTATAGTGCTTAGCGATTGCGCTTTCTCTGCATTAAGGTGACGAGATTAAGTATAGGTAGTTGCGATACGTTAAAGAGCTTCATAATTTGTAGTGGCTACGATCATAGCGGTCACATTACGTTACTAGCTAATGACTATACTGTTTAATGTCCTAATGACGTACGATGCTAATTTGAACTGAGTGGATTTTTTTGAAAGAAGTTGTAACGGTGTGAGAGGGGAAGAGGACTGCGCTGTCATTGTATAGCTACGAAAGAGGGCAGCTATATACGTGTGTGGGATGATAAAGTGTGGTAGCGATAACCGTACCCAACTTGTACCGGAGTGGATCTTGGCAAGGTCCAAACCGTTACAGAAGTTATGCCCTGTTAGCATAGGTAGCAAAACTCGTGTATCTGTTTTCATACGTTCTTGGCCACGACACGTCCTCTAACACGACCTATCGCCCACTCTTTGGATGTAAGCCGAAGATTTCCTGGCTACTTGGTTGTGTTATTAGAAGGAAGCCTGTTCCACATGCGAAAACAAAATAATTGGCTGTAGATGTTCATCTTCATTTCATACATTCATTCATTCATTCGTACGTGGTATCATGTAATTTTCTCTCACTCCTGGATGTATTTCTTCAGGTTCCTCAAACGTTCCATAGCCCTTTCGAGCACATCGTCGTTCTTGCACACCGCGAACCGCAGCCAGTCCTCTACAATATGGGCATTTCCTGGGGTGAAGAACTCGGTGGGAGGAATGGCAGCCACACCGACTTCTTTGATCAAGAACCAACTGAGCTTGAAATCCCTTGGTCGCTCTGCGACATGTGGTGGGAACTCGTAGTCTTCCGGTAGCTTAACCTTTGACATGTTTACAAGGACAAAGTAGCCACCCTCAGGGTCAGAGTAGGGCAAGTTGAGCTCGTCAAAGACGGCGGTAAATTTGTCCATCTTGGCCTTCATTTCTTTCTTGGACTCTTCCCAGAAGTTGTGGGCGTCGGCTTGTTCAAAACCAATGGCCGTGGCTTCTTGCAGAGGAGAAACGCTGCTGTAGCAGATGCGCGTATGTGCAGCACTAACGTACTTGATTAGATGCTCGGGTCCGATCAACCAGCCTACTCTCCAGCCGGTCGCGTAGAAGTTCTTGCCGCCTGATCCGACTGTCAAGGTAAGTTTTGCGATGTCTGGGGAGAGAGTGGCGACGCGCGTGAAGGGGACATAGTATAAGCGGTCGTACACTTCGTCTGAGAGGATGATGATGTTGTTCTTGACGCAAATATCGCCAATAGCCTGTAGTTCATCCTTTGAGAAGACCTTGCCAATGGGGTTGTGCGGGGAGTTGAGGACGATCATGCGCGTCTTTGATGTTATGGCGGCTTCCAGCTCCTTCATGTCGACGCTCCACTCGGCTGCTGAAGTTGTCTTGATCGCACCGTCTTTGGGTGGGTGCATGGGCACGTAAACGACCTTGCCGCCAGGCATCTCAATATTGCTAATGTACTGGTCGAAGAAGGGCTCGAAGACAACGACCTCGTCGCCGTCCTCGAGGAAGCCCATGAAGGCGCTGAGCATGCCCTCGTTTGCGCCGGTTGTAATGGTGACCTCCTTCTCGGGATCTATTTCGCGGCCGAAGAAGGGGGAGTAGGCATTAGCGATGGCCTTTTTTAAGCGCGGTCGGCCCTTGGTGGGCGAGTACTGATTGCAGTCTACTTGGTCGAGGGCGGATTTGGCGGCATCGAGGACGAATTGGGGAGGATTGTAGCCGAAGAAGCCCTGGCCCATGTTGACAATGGGCTGAATGGGCGAGGCAGCGGCGGCCTCATTGACAATGGACCAGACGTCCTGCTTCTGCCCCGCGACTCTCTTCGCGGGCTTGAAGGGATCCTCCCTCCGAGTAGTCGCTGACATGGCTCTCAGTGGAGTGGTGCCTGGCCTCTTTGTCGGGTTGCGGATATTGCGTAGGAGTGGAGTCACGATACTTGCTCGCATGGCACACGCAATGACTGGTATCTAGGAGCAAGGAAACAGCCCTGGTGGGTAGTGTTGCTATTGCGTGCTCGAGGGCCGCCGTCTGCCGTCATCAAGCGGGGGATATATTCCGAAATACGGCCGGTCTCGGTGGTCGGCGGCCGGTGGTCGGTGGTGGCAGGTCGCGTTACCCCAGAATAATTCGCGTCGCGCGTCGGCGAGCCACTCAGTGCTCTCATGCTCGATATGGTCGATTGCCCAATCTGCTCCAAAGCCGTCAAAGACGCCCGTATCAACGAACACATTGACAGTGGCTGCGCTGATTTTCTCCTCGAGCCCGAGCCACAGGGCACGCCGAGTTTGGGAAAGGCCTACAGTTTCTTCACCCCCGGCGCACGCAAACCGCCCGCCTTGACCCAGAAGAATGGCAACCCGACATCCTCGCCGCCAGTTGCGCCGCCAGCAACGCAGCGCTTAGAACGGCCCAAGACACCGACGCTGCGCACAAAGCGGTCATTCGAAGAGACGGCCGACAAGCAAACGAATGGCGAATTGCAATCGCCTTCTGCCCCCAAGCGGGCCAGGAAGCTCAAGGCAGTCGAAGATGCCATGCCGCTGGCTGAGCGCATGCGGCCCATGACCTTGGACGACGTATACGGACAGGAACTGGTAGGGCGCGGCGGCGTACTGCGCGGCATGGTCGACCAAGGCAGACTGCCCTCCATGGTACTCTGGGGACGCCCAGGCACAGGCAAGACGACTATTGCACGCCTCATCGCAAATACATCGGGCTCACGCTTTGTTGAAATCAACAGCACAAGCACCAAGCTGGAGGAAGTGCGCAAGATCTTCGCCGAGGCCTTTAGGGACTTGCAGTTGACCGGCCGCAAGACCATCGTTTTTTGCGACGAGCTGCACCGCTTCTCTAAAACACAACAAGACGCCTTCCTCGGTCCAGTAGAGTCTGGCACCATAACACTCATAGCCGCCACCACCGAGAACCCGTCCTTCAAGGTCATCTCGGCTCTGCTATCGAGATGTCGAACCTTTACGCTAGACGATCTGAAAGAAGACGATCTGGTCCGCATACTGGAGCGCGCACTGGCTGCCGAGGAATGCACATGCCCAATCCTCGACAAGTCAATGCTAGACTATTTCGCCCGATTCTCAGATGGCGACGCGCGAACCGCCCTAAACCTCCTTGATCTTGCCATGGGCCTTGCCAAACAACCTGACATGACCAAGGAAAAGATACAACAGAGCCTCACAAAGACGCTCGTATACGACCGTGCTGGCGACCAGCACTACGACACCATATCTGCCCTACACAAGTCAATACGTGGCTCCGATCCTGACGCCGCCCTATACTACCTGGCACGCATGCTAGAGTCTGGCGAAGACCCGCGATACATTGCCCGCCGCCTCATCGTCGTGGCCTCGGAAGACGTAGGATTGGCCGACAACACCATGCTGTCCCTTGCGACAGCCACATATTCGGCTTGTGAGAAGATTGGCATGCCAGAGTGTCGCATCAACCTTGCCCATGCTGTCACCGCCCTCTCCCTTTCACCCAAGTCTACACGAGCATACCGGGCCATGAAAAACGCCACTGATGCTTTGAAGGAACCAGGAGTCGCTGCGCTGCCGATACCTCTTCACATACGCAACGCCCCAACCAAGCTTATGAAGGGCATGGGCTATGGCGAAGGATACAAGTATAACCCCGATTATCTCGATGGCAAGGTGAAGCAAGACTATCTGCCCGAAGAAATCAGAGGCCGCGCTTTTCTGGAAGAGACGGATTTGGGCAGCAAAGTAGATCCCGACTTGATCGATGACGATGAGTTGATGCCTGAGATTGACTGAAATCTTGTACTTGGTTACTTTCTGAAGTCTTGTAAAGCGAATAACGATACCCATTATGCACTTGTTTATCTCTCTCTCTGAAGCTACGTGAATAAGCTGAGCACCTGGGCCAGTATTGTCTCCGAGGAGGTCATGCTTGTAGATTCCAAACTGTCTGCGGCCATCCGCCGGCTCGTCTGAGACTGCATGGGAGTTGGCTTGTGCCATCTAGGGATCGCTGTCTTCACGACGTAGCGAAGGGGTTTGGGAGCGAGGTCAAAGTGGGGTTGAGGCCGTAACGAGGGTGACTGAGGAAAGTAGCGAAGACAGTGCAGTACTGGTAAGAGCAAAGAACAAACGGTTGCGTTGTTTTGGCAACGGGCTAGTTTAGTGTAAGCATGGTGGTACTATTGCAAAAACCTTTGCTTGCTCTTATCATAGGCGAGCAACCCTTGTTTGGTAACGTCGCGGTGAAAGGTCGCGAGCAATCGCTTTGACATTCTATAGCACAGCAGCCCATCTCATCATACTCAGCCTTCGACCAAGGTAGAATAGTGATTGGGAGCAAAGCATGGAAAGTTCAATATGAAGCTACAAGTAACACGGAGTCACACCTGACTCGCCTCAGGCATTTGAAATGTTTTTGTATTGCACTCGGGGTATCATTTTCATGCCTTGATGGCAACTTCGGCAGCCATGACTTGATCGACAGTTGTGCGTCCTAGACCTTCTTTTGCATAAAAGTCCATGGGATAAAGGTTCTTTCGCTCTTTTTCTTCCGCTTTTCGTTGTGTGTCGTCTTCGTCCAACCAAGGTGCCTCTCTTACGCCAAGCGTGACGAGCGCCTCATACGGGCTAAGCAATGGTCTCGGGAAAGCGTATCCCCAGTCAATGCTCAGTCGCGGACATGCAATTTGCACCCAAGCCTCTACATCGTCCATCATGGCGAGCTTTCCGGGGAAAATTTCCGACATGAGCAGGTTGACGCACTTGATGCCCTGGCGTGCGAGCTCGTTCTCGATCAAAGTCAACGTGTGCGGGTTGCCTTGTCGGCCTAATGAGCCAAGGATGATGCCCCAAGTGCGTGCTTTTCGGGCTGTGAATATAGCGCTACGCCGCAGATCGTAGAGGGAGTCATGCTCATAGACCTCGTGGGTCAAGCGTCGAGAGTACGGATCGTAGCGATATGCTGGTAGTTGAGGATTGGCAATCATGGCGCTTTCGAGGTGGAATCGGCCGTCGCCAAGATAAAGGATCATATCAGGAACTTCTTGCTCCTTGCCTCTGGCGTTGAGCTGGCCTGGCTTGATGGCCATAGAAGGCGACGTGCAACCGAGGATTTCGCCCTTGGATAAAGGTGCGATCTGCGGTACGAATGGGTTGTATCCCTCCTTGCGCAGTATAGGAACGATACCGTGAATTGTGGCATTGAACTGGATCGTTCCGACAAGCGCAATCGTCTTGCCGACGGGGAAGTTTTCTGTGATGGTGTTGATCAAGTGCTGGGTATCGATGCTGATGGAGACGAAGATGTACAGTGTCGCAATCTTGGTCACGGCGACTGGAATCAGACAGCTGTGTGCATAGTGTATCAAGAGGTCGCATCCAAGCGCGCGCGCGGTGTAGTCGTCTATGCAACATGCGCCGTAGGTGACATCGCCCATGATCAAGGTAGATGTTTCCGGACAGAAGCGCGTGAGGATGTCGGATATGGTTGTCGCGAATAGCAGCAGCCCCTCAGGGAACTGCAACGCTATAGACTTTGCGCCAGACGTGCGTATGCGGTGTATGCATTTGTGTATCTCGAAGTTGTAGTTTGGCGGCAACAGAGCAATGGCGTCGTTGATGTCTGCGTCGTGGAGGATATCGTCGGGTATGGCATTCAGGGCACGAGCGGTACGTCGAGGTTGGGCGACTAAGTACAAACTATCAGCGCTTGCTTACAAAGGACACTTGCGAGCGGGCTCCTCACACCTTGTATTGCGCTTGAGTCCTCAATGTTGGCGTTGGGGTCCGCCGCCTGCTCGTGGCCCTTGTCCGCCGTCTTCCTGCCCACAAAGCGCCGCCTCGGCTGCTTGGGCACGGGGACCGTCTCCTCTGGAATGCCCTGATCCGCTTCGGGCCCGAGATTGGTAGCCGCTCGGTCTTCTTCAATGCTGCTGGTCGCCATGTTGGTGTTGCTGCGAGTGGCGCAGGGGAGGGATGCGTCGTGGCATGGCCTGGCGGCGCGGGGTTAAACTTTTTGGTAGGGCTGAACTCTCGCTACCACACATCCATCGCGACCTCGACTACATCATTGCCACACTGCAAAGCAAAAACACATCTACTGTACTTGGAGCCATCGCATCTTGGATCTCATGTGCCAAATGTTTGCACTGTCACTGCTAGCAAGGACGACAGTCATGCGGCATCCCAGTACAGGCGACTCCAAATCAACATTTCAACTAGTCATGGTGGGTATCAGAAAGTGCGCAACAAACATCCAACGCTGAGGGAAACCAAAAACTCTGCCTCTCAAATGCTCACTTTCCCACCGAGCCAGAATCCCCCAATCCACAGTAGACCCCATACCGGCTGCGAGAGAGCCCTGAGCACAGCCGGCCCTGGACATGTACCCGTCAACCCCCAACCGATCCCGAAAGCTGCAGCACCTACAATGAACCTCTTATCCATGTCTTTGACTGTTTTTGTTGGCAGAGCAAATTTCCCAGCAAACCGCGGCGGGTCCGTGAAGCCTTTGGCCTGGTTCTCCATCAAGTTCGGCACCACTCCAAAGAGTATCACCAAGGCAAGGGATGGATCCCAATGCTGGAGCGTCGGAAAAGACAGAAAGGCGGCAACTTTGTCAGGATTTGCCATCTGTGAGATGTGGAGGCCCAGCGCGAAGAGAAGGCCGGAGAAGAGCTGCGTCGTGCTGCGCGGAACAATGCGGGCTTCAGCGGCGTCTTCTTTGCCATTGTCCGAAGTTGTGACCAGAGCGACGAGACTGGGTATGTTCCGAGCGGCAAAAACGCTCAATGCCGCGAGTATGACGAGGGATAACGCCACTTCCGAGCGAGGATACACAGGCATGTAGCACGGCACATCACTTGGACATGTAGGTGTCGAGAGGTTTGGGTGTGCGAAGTGATGTGTGATGATTGCAGTGGGGAAGAAGACGGCGACCGCACTTGCTGACCGGCCACTCAACCTAGAAAGGCCGCAAAGCATGTGTCCGGAAGTGCAGCCATTCGACATCTAATAGCTTCAGTCAGTCTCCTTCGGTTTCGCACAGTAAAAAGGCTGCCTACCTTGGTACCCCATCCTATCAACGCACTGATTGCGGCAGTTGAAATGACTGACTGGAGAGTCATATCCATCTCCGGGTAGCTCGTCATCGATTGTGGTGCTAAAGCTTTCAAAGGAATGCTGCTGGCCGCCATGCCGGTGAAGAACGCGAGCAACTCTTTCGTCGGCGCGGATAGGAGTTGGCGTAAGAAACCGCTCGCCCCCAAAATGTTTCCATTCTGATAGAGCAGATTGCTGGTTGCTTGATGTAGCAACAGGGCTCCGATGGTCGTCTCGACAGGCGTGAACATGTTCTCTTTCTTCGATCTTCCTTCCGTCCTCTTCCTACACTGTACTCTTCACAACAGCGATTTCGACAGATTGAGCGTATCAAAAGCAAAGATGAGCCTGCCAAACATGGCAGATGTGCTGTTTGCAGACACCTCATTATGAGCTCCTAAGATCAATTCGCTCTGGATCTTCATTACCAACGCCGCGCACGCCAATCGCAGCAGAGTCATTCCCCGTCAGTCGGCGACCACATGGTGCCAAAAGTGGAATTAACCGGGATGTGGCACTCCCGAAGATAGACCATCTGGTGGAGGCGGACTGGTGGCGCTCGGCAGGAGGAATGCACCCACCCATAAGCTGACTAGCGCCAGCCTTAAATCTAGCCCGCGCAAGGCAAGCGTGGGTTGTCGGCGAGAGGAAAGGATACTAGAGACACCGAAAGGGAGGTTTACGCGGGCATTGTCATGCGCTGGACTAGGCAGTAAGGCTGATGGCTGACGAACGAGCTGTCGTGACCCCGAAAGGCCGTTTCATCACATCTTTTGTCGTATGATATTTGCGTCCTCGTTGCGAATATGTGAATGCTTTAGTCGCCGACGTTTTCAAGACGCCGACTACATCCTCGCAGCACATCACGAAAACTACCGAGTGATGGCCGTCCTGCATCCCTTAGTGGAACATACCTGTGAGGCTCCGGCGTGCTTACTAGAATAGCGCGGCCGCGACGCGACGCGACGAAAGCTGGGCAATACCGATAACCCGACATGTCTAACAGCTTTGCATTCGCGAAACTTACCGCTGAAACAGGTGGTTCTTTGCCCATGCACTTGACGCTGCATCTCTGAGATTGTCTAGCCGAGATCCGTTATTGTTTTCGCCGCTGTCGGACCAAAGCGTATTCTCATACGGTGCTTGTTCCTAGGCAGCGGGCCGATCTCCACCCAAGGGCGGCGATGGGCTCGCCGATTAGGTACCCTGCCGTACATGCGGATGCAATGCTTCTCGAAGATCATCATCCACGCAACCTAGAAAGAGCTGACCATGAACTACCTGGCTTCGCCGTCAGGTACATTGCAGGTGTGTTTCGGTGGCTGCCTCCTAAGTGTCTTGCACCTACGCCTATCTTGTAAGTACTACAAAGCCAACCAGATAGCGACCGAGACACTCACACAGACGCCCACCAAAGCCTGCGAAGAAGAATACTCATGTATAGCAAGATTCAGGTTCGTGAATGCCCAGCAACTTCTGCCATCCCTCTCGTCCTAAATCGGCGCTGAGTTGATCACAAAACTGTTGAGCTTGTATAGCAAATTGCCGCAGCTACCCTCAGTTTCGCTCCAGCGGTTAACCCCGAATACCGGAAGAAAGCGTCGCGGGATTCAAAATGACCTGGCTTGTAATCGTCATTTGCGGAGTTCGTCACATGCTGTCGATATAGAACCCGAATGTATTTGGCCTGCGCGTCAAAGGCTTCGACGTTTTCAAGTTGCCAGTGAATGCCGGCTCCTTCATCGCTTGAGAGACCTAGGTTCTCAGTCTGGTTCACAAAGCCTCGCGTAGCAATTCCCCGAAGATGTCCGCGAAATCGAAGCAATGGCTTAAGATGGAGGTGCTTTCGGTAGTACAGACCAGGGCGTCATCAGAGTCGATGTAGCTGCACGAGTCCCCCCTGATGTCGTGGAAGAACCGAAGCGTGACATTTCGGCTGGCAAGTAGTTGGTCAGCCGGATCTTCCTAGTGTAAGTAAGAGAGAGCGAACTTGTAGGCAGTGTCTTGTGCGTAGATGTAAAATAGGAATGCCAGTCAGACTAGAGCAGCTACCCTGCTCGCTACCCAAGTAAGCTGCATTGCTAATGTATACAGGTGTTGGCCAGACAGCTTCGATGCGACGGAAGATGCGAGCGCTGGGATGCCACAATCAAGATTTTGCTTCTCAGGTGTTACCAGCAAATGATCTTTCGAGGTTGTTTGATAAAACAAAAATTGCTACGTCTAGCGCCGCACACCTAAGTAAGTTTTGTGACGATCTGGGGTCTTCAAAATCCCCCAGACATTCCACGATGATGCGAGATCGCTCATTGGCCAGAAAACATGATGCAAGACCTCCCCATGCCTATAAAACTTTTCAGGCAATCTTCCACGGCTAATCGGAACAGTCGGAGCCCTTGGGTTGCTTTGAGATTGGCCATCGGCAGCTTCTATTATTTCATCATCATTGTCCTCTAGCCGAATTGTTGAGGCAAGCTGCCGGTGGCACAGTCTGCTCGAAATGTAGCCGATCGCGGGGTGCATGCGCGACAAGATGTGTACTACAACCTATGTGGATCCTAAGTCTTGAATAAGTTTGTCATACCTAATGCACCCCGCCTCATTGAGCGGTGTTTTGTTGGGCCTACAGATAGCGCATTCCCTTAGCAGCACGACTCGTCTTTTGCCTCTCCTCCTTGGAGCTCAAGATGATCCTCGTCAACCTGCACATGGGTACCATCAGCTGCATTCTCCCGAAAGCGTGATTTGAGGTCTCGATGGACTCACAAGTATTCCTTCTATATTGGCCATCTGTATTGGGCTACCAATGATAACAACAATTTCTTCTCACCAAGAAGGATTTAAACACGCTAACTTCGCATCCTACTGCCGCCGACAGAGTCAAAGTTCCATGCTCAGGATATTTCCTGGTCACTTGTACTACCCTACTATAAACATCGTTCACACCCGTAAAAGATGTCAACCGGAATTGTCAACGCAATTGGTGTTGGAAGTGCCGGCCCAACTTTGATCTCCTTCCTGAGCGGCAGCGCTCCGAGTTACCACGAAAGGGGGGCATCTGTTAGAATCCAAGGTACGAAAACCTGGCAGCAATTTGGTTACCTGGAGGAGCTGCTAACACGTTCATCGCTGTTGTAGCAGGGCTCCCCGGTTTGGACAAGGGTAGCGACAGCCTCGTGACCATTTTCCCACTTTTGCATTGAAACGTGTAGATCGGGATATTGACCGTATGATAGGGTGGTTCAATAAATCACGTGTACGCTTTCACTATCCCAAACACCTATGCAAACCAGTCCGGCGGCTGTCACATCGGTCCTGGTGGTACATGTGACCTGGTTGTGAACCAGTCGGTTAGTGGCCGCCTAGCCACCTATATCGGCATCTCGAATAACGACGATGCCACATGCATCGCTTGGATAAGCGTACAGCAATTTGACAACACGTATGTGTCAGTGGCACTGGGATAGAACATGTGGTGAATCGTGTTGTGTATTGTGCTACGGGAACTGAGATCTACATCTCTGCCGGCTAGCGCTGTGCGCGCTAAGCCTTGTGCGTACTAGCCTGTGAGTGAGTGAGTGAGAGATGGGATAGAACCTAGGTCATATACCCTAAGGCTCACACTGTGGCTGACAGTATGGCGGCACATGGACTAGTGATATTGGATATAGTTGCGGACAGCACTGGTACGAAAGCAACGAGCTAGCGGGACGTTACAAAGACGAGGATGGCGGCGGCCAATGTATTCCAGAATGCACTTGGCTGGATGCGGAACATACGAACGATATTCCGAGTGCTGCACTAAAGTTTGACGTTGGCGCTTACGGCGGGCGTGTTGAAGAGACCATTAGCAACGTGTGCGCATCTACTATCCACGGGCCCGATAATGGTCCACTGGACGGTAGGTTCCTTCTTTCCTTGAACTTTGAAAAGTACCATGAGGAAGATCTTGTCAGCCATGGCCCTCAGGTATTCTGCCCGAGGCGCGATTCACCTCACCTCACCTCACTCTCGCGCTAGTTCCATAGAGGCTTAGCGCGTGACTTCATGTATATAGACTCTCAGTCTCGTAGCACTAATACATAACGATTCTCCCATTTTCCTAGTGCTACTAACAGATCTGACGGCCAGGCATAGGGAGACTTATCAAACGAAGTACCCTGGAGCGTCCTCTCTGGATGAACGAGGCGCTTGTTGTGTCCAATCACTCCAGCAAATTAGCCGAGGGACTTGGCGCCTCTGCTACCTCTTGGGGTCCGGACTTTGTAGGCAGAGAGAGTAGGTTCTGCGATACGGAATCAAAGATCCTTTGGCCAATTTGTTCGTTATTGGATGTTGAAGGATGTGTTAAGGTTGAAGAAGGCCAAAGCACCATTGTCAAACACAAGGAGATTGCGAAGAGAGCTACAAAGGTCGTGCACAAGTCCTACAAAAGTATTTCGAAATGGGGCTTTCAAGTAAGGAAACTTCCTTCATCCATAAGCTGAAGAACCTTGCAACTCCAAACCGTTTGTGCTGTACGACTTGCACTCGTTTTAGAAGCGGGATTAACCGAAACGAACTCAAGCTTTAGGGTCTGCTTTATCAGTAACGTGTTTTACAAGCGAGTGCGCATTACAAGCGAGTGCGCACCCCACCAATTTCACGCACCTCTACACGCGTATATCTCAACCACCTTATAAGATAATGTATAGATATTAATACAGTAGATTAAGCAGTATCTAAAGTATCTTTCTTACACGTAGTATAATATCTCTATATTTTAGTATCTTAGTAGAAGGGACTATTTTATCTAATGCTTATTTAATATTCTAAATTTTATAAAGTACTCTAAGTTCTTATAATTAATAATAACTTTAAACTTAATAATTAAATATAGTTTAGGATTTTACTTTTCTAAGTAGTAAGTTATTACTAGTAACTTCGTATTATAGATCTTATAATTATACTTATAAGAATTATATTTCTTTAAAATGTATATATATAGTCTTAAAATACTCTTATCTCTATACTAGGGAAGTAACTCTCTTATAGTATATCTTAATAAGTTATATTTTAATACTATCTTCTTATTTAAGGTAAAGCTAGCTAGTATATACTCTAAGATAAATACTTCTTTTAGCTTCTTAAAAGCTAATTACTCTTTAGAGCCTTATTAGAAGATTACATTACTAGTAAGCTTAATAAGAGGCATAGTAACTTAGATAAAGTTTAGACTGGCAAATGGGTCGGGGTTGGGCCAGGGCTGGGCCAGGGTTGGGTTGCCTAGATCGGAAAGTACTAGGCTCTCTCAATCATAGTATGAACCAATTCGGCCTAGTACTTTCCGATCTAGGCGACCCAACCCTGGCCCAACCCTGGCCCAACCCCGACCCATTTGCCAGTCTAATGAAGTTTTTAATAAACTTTTAATAGAAGTTAGTAAACTCTAGAAATAACTTTACTTCTTTAATTATATTAGGCGCTTTTTACTTATAGATTAAAGCTACTTTTATAAAGTCTATACTAATTTCTTTTCTAACTTTAATAATAAATCTTAAGTACTTTATAGACTTAACCTTAAACTCGTACTTCTTAATATCTACGTAGAGTCTAGCTATCTATAGCTTATTAAGCACCTTTTAGATATATTTCTAGTATTAGCTTTTACTTCTATTTATATAGATTTACACGTCGTTAAGGTAAGCTAAGTAGAAGTTATTAAGATACTCTTATAAGGTCTAGTTAATATACTATTAAAAGGTACTTAGAGAGTTTACTATACTAAAGAGGGTAACTAGCTATTTAAATAGCCTAAAACGCATTCTAAACGTAGTCTTCTATTTATCTCTTTTAATAACGTGAATTTTATAGAAGGCTATAATAACGTCTAGCTTAGTAAATTATTTTACTTTACTTAAGTTATTAAGCGTCTCTTAGATTAGTAAGAGAGAGTATCTACTTTTTTTAATAATCTTATTTAACGCCCTATAGTTAATATAAAGATATAGGCTTTCTTTTAGCTTTTTTATAAATAGTACTTGCGTAGCTACTAGTGAGTTACTAATTTAGATAAATTCTTTCTTAAGTAAGAACGTAAGCTTTTTTTATAAAATTAAAAACTTTTCTCGTAATATACTATATAGTAACCCTTATAATAGCTAAGCGTCTTTAAAATTTATTTAATTTTATAGTCTATTCTAAGACTTTTATATAAAGATAGCTTATCTACCTTCTTTAAATTAAATAGCTTATAAACTCTTAGTATTAAGTAGATAGTATTACTTTTATATTTATTTTCTTCTTAGATTATAATATCTTATTAATATTTATAATTAATATAGTAGATACTTTAACTCTACTTAGACTTCTTTAATAAGCTAATTTAGTAAATACTACTATATTTACTTATTATATCTTAGATAATAACTTCTTTCCTTTCTTTATTTATACTTAGATATTAACTAAGTAGATATAGAAGTTTTTCTTAGCTAAGCTAATAGATACTTTATAATAATTTTACTACCTCTTTCTTAAAATAATTTTTTTTTTTAGTATATTAATAATAAATATATAAGTACTTTCTTTATAGCTATATCTTTTAAAAATTTATTAGATAACTTTAATTTTCTAAAATATTTTCTTATTAATTTCTTTAATTTTATAAGAGGTAATAAAGAAGCGCTTAAGATAGTTTCAATTAGTAAATCTTTGATTTACTAAAGAATAGTATAAATAACTATTATCTAACGTACCTCACGGGTTCTTGCACCACACAGCTTCATGCACCACTTTTGCTAAGCCCCCACTAACTCTACCTCTATACGTGATGCCTCAATAATAACACTAGATAGAGCCTTCTAATAAGCGTTACATATAGACTACTCTTTAAGCTCTTAAATAAGACGCGATACTCTTCTTATAACGCGCTATAGCTATCTATAAAGTTACTTATATAATACTTAGCTACTAATACGTAAGATAGACTCTATAATTAGATCGCTAGCCTAAATTAAGGAATCTAATAAAGACTAAGGAGGGCGTAGTTATTAAGTATATACTTAACCTTATTTCGCGCAGATTCCCCCCTAGGCTCGCAGCTATAGCTAATATAGCTAATTCCTTACGCGTAGAGTATAATCTAGGCTAGGTTAGCTTAAACTAGCCTAGTACGTAGGTTATACACCGCCCTAAGTTTATAATAAAGTTTAATCGTAAGTATAATTATTAGAGAGCACTCTACAAGAATCCTAAGGTTATCTAGGGCTAGTTTCGCCTAGTAGCTAATATAAAAGCTAAATATAGTATCTAGAATAAAGATATATATAACTTTAATAAGTTAGGCTTTATAATAGGCTAAATATTAACTAGAGTAGTTATTATAGCTTTAGAGAGACGAGAACAGCTAAAGGTAGTATAGTAAGGTAATAGAGAGTAGATAATAGTTATCTAAAGTATTAACACAATAAAGTAGACTATTCTACTCTTTATTATCTTTAAGAGCTACTATTACCTCTCTACTTAGTATAAAGAGAGAGATCTATCTTATAATTAGATTATTATAGTATCTAAGAATAGCTAAATAATTAATAAGCTTAGTCTATAGTAGTTAAAGCACTTTAATAAATATATAAAGAAAAGAGTAGTTAGTAGCTACTAACTACTTATAATTAATAGCTATAAGAGCTATAACTTACTTACTTTCTAGGAATACTATAAGAAGAATAAAATTATTACTATCTATATACTTCTATACTTATTATACCTCTTATAGCCTCTTAATATAAGGTATTTCTTACTTTTAAAGATAGTATATAGCTACTAAGCTATAAATCTTATATATAACTAGATTATCTATATTATAAAGCTTAAGTTCTTACTATACTTTATACGCGCCTATAATATAGTAATTACTTTTAGTAATATCTAAGAAGAGTTTTAAGGCGCTAAATTAGTTCTATTTAATTTAGAATAGATTATAATAGCGCTTAATATCTAGCTACGTACTCTATTACTACTACTCTTTAGTAATAAGCTCTAGTAGTTATAAACTCTAAGTAATACTCTTAAATTAGAGTCGTAATTAATACTTATAAAGGTAAGAATTTAGAGGTATATAAATAGCTTACTAATATCTATAGTAGAGACTTTTAAGAAGGTCTTAAAGGGAGTAGTAATTATTATATATAAGCTAGTATTAGCGTAAAAGGAGATTATAGAGCTTTAAGTAGTAAATAAGACTATTACGCGACGTAGATTATATAAAAGAAAGTAAGTTTAAGTAGAGAGGACCTTAATAATTAAGAATAAGGCTTATTTAGCTACTCTTAAGAACTTTAGGGCGCGTAGTAATAGGAAGAAGCTAAAGAGGCGGGTGCGCGCTAAAGTAGATAAACTATCTTAATAATAGTATATATAATATAAAGAGACTAGGTATAATGCGCATACTTACTAGAAGGTAGTAGAAGTAGACTCTAAATAATATCGCATCTTGCTTTATACTATATAGGGCTAAAGTAGGCTATTTTGCGCTAGAATGGGGTGGTTTTGGTAGGGGCTTGGCAAAAGTGATCCACGAGCCCGGGTGATCCACGAGCCCGTGAGGTACGTTAGCTATTTCTTAATTACTTTAATCTTTTTTTACTTATACGTACTCTATTAGCTTCTATAATATATCTTAAGAAAGTAATCTTTTTCTTATAGAATTTAAATTTCTTTAGCTTAAGTTATAGGTTAAACTAGTCTAAGCACCTTAGTACTATATAGATATATTTAATATACTCTTCTTTATTTTTAAAGTAGATAAAAATATTATCTAAATATATAATAATAAGATATCTAGATAAGCTTTTAATATATTATTAATAAGTTTCTAAAATATTACTAAGGTATTTATAAGCCTAAAAGATATAATAGTATATTTATAATATCTATATCTTATTTAAAATACTATCTTTTATTCTTTATTTTTCTTTATTTTAATAAGATAGTATCTATCTTATAGATTTATTATTATAAAGATTCTTATTTAAGATAATTAATCTTAAAATTCTATAATATTTAGTAGTAAATATTAATTCTTTATTATAATATTATTAAGCTTATAATAGTTAATATATATTCTTAGTAGTCTCTTCTTTTTTAGTATAAAGAGTATTAGAAATTCTACTAGTAAATTAAAAAGTCTAATATAGCTCTTTCTTAAATCTTTATCTAGTTACTTTCTTAATATTTTAATTTTATCTCTAAATATTAATATATTAGCCTAAAAGGTAGAGTTTTCTCTTTTTCTAAGTTAATCTTAAAATTCTAGAGTAAATACTTTAGTAAAGCTTTATTATCTATTATTTCTATAAAAAAGTACTTAAATTCTTTATACTTTTTTAAAATATTAGAAGTTATATATTTTTTTAAAACTCTAACTTTATAATTTAAGAGTATCTTACTAATATTTATTAGATTAAACTCTTATATCTTAAGACTATTCTTATATAAAATTTACTATTCTTTAGTAATATTATAAACTTTTCTCTTATTTACTATTAAAATTAATTAATATATTAGTTAGCTTATAATTACGTCTAGTCTATAGTACTTAAATAAGAACTTTTTTAAGTTCTAGTTAATTTAAAGTTTATATTTTTATAACTAAAGAAGTTCTAATATAATATTATAGATAGCTAGTTTAAAAATATCTAAATCTATTCTTTTCTAATACTCTTAGATACTAAGCGTTACGTTAGTAACTTTATATATAATCTTACTTTCTTCTAGTATTAATTTTCTATTAGTAATCTATAGTAGATAGGATTAATATTTTTATAATAGTTAAAGTCTAGCTTTATCTACTATATACGCTAAAATATAGTTTACTTCTAATTCTAAATCTACTAAAGCGTATATCTATAATCTATTAAGCTATATTAGTAGCTTAATAAGTTTTAAGAGATTTACTATATTAATCTTCTTAGCTAGGCCTTCTTAGCTATTTACTAGTCTAAAAAAGACTTAGTTCTAAATTTATAGAATTCTTTTATATTATAGTGCTTATTATATACGCTACTTAGGTATATTTACTAGTTTTACTCTTTATATTTATAGATAGAGTTATTAACGTATTATATCTTATATATAATTTATATTTAGATAATATCTTATAAGTCTTTATAACTAGGAAAATAAGTATTTTTGCACTTATTCTATAGGTGCTTTAAGCATATATCCTTAATATATATATTCTATTCTACCTTATACTTAGGGAATCTATATACTCTTCTTAGAGACTATATAAATTTTTTTCTCTAAGTAATAGGTCTTATAGAAGTCGTACGTATAACTAGTCTATAATAATTTAGTATAGTAGAGGTTATAAGAATCGTACTAGTACTAGACTATAGTATTTTAACTTATCTAGTTAATCTTTTATTTACTTTAAGATTAGCTTTATAGCTATTACTTTTCTATTTTCTTAGTCTATAATAGCTTATTATTTTAAAAGTATTATATAAACTCTTATATATCTTATCCTAGAATTTTAATTATTTAGCTATTTAATTCTATAGTATATAGAGTTATCTCTTAGATATCTTTATTAGAAGGTATAACTATAAGTTTATTTTATACTTATAGTACTTATTTAATTTATTAGAGATTCTTTAGTATTAGTAGGAATTTCTTAATCTCTAAAAAAATATTTTCTTAATCTTAATTAATCTTATAAGTTAGATTATAAAAGTATTATTATATAATTTATAAGATATTTAGAGTTTCTATAATATAATCTACTAATTTCTTATTAAGATAATAGAGTAGGCTATTTATCTATAGTAATAGTAACTCTATCTCTAGTAGACTTACGTAGGGCGTACTTAGTTTATATTTTTCTTTAAATATTACTATTTTATTATATTTAGTGCGTAGTAGTTCTATTATATCTTCTTTTAGTATATTATACTCTTTATTAGATATAAGTAAGTTATCTAGATATTTAGTTTTTATAATAGTAAGATTCTTAATTCTTTTAAGAATACTTTCTCTATTATCTACTTAGTATTTAATTATAAGTTTTATAATAACTTTCTATAATTTATTAGCTAGTTTACTAGTTTTTCTAAGTATATTAACTTATTATATAATCTTATTCTTACTATAATAGTCCTATACTATATAGCCTACTTTACTATAGATATAGTAAGTAATTAGCTTCTTACTCTTATTACGCTTAAACTTTAGCTAACTTAGTCTCTTATTAATATTATTAAAATATAAAGGCTTATAGCTATTTATAGTATATATAACTATACTAATATTCTTAGTTTAGATATAAATATTAAAGCTAGTATCTTAATTAGTTATTTATAGGCTCTTAAATATAAATTTCTTAATTAAATAGTTTTTCCTCTAGTATAAGCTTATATAACTTACTATTTATAAGTTTATTAAGTATATTAAGATTAGATCTACTTTATATAAGTCTCTTACGTATAGTTAGCTTAATACCTTATTAGTATATTTATATTAAAGCGTTATTATTCTAGTTAATAACTATAAAGTATTATTAGAACTTAGTTATATAGTTAGTAATAGACTTAGTCTATCTAAGCCTCTAAATTTTCTACCTTATAACTACTAATTTCTTAAAAGGTAAAAAGACGTCTTTTATCTTAGCTTTAAAGGCGTTCTAGTTATTATTAAGATTAATATTATTTTAATTATTAATATTATTATCTATATATTAATATAAGATAGAGTTAGCCTACTTCTCTATATTACTACGAAGGAAGATAGTAGCCTATACAACTTTATTATTATTATTAATTCTATTTCTTTTAATATAGAGGTATCTATTAACTTAGAGTAGCTAAGCTTTAAGCTTATTATAGTTATTATAGTATAAGTTATACTTATTACTACGTACTAAGATATAGATAGCGTCTATAGTTATATCTAGAGTATCTATTACTACGTTACTTATTTTAAGAGCATTCAAAGTATAAAGGTCTATTCTTAGAGAGTCTTAAGATTAGTTCTTAGAAATAAGCTAGGCGCGTAATAAATAAGATAAATTAAGTAACGTAAAGCACCACCGAGCCGGCCACACCACTAAGCCGGCCACTTTTTCTTGGCACCGCGAACACTACGTATAAATAGCGATGTAATTATAACGTATAATAATTTTAGATTAATAAGAGAGTAGAATTAAACTTACCCTTTAGGCCTATACTTTATATTAATTTTAGACCCTATAACGCGCTACTACTATCTTTAGCGTATAATATTAGCGGCTCTCTAACTAACTCTGCGAAATCTAATTTTAATATAAAATACTACTAAATAGCTAGAAGCTCTCTATAATAGAAGAGTAAATAATTATATAATATATCTTTAAGCTTAATTTACGAGAGTTTGCCTCTTAGCTATAAGAGATAGTAGATATTATAGATAAACTACTAGCCGTACGCGGTAGAATACCTATTAGTAAGAACTAAGTAGAGCGCTTTATTTAGCGTATAGAGGAGCTTAAGATAGCCTTTAACTAAGTAAAAAATTACTAGAGAATACTCTAGAAAGATTTAGAAGTTATTAGTACTTAGTTTAAGCTTATATAAGAGATAAAAGCTAAGTATAAGATTCTTAATAATAATATTTATAACTTTAATAAGATAGGCTTCTAAATAAGTATTATTAACTTAATAAAAATAATTATAGATTTAAAATATTATATAAGACTAAATCTTATCTAGTTAAGTAATAGAGAGTAAGTTATAGTAATCTAAAATATCTATATTATAGGCTATACTATTCTACCTTTTATTATCTATAAAGGGCGTATTTATATCTCTACTTAGTATAAGAAGAAGAATATTCTATTTAATTAAAAGCTCTCTATATTAGAGAATAAGTAGATAAATAATTAGCTTAGCCTTAAGTAGTTAAAGTACTTTAATTAGTATATAAAGTTATATTAGAAGAGATTATATAGGCTACTTATCTTAGATAGCTATAAGAGCTATCTTAACTAGAATTTTAAAGACTTCTACCTTATATAGAAGATTCTAACTCTCTATATACTTACTTACTTATTATATATACTTTAGCTACTTAATATAGTATATTTCTTACTATTAAAACTAAAGTACTTCTAATGCGTATAAGGCTTAGTATTATAATATATCTTCTATATTAATAAAGAAGGCTTCCTTCTAGCCTTTAAAGACGCGTTTTTTAATATATTTATATATAAGAATTATAAGAAGGCCTTTAAAATAATAAGGCTAGTTCTTATTAACGCGTAGAGGGTTCTTAATTACTTTAAAGTCTATCTTTGTATATTACTACTTATAGCCCTACTAGAATTACTCTAGTAGTCTTAAATACTAAGTAATATATATAAATTTAGCTTATAAGTAAGGCTTATAAGCGATATTATTATATAATTACTAGAAGAAGCTAGAGGAGGCTTCTTAAAGCTTATTAAAGGAGCTAAGGAGATGCTATACTAAAACGCTATATAAGCTACTCGCATCTATAAGCTTGAAGAGTAATTAGTAGCGATAGCTAAGCGTAAAACTCGGAAGAGAAAGCAGGTCCAGCACGGCGGCACGATAGAGTATAGTGTAGTAGCATTATCTATAGCTAAAAGTGTAGCTATAGATAGTATAGTGTTAAAAAGAGCACGTAGTAGTAGTAGTTAAGAAAGAGCCTAACTAGCTTAACAGCGCTATAGTAACTATAGTAAGACTAGATATAACGCCCATACGTACTAAAATAATATAGTGTTACAGATAACAAGCAAAGGCCTCTCCCGGTCGAAGGATGCGATATTGGCAGCCAATAGTCGCACAAAACGAAGGATAATAATTAGCGCGGGGCGCGCAGGTCACGTAATTAATATTACGCTAAGATTAACTATTAGGCGCTAGTATATAATAGTAGTATCTAAGTAATAATAACTATTAGAGATATTAGGCTAAATAAGAATAATATTATAATAGTAGTAATAGTAATAGACTTAGCGATAAGGATATAAGAATAGAAAGGTTTTATTATTTCTCTTATTATAGTTAACTCTTATAGTTATATCTCTTACTTAGATTACTAACTAGTTATTCTATTACTTATATAGAATTAAATTATCTTTATATAAATACCTACTATTTTACTTAGTTACTAAATAACTCTATAGACCTACTACCTTATAATATCTCGCCTACCTTAGTATAGACTAGAAATAGAGAAGTATTACTAAACCCTATATAATACTTTAACTACCTATAGACTCTATAGAAGGTATTTACTAAGTATACCTAATTAAGATTAATAGAATATTATTTCTATAAGTAACTTAAGGTAATATAGCCTAGAGCCTAGGACCCTTATAATAACTACCTTATAATAAGATACTTAACGCATTAGACTTAGATATAGAGGAGGACCCTAATATTAGGGAACTTAAGAACCTTAGGCGATAGGCCTATACTTAGGTATAATAGATAGCTAAGATAATAAGCATAATTAATTAGCTTATAAATTAGCTAATAGCTATATCTAATAAATAACCCGCTACTATAAAGAAATCTAAGATAGCGCTACCTAAGAAATACGGTAGAGACTAGGAGAAACTATGAATATTTCTTACTTACACCTATCTATACTATAAGTATAATAAAATACCTAACGATTAAGAGAAGATTCTTATAGTAAGCACGTATATAAAGAATAAGGCTTCTACTTAGATGCAACCCTACGTGGATAACTATCTACTTAACGTAACCTATAGAGAAGTAAAGGTAGAGATATAAGTCTTATTTATAAGTTAGATAGAATTTAAATAAGAAATAGGACGCATTTTTAGAGAGGTAGACGCTAAGAACTAGGCTAAGAAGAAAATTACCCGCCTAAGGCAAACCTTATTAGTATTAGTATATATAATAGAGTTTAAATAACTATAAGCGCGGATTAATTAGAATAATACAGCACTTTAAATAGTCTTTGAAATAGGCCTAAAAGAAAATGTTAAGGATAGTCTTATATACCACGATAAGCCCGAAACACTACACGCTCTAGTCGAGCTAGCCACACGCATTAATAACTAACTTTAGGAACGGAATAACTAAAAGAAATACTTCTAACCTAACGTAGCTAACACGAGAAGATAGCGCGGTAGATACGATAATAATAGAGACGCTATTATAACTAGCAAGGTATAAGATAAAGCTAAGAATAGGAAAACCTAAAGAAAGTTTAATAATAGACTTTCTAAGAAAGAGTATTAGAAACGCTATAATAATAAAGTATATCTCTAATGCGGAAAGGAAGGACACTTCTATAGGGACTACCCTAAGAATAATAAGAGATAATAGAGAGCTATTAAGATTAAGATAATTAGATAGAGTACGCCCTATCTTAGAGAATAGTCTACTAATAGTAACGTTAGTAATATAGAACTATATAAGGAAGCTTAGCTATTAGATAACGCTATATATAAGCTCTTCCTCTAAGTAGTTAAGACTAAAGATATAATAAGTTAGGACGAAGTCTAGCCTACTAACTTAAAAGTCTACGTAGTTACGTTACGTTAGCGCCTATAAGACTAATAATGCTAGAAATGCGGCTAGGACTCGCACTTAGCAAACGAATGTAGCTATAGAGGACGAATCGCTATTACTAGCCTAGGAGCTAAGAAAGCGATAAAAGAAGCCTTTAATAAATAACTATACTTTAAAGAAGTTATTATAAAAGAAGATAAAGAACTTTCTAAATTAAAAAAAGAACCTTAGTAGACTTATAGAAAGAACTAAGCCTAGAAAGATATAAGTAAGAATAGACTAGTTAAGAATAAATAGTATATAAAGAACGTGCTAATAGGTTAGAGACCTATACCTTATAACTACTTATATTAGACGTTCTACTATAAGAATAATTACGGAACCTACTATAATACTAAGTATAGCGTAGGCTACTTTCCTAGGAAAAGAAAAGGTAAGTAGTTAAAAAACTAGGATACTACTAAAGATAGAGTTACGCTAGTGTAGGTAGTCCTAAAACGACCCTTTATAATATATAGAATATAAGTCTATAGAATCTTAGATTAAGAATAAAAGTCTTAATACATAGATATAAAATAATAGCGACTATTAATAGTAGTACTATCTAGATAATTATCTTATTATAAGTAGTAAAAAGATATAATATACTCTATATCTAAGAAGGAGCTAAGCTCGTCCTAAGACTAATATACCTAATTACGCCTAAGTATAAGCTAGAGTTACGTAAGTACCTTAGAAAGAACCTAAGTAAACGATTTATCCGCGAAAGCGAAAGCCTAATAGCTTTACCTATACTATTTATTAAGAAAGCTAATAAGAAGTAGCAACTATATATTAACTACTAAAGAGTAAATAGTAGCATAATAAAGAATTAATACCTACTACTACTAATAATAGAGCTTATAGATTAACTCTAAGGAGTAAAGTAGTTTACTAAATTTAATATTTAGGAAGAATTTTACTATATTTAAATTACTAAAGAATATAAGTAGAAGACCGCCTTTAAGACAAAGTATAGACTATACGAGTATATAGTTATACTATTTAGATTAATAAACGCGCTAGTAACCTTTTAGGTAGTTATTAATAAGGTACTCTACGAGTATCTAGGAATCTTTATAGCTACCTACCTAGACGATATACTAGTATATTCTAAAGGCACGCTAGAAGAATATATAGAATATATAAAGAAGGTACTATAGAAGCTTAAGTAATATAAACTATACTTATAACCTATAAAGTATAAATTCTATATAAAGAAAATAGAATTCTTAGGGTTTATTATTTTAATAAAAGGTATAAAAATAAATTTAAAGAAAATCTAGACTATATAAGAGTAGCTAACTCTTAAAATAGTTAAGAATTTATAATTCTTTTTAGAATTTATAAACTTTTATAGAAAGTTTATTAGAAATTACTTCTAGATTATAGCACTACTTATAGAAATTATAAAAAAAGAAGTAAGATTCTAATAGAGAAAAGAATACTAAGAGGCTTTTAACTAATTAAAGTAGGTATTCCTTAAAGCCCCTATACTTAAGATATACGACCCTAGATATAAGACGCGAGTTAAGACTAACGCGTTAGATTATATACTTAGCGCTATATTATTATAGCTATATAATAATAGGAAATAGAGACTAGTATTCTACTATTCTAGAAAGTTCTCTAGAGTAGAACTTAATTATAATATTTATAATAAGGAACTACTTAGAGTAGTTAACGCCTTTAAATAATAGGAAGTATATCTATTAGAACTTTTAGACTAGATTAAAGTATTTTCTAATTACTAGAATCTAATAAGCTTTATAATAACTAAGAAGCTTAATAGAAAATAAGTCTAATAGGCTAAGATACTCTCTTAGTTTAATTTTAAGATTATTTACTAAGCTAGAACGCTTAATAGAGTAGTAGACACTTTAAGCTAAAGATCTAATCTACGAGAAGAAGGTTATAAGGAACTATATAATATAGTACTTAAGAAGATGCCTAATAGCAGTCTTAAGTATAACTAGCCAGAACTAGCTAGAATAGCCAAGGTAACCGCGCAAGTGGAGACGCTACAATAACATTAGCAGTAGGAAGTAGCTAACTAGCAGTTCGAGCCTAAGGCAAACGGCTCTAATAAACTATTGTAAGACGAAAAGGAGTACTAAGATATAGTTTTAAAAGAACGAACCTATATACCCCTATATATAAGGAGAGACCTTATTATAGAACTATATAAGTTCCTAGAATACAAATACGCAGGACTAAAGGAAATAGTTAGATAACTAATAAAGGTGTTTACTATACTATACTTATAAGCGTAGGTATAAAATATCCTAGATAACTATTTAATATATTACTAGAATAAGCCTAAGAGATATAAGCTCTATAGCCTACTATAACCCTTATAGCCGCTAGAATAACTATAAAGTAGTGTAATAATAGACTTTATTATAAAGCTCCTAAAATTATTAGAATTAGAATTAGTAAGACTCTATAATAGAGTAACGTAAAGCACCACCGAGCCGGCCACACCACCGAGCCGGCCACTTTTTCTTGGCATTGCGAACACCACATACAAAATAGTTAATTACTTAATATTATCTATAGATTCTACGTACGACACACTTATAATAGATTTAGAATCTTCTTCTATATTATTTTAGCACGTACGGGCGTTATGTCTAGTCTTGCTATAGTTGCTATAGCGCCGTTAAGCTAGTTAGGCTCTTTCTTAACTACCACTACCACGTGCTCTTTTTAATACTATACCATCTATAGCTGCACTTTTAGCTATAGATAATGCTGCTACACCGTACTCTATCGTGCCGCCGTGCTAGACCTGCTTTCTCTTCTAAGTTTTACGCTTAGTTATTACTACTAATTGCTCTTTAAGCTTATAGATGCGAGCAGCTTATATAATATTTTAGTATAGTATCTTCTTAGCTCCTTTAATAAGCTTTAAGAAGCCTCCTCTAGCTTCTTCTAGCGATTATATAATAGTATCGCTTATAAGCCTTACTTATAAGCTAAATTCATATATATTACTTAGTATTTAAGACTACTAGGGTAATTCTAGTAGGGCTATAAGTAATAGCGTATAAAGATAGACTTTAAGGTAATTAAGAACCTTTTACGCGTTAATAAAAACTCGCCTTACTATCTTAAAGGCCTTCTTATAATTCTTATATATAAATATATTAAAAAATATATCTTTAAAGGCTAAAAGGAAGCCTTCTTTATTAATATAGAAGATGCGTCGCGATATTAAGCCTTATACGCGTTAGAAGTACTTTAGTTTTAATAATAAGAAATATACTATATTAAGTAGCTAAAGTATATATAATAAGTAAGTAGGTATATAGAGAGTTAAAATCTTCTATATAAAGTAGAAGTCCTTAAAATCTTAGTTAAGATAGCTCTTATAGCTATCTAAGATAAGTAGTCTATATAACTTCTTCTAATGCGACTTTATATACTAATTAAAGTACTTTAACTACTTAAGGCTAAGTTAATTATTTATCTACCTATTCTCTAATATAGAGAGCTTCTAGTCGTATAGAATATTCTTCTCTTTATACTAAGTAGAGATATAAATATACCCTTTATAGATAATAAAAGGTAAGATAGTATAGTCTATAGTATAGATACTCTAAATTACTATAACTTACTCTCTATTACTTAGCTAGATAAGATTTAGTCTTATATAATATTCTAAACCTATAACTATCTTTATTAAGCTAATAACGCCTATCTAAAAGCCTATCTTATTAAAGTTATAAATATTATTATTAAGGACTCTATATTTAGCTTTTATCTCTTATATAAGCTTAAACTAGATATTAATAACTTTTAGGTTCTTTTAGAGTATCCTTTAGTAATTCTTTACTTAGTTAAAGGCTATCTTAAGCTTCTCTATACGCTAAATAAAGCGCTCTACCTAGTTCTTACTAATAGGTATTCTACTACGTACGGCTAGTAGTTTATCTATGATATCTACTACCTCTTATAGCTAGGGGGCAAACCCTCGCGAATTAAGCTTAAGGATATATTGTATAACTATTTACTCTTCTATTATAGAGAGCTTATAGCTATTTAGTAGTACTTTATATTAAAATTAGATTTCGCGGAGTTAGTTAGAGAGCTACTAATATTATACGCTAAAGGTAGTAGTAGCGCGTTATAGGGTCTAAAATTAACGTAAGGTATAGGCCTAAAAGATAAGTTTAATTCTACCCTTTTATTAATCTAAAATTATTATACGTTATGATTGCATCGCTGTTTATACGTGGTGTTCGCGGTGCCAAGAAAAAGTGGCCGGCTCGGTGGTGTGGCCGGCTCGGTGGTGCTTTACGTTACTAGTTATCGTTAATTAATTAACTAAAGTAATAAAGTTTATGCCTATAGAAGAGACTATTATAGTAGAAGAATACGCGTACGAAGTTACTAAGGCACTAGTATTAGAGTATAGAATGCTTAAAGAGTTTATTACTAATTATAATAAACTATTTACGTCTAAGTATTAGGATACATTCCTAGTAAGGTTATGTATAAAGAAGAAGCTATTAACTAGCTTCTACTCTAAGATAGACAGCTAGATAGAATAAACGAACTAGACACTAGAATAGTATCTAAGAATATACGCTAATAAGCTATAAAATAACTAGGTTAAACTCTTACTAATAGCTTAATTAGCCTATAATAGCACGAAGTTAGCGACTATAAAGCACTTACTATACTATGCTAATTATAGATATAAGCTAGTTGCTTATTAAGACCTAAAGAATATAGAGAGTATTATAATAGGCGTAGATAATAAAGCCTATCTTATGCGAGAACTCTATAAAGAACTAAGTAAGAATATAGCTTAAAAGAACCTTATAATATTTAAGAGCGCGAATAAGTAAAAGATTAAGAGACTAATCTTTAAAAAGAGAGATAAAGTTCTCTTATTAAGATAGAATTTAAAAGTTAAGAGACTATATAGAAAATTAGATAACTTCTAAATAGGACCCTTTAAAGTTCTAGAGGTAATAAGCCTAGTAAATTATAAACTTTAGTTACTACTAAGTATATATATCTACCCTATCTTCTATAAGAAACTATTAGAACTAGTACCCCTAAATACTAAGCTAGTAATAGATATAGAGCTTAAAAATAATAAGTATAAAGTTAAAGAAATTAAGAACCTATAGAAGTTTAGAGATTAGTAAAAGTACTTAGTTAAGTAAAGAGAATAGCTTAAAAGCTATAATACTTAAGAACTTAAAGGAAATTTAATAAATTATAAGTTACTAGTATAGAAGTATTACTAAAAGTTTCTAAAGGAATTAGAATTAGTTTTATAAAAAGGAAAAAGTAATTAAAAGAAAAATTAAAAATATTAGCTTATAACTAGCTTAGATTAGCTAAGAGTTTAGGTAGTAGTAGTTTAATAGTAGGAAAGTCTATACTAGAGGTAGAACTCCTCTTAGCCTCCTCTTATACACGATCTTAAAGATTCAAGATCGCAAGATCGCGACGCGCAAACGAGTGCTCCCTACTCTTCACCTTAAGGAGTTCGCGACGAAGACGAGACGCCTCCGCAGCGGCTAGAGCCTAACGCTCTTCAGCCTAGACCACCTCCAACTCTTTCTTACGACGCTCACGCTGCACCTTCTCCCACTCTTCCTTAGATACAAATAAACTACAGTCCGCTAAGATAGAAATATAGCTAGCATAACGACTAGTAGTCGTTTCTACGAAGCACTAAAGGTTCTTCTCCTCGCAGCGCTTATAACGGAAATCTATCTCTAAAGACTCCCACTCCACGCGAGTAGCACGAGCACGACGCTCAGCGGTCGAGTTCTGGGTACGGACGCGACGAAACGACTGGACCTTAGGCATAGTTAGAAAGGCGTAGAAACGAGAAAACTAGCGTAGGCACGCCGCCGCTATATATGCGACCTACCTTCTTAGTATAAGAAAATAATAACTTAAAGTATTAAGATAATAATCTTAAAAAAGAAGGTAGTATTATAGATAATAAGTAAAGGTCTCTTCTAATTAAAGAATATAATATTAGTAGCTAATAGTTATATAAAATAAAAAATAATAATTAGCGTAAGGCGTATAGGTTACGTAATTAATATTACGCTAAGATTAACTATTAGGCGCTAGTATATAATAGTAGTATCTAAGTAATAGTAACTATTAGAGATATTAGACTAAATAAGAATAATATTATAATAGTAGTAATAGTAATAAACTTAGCGATAAGAATATAAGAATAAAAAGGTTTTATTATTTCTCTTATTATAATTAACTCTTATAGTTATATCTCTTACTTAGATTATTAACTAGTTATTCTATTACTTATATAAAATTAAATTATCTTTATATAAATACCTACTATTCTACTTAGTTACTAGACAACTCTATAGACCTACCGCCTTATAATACCTCGCCTGCCTTAGTACGGACCAGGAACAGAGAAGTATCGCCGAACCCCGTATAACATATAGAAGAAGATTCTCAATCTATTATAAGTATGTCGTATATAGAATCTATAGATAATATTAAGTAATTAACTATTTCGTATGTGGTGTTCGCAATGCTAAGAAAAAGTGGCCAGCTCGGTGGTGTGGCCGGCTCGGTGGTGCTTTACGTTATAATATAAAGATTAATAAATAACTTAAGAATTTAAAAATTAAGTACTAATTCTTAGATTTTAAAGTTAAATATAATAACTATATAAGTATACTATCTAGTAGCTATATACTTAGGGAATATAACTTAGTATTCTATATATTCTATAAGGTTCTATATATTCTATATATAATACCTTATAGGATATTATAGGACATTATAGGATATTATAGGATATTATAGGATATTATAGAATATACGTAACTTATTCTATAATAGCTTTCTATTAAGACTATAGAATTACGTAAGCTATATAATAACGCTACTTATTAGTTCTTAAAGGTCAGCCGTCTACTTAACCTATATAAAGTGACTCCTTTATCACTTCTGTATGTAGGTTGCCGTGCCCCGTCTTCTCAGGTTCGTAACAGCAATATCTTAACGTAGCAACGTAATATAAGATTAGAAAGAGGCTTAGATATAGCTTACACTTTAGGCTCTTATTTAAGACGCGACACTTACTACGCCTTACGCTATACAAGTCTATAACGTGCTAGAAAGGACGCTTAGATAATAACGCGCTAAAACGCTCTATTAACGCGATTATACGCCTAAATTAATAGCTCTTTAAAGATCTAAAGAGATAGTAATTATAAAGTATATTCTAAAGCTATTAGAGTAAGAATACTTACCTTAACTTAATAATATTAAAGAGATAGCTAATTCTTTACTCTAAGTCTATAACTAGAATATAGTTAGTAAGAATTAGGCTATAAACTTTATTAAGCGCTATCTAGAGCTTAAAGCTAAGTTTAATTAAAAGTATAACTAGAATTAAGCTCTCTATAAGGATCTTAAGATTATAAAAAGTTAGTTCTACTTAATATAGAATATAAAAGTTAAGTATAGAATTTTAAATAAAGATATATATAACTTTAATAGGATAGGCTTTATAATAGACGTAATATTAACTAGATTAGTAATTATAGTAAAAGAGTACTAAAAATAGCTAAAGATAATATAATAGAGTAACTAAGAGTAGGTTATAACTATTTAGAGTATAAATATAATAAAGTAGATAATTTTACTCTTTATTATCTTCTAAGGTAAGTACTATCTCTCTATCTAATATTAGATAGAGAGTCTATCTTAAGACTAGATAATTATAGTCTTTAAGAATAGCTAGATAATAAATAAGCTAAGTATTAAGTAGCTAGAGTACTTTAATAGGTATATAAAGGGGAGAGTTATTAGTAGCTATTGTCTACTAGTTCTTAACGGCTATAAGAGCTATAGCTTAATTAATTTCTACTAGCTCTATAAGAAGAAGAAGATAATCACCCTCTATATACCTCCTTACTCGTTACACCTACTATAGCCGCTTAACGTTAGGTGTTTTACGCTATTAAAGAAGTCGTATAGGTGCTAAGCTAAGAAGCTAATATATAATAAGATTACTTATATTACTAAAATAGAGTTCTTACTATACTTTAAAACTACTTTTAATACTATTATTATAAAGAGTAATATCTTAAAAGACTTTTATAGCGCTAGCTTAGTTCTATTTAATTTAAAGGCTATTATATTAATACTTAATATCTACTTACGTACTCTACTATTATTTACTATTAAGAATAGTTTCTAGTAGTTATAAACTCTAAGTAATATTATAGAACTAAAGTCTTAAATAAAGCTAGTTCTTAAGAGGTTTTAGAGATATATAGATAGCTCGCCTACTTTAATAATTAAGGTAGTAAAAAGCCTCTCTAAAGGCGTAAAGATAATAGCGTATACTTTAGTATTATTATAAAAGTATATTACTAAGCTTAAAGTAGTTAATAAGACTACTACGTAACGTAAATTATATAAAAGAAAGTAGATATAAAAAGAGAAGTTATTTATATTTAAAAAAGGTCTCTAACTATTAACTCTAAAGGAGTTTAGAGCGCGTAGTAATAGAAAGAAGATAAAGAAGAGGATGCGCGTTAAAGTAGGTAAACTATCTTAAAGACGCTATAGACGCTATAGTAAAGTAGGATATAACTTATATATATATAAGCTAAATAGAGTAGAAGATTCTAAATAGATTAGCCTACTATAAATATAAATTACTATTCTTAATAGTGTCGTACGGTCGTGCACAGTCGTGGTTTTGGTGAGGTCTTGGCAAAGTCCAGCCACTCGCTTGTGCCGGCCACTCGCTTATGAAGTACGTTATCTAAACTTATATAAAGAATAAAATAATTCTTTATAAAATATAATTAGTATTAATATTATAATAGGCTACGCCCTAAAAGAGAGTGCGCTACGCCAAGTGGGCTGCGCTAAGACCCGAGAGTTAAGAGATCTTAGATGACGATGATAAGTACCGACTACACTAAGACAACGCCTATGCTTTGTTGTCTTGTGCTAGCCTTTTAGCTAAATAGGCGTACTATATAGTCGTACGCTTGGCTGTCCCCCGCCTATTATAAATATTAATTAAATTAAAATTGATTTTTTATAATCAGTTTTTCTAGATCTTTAGTAAGGATTAAAATATAATAAATTAAATTAAAAATAAATTTTAACTTTATATATTATGGATAATCTTATAAAGAAAAGTATACATTATATTTATAATATTTGAGTTCTAAGAGATATATAAAATCAAAATATAGACTATTTTATAAGAAATAAAATAGTAGATTATTAAAATATTTTAGCTCTTAAAAATACTGTATTTAGTTGAATTAGCTTATAGTAATTATATATATATATCAAGTCTTTTTCTAATATTTAAACCAGAGTAAAAAAAAAATAACATGTTTAAAGTTCTCTTTAGACTCTAAATTATACTTTGTAGATATTTGAATCTTAGTAGAGAAATTCTTAAGATCTTCTAATAGTAAGGTCATTCTTTAGTGCTTTTTGCGCATCTAAAGATAGGCATGTAATTAGGATTAAAAAACTAAAATAGTAGAATCTTAGAAGAGTCTAAAGATAGAATAAAATCGGGGGTGTAAAGATGTAGGGGGGGGGTAAGCCTCCGCGATCTAATAGTTAGGTTGGTGTAATACCTGTAGCGTCATGCTAGGCACCCGCGATCCAACAGCTAGGTTGGTGTAATACCTATGACGTCATGCTAGGCACCAGCCTCAGACCCAATTCATCGCCGACAGGTTGAGTCAAGTGATCGAGTGGCCTATTTTGGACATATTCCTTTATATAGTTAGGGCATGACATCAGAAAAGCACTTTAGACTGCACGTGGATAAAGGTCAGAGAATACGGCCCCCGACCCTCAGCTTCTCGACCTTGCCCTCTGCAGTCTTGAATTTTTACAACCCACGGCAGTGCATTCTCAGTCTCCTACTACAACACCATATCAAATAGTTTCATATGTCGTCTCAAAACCACGGAGTTGAGCTCAGCCTGAAGTTCAACTTCCGTCCACCAGCCACTCTCTCAATCTCTAACCCCTCGGCATCACCTTTGAAGCTGATCGCCACCATCCATCAAACCTCCTCGGTCTTCCCAGATAGACCCGTTACTATCTTGACCAAGTACTCATGTCTCGACACTACGCCTCGTGAGGATGCGTTCCGCAAGGGCGATGTGCACTCACCGGAGCTCGCATTTTCTTCCACCCGACAAGTAGATGGCTCTTCAAAAGTGCTTAACCTCCTACCCACAAAGCGCATTACGTTCCACCGGATATCAGGCGACCCAGATCTTGCCAAACGCCCTGAGGATCCCGATACCCCTGGATTCACTTTCATCACAGTTCCTCCGGTAGGAAAAGATTCTGTACAAGTTGCGTGGGAGCTCTCTGCTGAACGGCTTATGTCGAGTCTCGGCGACGACTCAACCTCGCTCCAAGAAAAGCTTGAACATTTCCTACGAGTCGGCGACACCTACCATGTCTGGCCCGGCGATCTTTCGATTCGATGGTGGTCATTTGGCTCCTTGGAAGACCCGGAAAGCTTGAAAAGCAAGAAAATCTCGCGCTTCAGCTTTTTTGACGATCTGGAGTTGGATAGGGAAAAGGGAGCAGATGAAAGCGAAGAGGTTGTTAGTAAGATGCAGGATCTTATTGATTTGCATAACGTGAACAAGTTGTCTTCGAGAAGCGCCGTGGAAGGAGAAGAGAAGCCGGATATTAAGAAGATGAGGGAGGAAGGGTGGGTTTTCGGAGAACCGCCAGGGCTGTTGAAGATGATCGCGCAAGACGAAGACAAAGTAGCGACTTTCAAGATCGTAGAGTAAGGCGGTTGACTCGTTAGGCAAGTCTGTCAACAGTGCATTAAGACAATATACCTAAGCCATGCATACTTCGTTCTCAATCACGCGCTGCTTGAGATTGAATTTGCGGAAGAGTGACAGTTCATTCCAGGCACCAGCAGACGATACCATCTTTTCGGCGTGCAGTGTTTTTTCAATCTAGATTCTTTCATCTTGAGGCTATACAAACTGCCCGGTTCCCTACTGAGACAGGATATGTAAGGGTAAGCGAAAGAGAGCACCTTCCAACAAATCATTTTGCTGCAGCTGCGCCAGTTTCGCCCAAAGTAGCCCTACACAAGGATTCGATAGCAGTTCATCTCGCCTAGGCTGTGCGTCTACGTTCATGCAATATTCTAATCCTTGTGGCTGCAAGAAGATTCTCCCTTCATTCGTCAATCGAGACAAAGGGGACGCTGCATGGATGCAATTGATCGAGTCCCCCTGGAATTTCTCGGACCTAAGGGGGCATCACCGCAAGTTCAGAATGGCGATCCTTTGTGGAGAGGATTTTAATCCTGGTCTGCAAGGTGGTTGAGTATTGACACCCCATCGATTGGCTATCATGCAAAGGCTAGTAATACAGGAATGTTGGTTCCCAAACAGATAATAACGGAGAATAATGGACCAGACAAATTGCAGGTTGCAAGGGTCCAGTGGAACGATCACGTTCCCGTTAACGTCGGCTATTGGATGCTATCAAACAGGCAGGGCATGGACAGCATGACCAGCTCGACGCGATACTCGCCGATCATCAGGTGCGGTCGACCGTATTATGATGATCATGAGAAAGACAAGGAAAATCTGTTCCTACCATGACGGCTGAGGGCTGCCAGCAAAGCTCAACACCAAAAAAAGCCTGGATAGTGACAAATCAAGCCTTTAATTTATTATTCAAGTCTGAAATGCGTACAAAGCTCGTTGTGACCGCCTGCACATATGAAATAGTAGGGCGGAAAGGCTGGTGTTGGCGGAGCTGGCACCCGATTGGGTAAGGGTGACTCAAAAAATACGAGCTCCTTCGTACTTGCGGCCGACGATTGTATTTGGGCCACGTGAGCATCAAAGAAAGGTCAGCCAATCATGAGCTCTCGGATTTGCTAGCCTAACAGAGCCTTTCCACGTGACTCCATGTTCGTTGAGCTGGGAAATGATCTGGCCGGCCCCTCGTCGCGTGGTCGTAGCTGGCGGCGTTCTTGCCCATCCTAGCCGTTCAGGATTTCGGGATTAATTTATCAAAACTGGGCTCGATATCTAAGCGCTATTGGCATATGGTCTTGTGGAAAGTGATGATTGGTAGACAGGAAGTGGCTTCGGGTCGGGTTCTCCGGCGCCTGCCCATCCAAGCGCGCCTTCTGCGAAAACAGATGTGACAAGACCAGGGTCAGTTCCGTGACACGGGTGTCGCGGTTGAACTGAGAAACCACTTCTCGTTTTTCGCAAACGTTGGCATCTCACGTGATCGTATACTTCTGTCTTTCAAGAAGTGGGATGCGTAGAAAGCACTAAAGAATAACGTTAGTCTTAGCGTAATATTACTTACATAACCTACGCGCTCTACGCTAATTATTATTCTTCGTTTCGTGCGACTATTGGCTGCCAATATCGCATCCTTCGTCCGGGAGAGGCCTTTGCTTGTTATCTGTAACACTAGAGCCTAGTGGCTAAGACTTAATTACTTTCTTTCTTAACGCTCTTTATAAGTAATCTACTAACTAGCCTCTTACTAAGTAAGTATATTCTCTCTAACTCTCTTTATTAAGACTTTATACTTGTAAGAGGCTACTGTTACGACCCGAAGTCAAAACGCTTACGACCACGCCGCACGAGCAAAACCAGAATGGCGATCCTATAAAATACTAACTATTAGTAGTCACATAACTAATTACTATACTAAGGACTATTACTAGAAGTAATTATTACTACCGCGACTATCGCTAGAAGCAATTATAATTTTTATAACTATTATTAAGAGTTACTATGAATATAATATAAGTATATAGCTACTAGATATTATATTCTAATAGTTCATAGATATAATTTTGAAATCTAAGAATTAGTAGTTAATTCTTAAATTTGTAAGTTATTTATTAATCTTTATATTATATTTAACTAATCTTATTTATACTTTATTTAGCTTATTTATAAAAATTAAGCCTAAGACCCTCTAAAAATAGACTTTTTATACTTAAAATATTCTTAAAATAAGAAATATAGTAATAGATACTCTATATATAACCTAGAATACTACCTATACTTTAGTATATAGAAATAAGTCTAACTTATACTATAGTAATTATAATAAGCTTAAAGCTTAGTACCTCTAAGTTAATAGATACCTCTATATTAAAGAAAATAAGATTTATAATAAAGATAAGGTTATATAGACTACTATCTTTCTTTATAGTAATATAAAGAAATAAGTTAAATTTTTCTTATACTAATATATTAATAATAATATTACTAATTAAAATATTATAAATCTTATTAATAATTAAGATATCTTTAAAGTTAAAATAGAAGAGGTCTTTTTACTCTTTTAGAAATTAGTAGTTATAAAATAAAAGATTTAGAGACTTAGATAGATTAAGTCTACTACTAATTATATTACTAAGTTCTAATAGTATATTATTAATATTAACTAGAATAATAATACTTTAATATAGATATATTAATAAGGTCTTAATTTAACTAAATATAAGAAACTTATTTAAAGTAGATCTAACTTTAATATACTTAATAAACTTATTAATAAAGCTATTTAAATTAAGAATTAGCTATATACGCTTATACTAGAGAAAAGGTAATTTAATTTAATAATAAATATCTTACGGCTTCTAAATAACTAAATAAGATATAAGGCCTTAATATTTATACTTTAACTTAGAATATTAGTAAAGCTATATATTTTAAGTCCCTAATATATACGCTATAAGAAGCTATAAGCCTATATACCTTAATAATATTAATAAGAGACTAGGTAAGCTAAAGTTTTAGTATAATAAGAGTAAGAAGCTAATTACTTACTGTATCTATAGTAAAGTAGGCTATATAGCATAAGACTATTATAGTAAGGTAAAGTTATATTATAAGTTAATATACTTAGAAAGGCTAGTAGACTAGCTAGACTAGCAAATGGGTCTAGGTTAGGTCTAGGTTGGGTTAGGGCTGAATTAATTAAATTGGAAGGTACTAGGCTAAGTTAGGCGTAATACCTTCCTATTTAGTTAACCCTAACCTAATTCTAATCTAACCTAGACCTATTTGCTAGTCTAAAACTAGTTAATAAATTAAAAGAAGTTATTATAAAACCTATAATTAAATAGTAAGTAAATAGTAGGGAAGGTATTCTTAAAGAGATTAAAACCCTTATTATTACTAGAACTAAATATTAAGGCGACTTACTAATATCTAATAAAGAGTATGATACGCTAGAAGAAGATATAGTAAAGCGACTACGCACTAAATATTATAAAATAGCTATATTTAAGGAAAAATATTAACTAAGTACGCCCTATATAAGTTTACTAAAAATAAAGTCGCTATTACTATAGATTAATAGCCTACTTTACTATCATAATAAAAAATTAGTAGACTATACTATAGAAACTCTAATTATCTTATAAACTATATAGTAATACTTCTATAATCTAGTCTATAAAGTTAATTAAGATAAAATATAAAATTCTAAAGATTAAAAAGTTCTAATTAATGCTAAAGAAGTTTAACTAAGTTAAATAAGTACTATAAGTATAAAATAAACCTATAGTTATACTATTTAATAAAAATATCTAAGAGATAACTATATATACTAAAGAATTAGATAGCTAGATAATTAAAATTCTAAAATAAGATATTTAAGAGTTTGTATAATATTTTTAGAATAATAAGCTATAATAAGTTAAAGAAGTAAAAAATTAATAATTATTAAGCTAATCTTAAAGTAAATAAAAGATTAACTAAATTATCTTAGATACTATAGTCTAGTACTAGTATAACTCTTATAATCTCTATTATACTAAGTTATTATAGACTAGTTATATATTTAATCTCTATAAAACTTATTACTTAGAGAAATAGGGGTTTATATAGTTTCTAAGAAGAGTATATAGATTCCCTAAGTATAAGATATAATAAGTTATATATATTAGAGATATATACTTAAAGTACCTATAAAATGAGTATAAGAATACTTATTTTACTAACGTACATAGCAAGCGAGCGACGCAGGCAAGCGAGCGGCGCACCCAATTTTACTAGAGAATATCAATAATCTAATGCTAAATAACTCTAGATCTACCTATTAATTAATTCTAAAAATTTAATAGATTAGCTCTATATATATGAAGCTCTAGTATCCAGAGTCTAAGTATGCTAGGCCTAATAGAATTAGCGCTATCAAGATTTTAGAAAAGTACGCTATAAATCTCTAACAAAAAATATAAACTTCTTCTTTATTAGGCTTAGCGTACTAAGATTCTAGAATCTAAAACTTTTTACATAAAGAAGTAATACATTCAATTTTGAGGATCTTCTATTTAGTAGATCTAGAGTTATTGAGCCTTAGATTATTGATTTTCCCTAGTAAAACTGAGTGCGCCGCTCGCTTGCCTTCGTCGCTCGCTTGCCATGTACGTTAGTTATAAAAACCTATAAGATATTATTTAAATATAAACTATATATAAAATATAATATACTAATAAATCTATCTATAAATATAAGAAGTATAGCTAGTAAATATACTCAAGTAGTATATATAATAAGTACTATAGTATAAAAGAATTAGTTAGATTTAAAACTAAGTCTTTTTTAGACTAGTAAATAGCTAAGAAGATCTAACTAAAAAGATTAATATAGTAAATCTCTTAAAGCTTATTAAGCTACTAGTATAGCTTATTAGAGTATATATATATACCTTAGTAGATTTAGAATTAACAGTAAATTATATTTTAGCGTATATAGTAGGTAAAGCTAGACTTTAACTACTATAGAAATACTAGTCCTATCTACTATAAATTACTAATAGATAATTAATACTAAAAGAAAGTAAGATTATATATAAGATTATTAATATAACGCTTAGTATCTAAGAGTACTAAAAAAGATTAAATCTAGATTTCTTTAGACTAGCTACTAATAATATTATATTAAGACTTTTCTAGCTACAAAAATATAATTTATAGATTAACTAAAGATTAAAGAAGTTTTTATTTAAATACTATAGATTTAGACGTAGCTATAAGCTAGTCTATTTATTAACTAATTTTAATAGTAAATAGAAGAATAGTTTATAATATTACTAAAAAATAGTAAATATTATATAAGAATAGCTTTAAGATATAAAATTTTAACTTAATAGATACTAATAAATTATCTCTAAATTATAAAATTAGAGTTTTAATAAAACATATAATTTTTAATATTTTAAAAGAGTATAAAGAGTTTAAGTATCTCTTTATAGAAATAGTAGATAGTAAAGCTCTACTAGAGTATTAACTCTAAAATTATAATTTTATCTTAAAAAAAGAAAAGACTACTCTTTAAGCTAATATACTAACTATTAAAGATAGAACCTAAACTACTTAGAAAATAGCTAGATAAAGATTTAAAGAAAGAATATATTAGACTTTCTAATTTACTAGTAGGATTTCTAATACTCTTTATGCTAAAGAAAAAGAGACTACTAAGAATATACGTAGACTATTATAAGCTTAATTATATTATAGTAAAGAATTAATACCTACTATAACGGGCTAAACGCCCTCCGTTAGAGCTCCTTAATAGAATCTTGGTCGACGCGTCTAATAGACGCTTAGATTACCTTAGACTAATATCTATCTAATAGGTAGATAACTACTAGCGTAGATAGACTAATAGCTCTTTATTAAATATAATCTACTATATACTTAGCCTTACTATTAGCTATTTGCTTCTTAAGCGCTCTTAGAGCTAGCCTCTTATATTTTATATTTAATTCTAATTAATAGAGCCTCCCGCGAAGCTCTATTAACGCGTTACGCGTTAAGCTCCTTAACTACTACTTTGTTACGTACGTGTAGATTAACTAATTATATAAGATTAGTATTATATATAACACGAAAGGCCTTTAGATAATAGCTAGATAATTTACTATAAGATAGTAAGTCTATTTAGCGACCCTTTATAAGAAGTAGTTACTAAAGATTAATATATTATAATAAACTAGTAAAGTAAGTAGTAGCTAGCTAGAAGTAAGTCTTAATAGAAAGCCTTATATAATATCTTTAAAGGCTAAAGACCTAAGTACTAACGCTCCGCGAAAGACTAAAGACTAGTTAGAGCTCTAAGTAAAAAATAAATATAAGTCTACTAATAGCTACTTATAAGTCTAGAAATAGGTCTTAGTTAAAGTTCTTTTAGATCTCTAAATAAGAATATTAGCTATAATTAAATATCTATTATATAGAAGATAACTCTAACTATTATAAGTATAAAGGCAATATAAGTTACTAGAGGCTATAATAAAAGTCTAGTATTAGACTAGTAAAGATTACTCTAAGTATCTAAAGACTACTTAGAAAGCGCTATAAAGATATAGGCGTATAAAAAGACCTACTTAAGTCCTTATTATAGAAGAGTAGGCTATAGAGAGACTATCTATATAAGTTAATTAAAGAGTAATTAGAAGCCCTATAATTAAAATAGGTAATAGTATTAGTACTAGAGACGTCTAATAATTAATTAGAAAATAAATAATAATATTCTTAATCTAGATATAGAGGAGCTAGCTATTTATATAATAGTAGAGTTAAGTAAGTATATTAGATAAAGAGATCTTATAAGAGATTACTTAGATACTAAGAAAGAATAATTAGAAAGAAGTTATAATTTAGCCTACTATTAAGGCTATAGTTAAGAGGTTAGTAATAATAAACAATAAAGGTTTACCTAAGTAAGAAAGCCTACTAAAGGCTAATTATAACTCTATAGCTATAATAATAGCGTAGATAATAGAAATATTAAGCCTAATAGCTAACTAACTAGAGGCGCTAGAATAGAAGTAGGGCGATAGACGCTTAGAGGCCTTACCTACTCTTACTATCTCTCTATTACCTAAGACTACTAAAACACCCTAAGCTACTACGCGTAGGAATAAGTACCCGTACCTAAAACTATTTAATAAGGACTATATAAGATACTTATTATTCTAGTATAAGGTAAAAACTAAGCTACGTAATAATTATATAGGCGCGTCTAATATAGCCTAGATTAATTATATAATTAGTAGGTATACTAATAAAGCTTTAGACGTCTTACTTCTATAGATAAAATAAAACTAGCCCTATAGCTTAGTAAAAGACCTATAAAACTTTTTAAACTAGTAATATAATAACTTTTATTTTAAATTAAAAGCTCTTTATTAGCTATTAAATCTATAATAAGGTAAGTATCCTATATAAAAATACTATATAGATTTTAACTAATTTAGGCTCTAGTTAAAAGAATACTTTAGCTATATAAGTAAGAAAAGTTTATTTATTATAGGACTCCTTCTAAAGCTTTAAGAAGTACTTACTAATATTAATAATAATATTTTTTTTAAAGAGCTAGTTTATAAAATAGTAAAAATAGTAGATAATCTATACTACGTAGGACTAGCTACTAGAGTAAGTAAGAGTACGCAACTATATATAAGAGAGATTCTAACGTATACTTAGACTATACTTTAGAGTGAAGAAATAGACTAGGAGCCTATAAGGGCGAATAAGGCTAATACGCGAAAGAAGAGACTTAAGAGAAGTACCCTTATATATTATATATATAATAAAGAAAAGTACTTTATTAGAGAATACTAATAGGTAATTAAGATATAAAAGGATTATCTAATATAAGATAAAAAATATTTAAAATACTTAGATAGTATATTAGAAAAAGAGTAGCTTTAAGCTAGAGTCTTAGCTTAAAGCCTTAAAAGATAAATAAGAATACTAATAGTAAATAAAACTAATTTTAGTAGAAATATATATATCTATACTACTATTAATTATAAACGTAATTATTAATAATATCTATAATATAATAGTATTAATAAATAGTAGTTACTTATACTATATCTTAGTAAATAAAATATTTACTAACTAAAACTATCTTAAGCGCTTCTCTATCCCCTCTTATAAAATTAAAGAAATTAATAAGAAAATATCTTAAATAATAAAGATTATCTAATAGACGTTTAAAATAAATAGATATAAAAAATATATTTATACATTTATTATTAATATACTAGAAAAAGATATTATTTTAAAAAAGAGCTAGTTAGATTATTATAAAGTATTTATTAACTTAGCTAAAAAGTGTCTTTATATCTACTTAGTAGGTATCTAAGTATAAATAAAGAAAGAGAAAAAACTATTTCTTAAGTTATAGTTAGTAAATATAGTAGTATTTATTATATTAATTTATAGAAAAAGTCTAAGTAGAGTTTAAGTATTTACTATATTAATTATAGATAGTAATAAAGTATTATAACCTAAGAAGAAAGTAGATATAAGAGTAATACTACCTACTTAGTACTAGAAGTTCTATAAGCTATTTAATTTAAAAAAGATAGATAAATTATCTCTATATAAAATTCTAAGAGTAGACTATAAGATTAAATTTAATCTAAAAGATACTTAGTTACTATAGAGGCTACTATAGAGTATATCTAGAAAAGAGTTATTAATTTTATATAAAAAGCTTACGTCTCTACTTAAGAAAGAATTTATCTAAGTTAGTAGCTTATTAGTAGCTATACTAGTATTATTTATAAAGAAGTTAGAAAAAGGCCTCTACTTTTATATTAACTATAGGGTATTAAATAAGATTAATAAAAAGAATAAATACTCTTTTTCTCTAATTTAAGAGATGCTTAATAACTTAAATAAAGTAAAATAGTTTACTAAACTAGATATTATTACGGCCTTCTATATAAATAGAAGACTACGTTTAGAACGCGTTTTAGGCTATTTAAGTAGCTAGTTACTCTCTTTAGTATAGTAAACTATTTAAGCACCTTCTAGTAGTATATTAACTAGACCCTGCGAGAGTATCTTAATAATATATTAATCTATATAGATAGAAGTAAAAGCGAATACTAGAAATATATCTAAAAGGTACTTAGTAAGCTATAGATAGCTAGACTCTATATAAATATTAAGAAGTATAAGTTTAAGGTTAAGTCTATAAAGTACTTAAGATTTATTATTAAAGTTAAAAAAGAAATTAGTATAAACTCTATAAAGATAACTATAATCTATAAGAAGTACCTAGTATAGTTAAGAGAGTAAGATTATTTCTAGAGTTTACTAACTTCTATTTAGAGTTTATTAAGAACTTTACTTAAGTTACTACCTCTTTTATTAGACTTATTAATAATATAATCTTTTAATATAGCCTTAAAGAGTAATTAGCCTTTAAAAAGCTAAAAGAAGTCTTAATATTAGAGTTTATACTAGCTAGCTTTAACTTAAATAAGAAGATAATACTAGAGTATAATTTATTAAGATATACTATTAAAAGAGTACTTTTCTAATATAAAGATAATAGTATTTTAAGACTATATATATACTTTTTAAGAAAGAATAATCTCTATAAGTATAATTTTAAGATTTATAATAAGAAACTATTAATAGTAATTTACTACTTAGAGAAGTAAAATATTAAACTATACTTAATTATTAAGTTTAAAGTAATTACTAATTATAAGAATTTAAAGTACTTTATAAAATCTAGAATATTAAACAAGTATTAGATAAAGTAGCCCCTCCTATTAGAATACTATAATATAGAGATATTATACTATCTAAGTAAGTAAAATATTAGAGTAGGCACACTCTTATAAAGAGAATAGAATCTATTTATAGAAGTAAAGAATAAGTACTTATAAAAGCGCCTTATATTTATCTTTAAGCTAATTATGTTTTACTATAAAAAATTAGTTAAGAAGAATCTAGAGAATATATTAATAATATATAATAGCTTAAGTCTAATTTTAGTAATATTAAATCTACTACTAGTTAATAATTACTTAAGGTAAGAGACTTAGAGTAAAGCTATTATTATTTTTAATTAACTTAAGAAGCTATAGGCTATTATAGTAAAGAATAATAGAACTTACTAAGAAGTAAAGAGAGTAGTTAAGTAAAAAGAAAAATATTTCTATTAAGCTTAGGCCTAAAGTATTCTATTATAAAATATATAATTAATAATAAATTATTAAAATACTAAGAGAAGAAATAAGTATTATAAGATAAGTTAATATATACTTAGATTATTTAGAGATTTATAAGTCTCTTAGTATAGATTACTCTAGAAGAGAGATAACTTATAAGATACTTATAAGAGATTACTTCTAGCTAAGAATAGTAAATAATATCTAGAGATATATTAGAAACTATAATATTTATAATAGAAGTAAGTTATAGAGAGAAGGAAAATAAAAGTTATTAGAATCTCTTCTAATACCTACTTAAATATAAAAGGAGATCTTTATAGACTTTATAGAGAGACTACTTAAGAGTAAGAGTATAATAAGCCTTATAATAATAATAAACTAGCTAAATAAAAGAGTATTCTTTATTCTCTTATTAAATATAATAATAGATATAATAATTTAGAAGTTTATTAAAAGGGTAGTTTTATATTACTAGCTATCTAATATAATTATATTAGACTAAGAGAACTAGTTTATTAGTAAGCTATAAGAATAACTCTACTAAATTCTAAAATTAATTAGAGGCTATTATTAGTATATTACCTCTAGATAAATAGCGCTATAGAGAGAATAGATAGCGTCTAGAAAGCCTATATCTAATCCTTTATAAACTAGACTTAGATAGACTAGGCTACGCTCTACCTAATAACTTAAATCGCGATTAATAGTAGGAACGTAATATTAATAGTTATATTACCTTTTTTCTTATAATATAGCTATAACGTCAACTTATTATAACTATAGATACTAGAAGAATAAGCGCTCCCTCTAAGTATACCTAATACTTAGATAATAAGAAAGTAAAGTAGATTATCTTAAAACTCTAAAGCGTTCTTAAGCTAGCCTAAGTAAGTATAGTAAGTGCGTAGTAGAAGTAAGAATAATAAGTAAATAAGTTATAATAAGAGGCTTAATAATATTAAATAGGCAATAAAGTTTAGCTATACTTAGATTAGTAGTATAGTACTAGATAAATATTATAGAAGCTAGACTAGAAAAACGCTAAGTATATAGTACTAAAAAATAATTAATAGCTACTTAGTAAAGCTAGATACGCTTCTAAAGTCTTACTTAGTATTCTATATTAACTAGATTAAGCTTATAAGTTTAGACTTATAACTAAACTAAGAAGTAGATAATTCTTAGCTACTAGCGCTATAAGTAGTAGAAGAGAATAAATAGATAGTAGAAGATATTATAGTAGAATAGAAACGCCGCGTTAGAAGAAGAGCTAAATATAAATATAAGGTTAAATAAAGAGAATACTACTAAATATTATTTAAGCTAGTCTAGCTACTTAAGAATATAGAAGCTCTAGACTACTAGCTATTTTATATAATATTATACTATAACGCTAAAGGACGCCTCCTAAATAGATTTTAGGAGAAAAATAGGTAGACTTTTAAAGGGGGGGAGATATTATAATAAGCTAAACGCCCTTTAGTAGAGCTTTTTAATAAAATCTTAATAGACGCGTCTAATAAACGCTTCGATTACTTTAGACTAATATTTTATATAGTAGATAGATAAATACTAGTGTAGATAGATTAATAGCTCCTTATTAAATATGACTACTATATATCTGGCCTTGCCATCGGCTATCTACACCTTGAGTGCTCCTAGAGCTAGCCCCTTACAAGTAGCTAGCTAGAAGTAAGTCTTAATAAGAAGCTCTATATAATATTCTTAAAGGCTAAAGACCTAAATACTAATACTAGATAGAAAACTAAAAACTAGTTAGAGCTCTATATAAGAGATTAATATAAGTTTGCTAATAACTACTTATAGATTTAGAAATAAGCTTTAATTAAAATTAAATCAAATCTCTAAGTAGAGATGTAAGCTATAATTAAACATCTCTTATATAGAAGAGGACTCTAACTATTATAAATAAGAAAATAGTATAAGTTACTAGAAGCTATAATAAAGTCTAGTATTAGACTAGTAAAGATTACTTTAAGTACTTAAAAACTATTTAGAGGGCGCTATAATAACGTAAGTATATAAGAAGATCTACTTAAGTCCCTATTATAAAGAAGTAGGCTATAGAGAGACTACTTATATAAATTAATTAAAGAGTAATTAGAAACCCTATAATTAGAGTAGACAATAATAATAGTACTAAAGATATCTAATAGTTAATTAAATAATAGATAAGAATATTCTTAATCTAAATATAGAAGAGCTAGCTACTTATATAATAGTAAAGAGTTAAGTAGATATATTAGATAAAAAGATTTTATAAGAGATTACTAAGATACAGTAGGGTGACAAAATAAAAACAACCTTAGAAAAGTAACCTTTTTTAAAGCTATATATCTAGACAAGTAGACTAGCTATAGTTCAGATCTTTAGTGTTTTAGAAAGCTTAGAACTTCTTCTTTAAATAAATGTCTCTTAATAAATACTTAGTAAGCTTTTTCTAGCGTAACCTTAGTAGCGTTAGAGCTAACTATAAAGCTCTCTCGTTTCTAAGCTATAACTTTTTATTTACTGTATCGATTTTGCTAAAAATCTAATATGTTATTATATACGTTTAGTAATAACGTAAAGCACCACCGAGCCGGCCACACCACCAAGCCGGCCACTTTTTCTTGGCATTGCGAACACCACATACGAAATAGTTAATTACTTAATATTATCTATAGATTCTACGTACGACACACTTATAATAGATTTAGAATCTTCTTCTATATTATTTTAGCACGTATAGGCGTTATACCTAGTCTTATTATAGTTACTATAGCGCCGTTAAGCTAGTTAGGCTCTTTCTTAACTACCACTACCACGTGCTCTTTTTAATACTATACTATCTATAGCTACACTTTTAGCTATAGACAATGCTGCTACACCGTACTCTATCGTGCCGCCGTGCTGGACCTGCTTTCTCTTCTGAGTTTTACGCTTAGTTATCGCTGCTAATTGCTCTTTAAGCTTATAGATGCGAGTAGCTTATATAGCGTTTTAGTGTAGCATCTCCTTAGCTCCTTTAATAAGCTTTAAGAAGCCTCCTCTAGCTTCTTCTAGCGATTATATAATAGCATCGCTTATAAGCCTTACTTATAAGCTAAATTCGTGTGTATTACTTAGTATTTAAGACTACTAGGGCGATTCTAGTAGGGCTATAGGTAGTAGTATATAAAGATAGACTTTAAGGCGATTAAGAACTCTCTACACGTTAATAAGAACTAGCTCTACTATCTTAAAGGCCTTCTTATAATTCTTATATATAAATATATTAAAAAACGCGTTTTTAAAGGCTAGAAGGAAGCCTTCTTTATTAATATAGAAGACGCGTCGCGATACTAAGCCTTATATATATTAGAAATACTTTAGTTTTAATAGTAAGAAATATACTATATTAAGTAGCTAAAGTATATATAATAAGTAAGTAAGTATATAGAGGGTTAGAATCTTCTATATAAGGTAGAAGTTCTTAAAATTCTAGTTAAGGTAGCTCTTATAGCTATCTAAAATAAGTAGTCTATATAATCTCTTCTAACGCGACTTTATATACTAATTAAAGTGCTTTAATTACTTAAGGCTAAGCTAATTATTTATCTACCTATTCTCTAATATAGAGAGCTTCTAGTTATATAGAATATTCTTCTTCTTATACTAAGTAAAGATATAAATACGCCCTTTATAGATAATAAAGGGTAAGATAGTATAGCCTATAGTATAGATACTCTAGATTATTATAATCTATTCTCTATTACTTAGCTAGATAAGGTTTAGTCTTATATAACGTTCTAAATCTATAACTATCTTTATTAAGCTAATAATACTTATCTAAAAGCTTATCTTATTAAAGTTATAAATATTATTATTAAGGACTCTATATTTAGCTTTTATCTCTTATATAAGCTTAAACTAGGCGCTAATAATCTCTAAGTTCTTTTAAAGTATTCTCTAGTAATCCTTTACTTAGTTAAAGGCTATCTTAAGCTTCTTTATACGCTAAATAAAGTGCTCTATCTAGTTTTTACTAATAGATATCCTACTGCGTACGGCTAGTAGTTTATCTACGATATCTACTACCTCTTATAGTTAGAGGGCAAACTCTCGCGAATTAAGCTTAAGAATATATTATATAACTATTTACTCTTCTATTATAGAGAGCTTATAGCTATTTAGTAGTACTTTGCGTTAAAATTAGATTTCGCGGAGTTAGTTAGAGAGCCGCTAATATTATATGCTAAAGATAGTAGTAGCGTATTATAGGGTCTAAAATTAACGTAAAGTATAGGCCTAAAGGGCAAGTTTAATTCTACCCTCTTATTAATCTAAAATTATTATATATTATAATTGCATCGCTGTTTGTACGTGGTATTCGCGGTGCCAAGAAAAAGTGGCCGGCTCGGTGGTGTGGCCGGCTCGGTGGTGCTTTACGTTATAATATATCTTTATTCAAAGATTCACTATTTATTTCTATAGCAGTTACATAAAAAAGTAATTTTTTAAGCTTTTAGTATATTAAAATAGCTAGATCTAGTGACTAGTACTTAGTATACTAGCCTTAGGTAGTTTAACTACCTTTTAACGTCTAGGTAAAGATATAATATAGTTATCTATTATTTCTTATAGTACTTATCTCTACTCCTTTAAAATTACTTTTTTAAATAGATTTACTACTTTTATATTAGCACCTAGGCCTAAAGAGGTACTAAGTCTTCCTATTAGCCTATTCTTAAGTAAGCTCTAAACATTTTCTATAAGATTTAGATCTAGGCTATAAGTAGAATACTTAAAGAGAGAAATCCTATTTCTTAAGAACTAAGAAATAACTACTAGCGTTTTATAAATTTTAGTATTATCTTACTAAAATTTCTACCCTAAGTAGAATAATATATTAGCTTTCTAGATATTGAAAAACTTTTAAAAATACTAAGAATTAGCTAAGTTATAGTCTTTTAAACTTAAAAATAAATAAAAGCTTTCTTACCTCTTTTAAATAAGGGTTTAACTATAGGAGTTAAACCTTCTTATAACGTACTTCATAAGCGAGTAGCCGGCACAAGCGAGTGGCCGGACTTTGCCAAGACCTCACCAAAACCACGACTGTGCACGACCGTACGACACTATTAAGAATAGTAATTTATATTTATAATAGGCTAATCTATTTAGAATCTTCTACTCTATCTAGCTTATATATACGTAAGTTATATTCTACCTCGCTATAGTATCTATAGCGTCTTTAAGATAGTTTACCTATTTTAATATATACTCTTTTTTTTACTTTCTTTCTATTACTATGCGCTCTAAACTCCTTTAGAGTTAATAGTTAGAGATCTTTCTTAACTATAAATAACCTCTCTTTTTATATCTACTTTCTTTTATATAATTTATATTACGTAGTAGTCTTATTAACTACTTTAAGCTTAGTAATATGCTTTTATAATAATACTAAAGTATACGCTATTATCTTTACGCCTTTAGAGAGGCTTTTTACCGCCTTAATTATTAAAGTAGGTAAGCTATCTATATATCTCTAAAACCTCTTAAGAACTAGCTTTATTTAAGACCCTAATTCTATAATATTACTTAGGGTTTATAATTATTAGAAACTATTCTTAATAATAAATAATAGTAGAGTACGTAGGTAGATATTAAGTATTAATATAATACCCTTTAAATTAAATAGAACTAAGCTAGCGCTATAAAAGTCTTTTAAGATATTAGCCTTTATAATAATAGTATTAAAAGTAGCTTTAAAGTATAGTAAGAACTCTATTTTAGTAATATAAGTAATCTTATTATATATTAGCTTCTTAGCTTAGTACCTATACGCCTTCTTTAATAGCGTAAAATACCTAACGTTAAGCGGCTATAGTAGGTGCGACGAGTAAGGAGGTATATAGAGGGTGATTATCTTCTTCTTCTTATAGAGCTAGTAGAAATTAATTAAGCTATAGCTCTCGTGGCCGTTAAGAACTAGTAGGTAGTAGCTACTAATAACTCTCCCCTTTATATACCTATTAAAGTGCTCTAGCTACTTAATACTAAGCTTATTTATTATCTAGCTATTCTTAGAGACTATAATTACTTAGTCTTAAAATAGACTCTTCTTTTTATACTAAGTAGAGAGATAGTACTTACCTTAGAAGATAATAAAGAGTAAAATTACTTACTCTATTATATTTATACTCTAAATAGCTATAACTTACTATTAATTACTCTACTATACTATCTTTAACTACTCTTAATACTCTATTACTATAACTATTAATCTAGTTAATATTACGCCTATTATAAAGCTTATCTTATTAAAGTTATATATATCTTTATCTAAGATACTATACTTAGCTTTTATATTCTATACTAAGTAGAACTAGCCTTCTATAATCTTAGAATTCTTATAAAGAGCTTAACTATAATTATACTTTTAATTAAATTTAGCTTTAAGCTTTAGGTAGCGCTTAATAAAGTTTATAGTCTAATTCTTACTAACTAGATTTTAGTTATAGACTTAGAGTAAAGAATTAGCTATCTCTTTAATATTATTAAGTTAAGGTAAGTATTCTTACTCTAATAGCTTTAGAATATACTTTATAATTACTATCTCTTTAGATCTTTAAAGAGCTATTAATTTAGGCGTATAATCGCGTTAATAGAGCGTTTTAGCGCGTTATTATCTAAGCGTCCTTTCTAGCACGTTATAGGCTTTTATAGCGCGAGGCGTAGTAAGTGTCGCATCTTAAATAAGAGCTTAAAGTGCAAGCTATATCTAAGCCTCTTTCTAATCTTATATTACGTTGCTACGTTGAGACATTGCGTGTTGGGAGAGATGTGGTGAGGTCTTGGCAAAGTCCGGCCACTCGCTTGTGCCGGCCACTCGCTTGTGCCGGCCACTCGCTTATAAAGTACGTTAGTAGTTTTATTATATTAAGTCTATCTTGTAATTTTATTAAGAACTTATTAGACTCTAAATATGAAATTTTTATATTTATATTACCTCTTAAAATATCTATATTACTCTTTCTTAGCTCTATCTTATCTTTTACTTACGTTACTTATTTATATTTAGCGTAAGGCTTCGCCTATACTATAGCCCTTATCTCTTCTTTAAGATTACTTTCTAGTAATAGAGATATAGCTATATTAGACTATAATATTAGATAAGTCTTAAAATACACTAATTAAATAAGAGGGCTTCTCTAAGTGCCTAGTTATACTTCTACTAAAAGATGATTTTCTACGTACTACAAACTTAAATAAAAAGGCTACTATAAATACTATAGAGATCTCTTAGCAGTAGAAACTTTTAATTTCTTTTCTTTATTAATACTAATTTAAATTATTCTTTTTTAATTCTATAGCTTTTTAAATAAGCTACTATATTATGTATTTTATTTAAGTAATATTTATTATGCTTACTAAAGTAATAATTACTACTACTATATCTCTTAAACCTCCTAAATATACCCTCTATAGGCGTATAGCGCAATACTATAGTTATTGCGATAAGCGTAGCCCTTATAGCGGAAAAAATATAAAAGTAAAGGTCTGAAGAGCCTTTATAGACGTATCGTAAATAGCATACTAGACATAGATCTGCTATAATAATAGTAGAAACGCTTTTATAGAGAGCTCTGCGTGAGTAAAATATTAGGAACTACTAATGAAGAGTCTAGAGTCTAACTTTATAAATAGGTATATGTATAGTTTTACTAATATAGATAAAAACTAAGTTAAGCGAATAATATAGATTATCTATAATAACTACTTTTTAGTAGATAATATCAATAGTAATTAGAGCTACTTTATTAATATTTACTATAGTAATAGTAAGAACTCTTAAATATATAGTAGATCTACTCTAGCTAGTATAAATATAAGGCTTAGTTAATTAATTATAAGTTAGCTCTTTTTAGAAAAATAAAACTTTATAGATATCCATATCATATTTGAATTTTTTCTATAATTACTTTCTTTATAACTCTAAGCTATACAATATAAATAACTTATAAATTCAAAATTCAATAGTTATAATAGCTAGTAATAATCTAATAAAGAATTACCCTTTTTTAAAATTATAGGTCTAAAAAAGTTCTATAAAATAATATATCTATATACTATTAGCTAGAGGGCTAGACTTAAAGCCTTCTCTAAGCCTAATAGCTATAGTATCTCTAGCATAATTAGTATCTATAAGAAGGGTGGCGATGATAACTATATAAAGTATAAAGACATAGATCTCTAGAAAGCGGCCTAGAAGCTTAAGTAGCTTTAGGATAAGTATAATATAGATAACTTGAAGTATAAGCTCTTATAGAGCCTGATTTATAATCTAGATAGTTATACTACTATAGTATTAGAGCTTTTATATCTAGAGCTCTATAAATAAGATATTATCTTATCTAACTCATTCTAAAAATCTTATTTAATTACTTCTTTTTTAGACATATATTCTCTTATACTTTATATAGATATTATAATAGGCTTAGATAGCTTTTTATAAGTATATTACTTAGATATTAAAATATAAGGCTAATACATACTTATACAAACTAGTAAGCTAATGTTTTTGAATAATAGAGCACTTTATAGCCTTCTAAACATTTACTATATTTATTAATATATTTAAATAAATAAACTTAGCTTATACTTAGTTTTTAGTAAGATAGTAAGTTTTAAGTCTATTAAATATAATTCAAATATAATATTTAGTCGTACTTTTAGAGCTTTAAAATTTCGTATTATATCTGTATAAGATCTAAAGAATAAGGTAGTTACTACTCAATTCTAGAGGCTATAAACGAGTGTATATATACGATATAAAGATGCTTCTAGAATAATAGACGTGTTTACTATTATTATAATGTAATAATATAAACTATAGCATATATATAGAGAGTAAACTGCAGCATGTATATAGTAAGTAAACTATAGCTTAGCGAGCATATGTAACGACGCAGGCAAGACAAGAGATCCGAACTCGGCGTAGTCTTACTCAGAGGCATATAGGAGTGCGTGGGAGAACCGTAACCTAAGATCTATTAACACCTATAGGTCTTATATAAAAGGATTATAGAAAACTATCTATCTATATCTAAGGAATAGTAGGCTTAAATACATGTAGGCTAGGGAGGGCTAAGTTAGAACTAAGTTAGGATTAGATCCGAAGCGACTCGGGGTTGACTCCGAGTCTGGTCTTGGCTGTAGCTATAACGAGGGAGGTAGCCTCGTTACAGCATACACTAATCAGCTGTAATACCCACTGTGTCACGGCGCGACCTAGTCAGCTGGTTCACTGAGTAAGCTAAGCCGCCAAAGTACCTCTAAGAAGAAACTCTTTCTACGTAGCTAAACCTCTAATAACTCTTTAAGCTACGTCTTATTATTTAACTTACCTATCTAGTTACTACCTACTATAGATAGCTATTCTATATTAATACGATAACCTACTAGCTACTTCTTCTTCTACCTGCCTACTATATACTACTAATAGCACGTCTAAAGTATAGAGGTTTAATAGGTATATCTAATTTAAAGTTATATATTAGACGTAGTATAAAAATAGTATAGATAGATTATAGTAGTTTACTTATAAGTTATCTTAAATATATATCTTATATATATTAGTATTCTAAATTACTGCTACTAGTAGAAAGAATAGTTAAGCTATACCTACTCTAATCTTATAAGTGTTTTAGATTATATAGAGAATAAGTAGGTAGAGATATATATAGCGTAAGTTATATCTTTACTACTTTTTAAGTCTTATATACCTCTCTATAAGCACTATCTCCTATTTAGTAAAGCGCCTTCTTAGCGGCTATGCGCGCAGAATGAACGAAGAGTAAGAACTAGAAACCGATTTCGGTCGCCACTGTAAAACACTACATGGATGATCCAGTATCAAATGGAGCAATCATCTCGGCCAACAGGCATGACTATGCAAATATCTTCGCCCACAGCCTTTTATCATTACAGTCGAAGAACTTATCAAGGGACGAAGAAAATCAACACATTTTCCGAATCAGAACACGAAGAATGAGCCACATGTGCTGATGGTGGGATATACGCTTGATGGCAATATTATTCACGGAATTGTGCGAAATGCCGCCAACTCCCTGTAAGGAAAGTCGTCAAGAGTTCACTGAGACACGACTAAGATGCCTTGTTTGGAAGGTCAGCCTCACTAGTGTTCTCCGTTCCAGATTACCAAGTGACTTCGCCCAATCGTCGGAGGGGCGATTCTACTCATTTCCCAAATTCCCAATCGAACCCAGAATTGGGCCACACTTACCGCCCTCATTGGCATCCAGCCAAAGTAGCGTTGTCTACCCACTCTCGTATTCAGCGAGATGAAGTCCTCTGCTTGGTAGTCGACATCCGCACATTTTACAATAGAAGTGGCAGGGTCCGACAAAACCTCATCATCGGCAAAGAGATATATCCGATGCAAATTGTAGTCCGCATTCATTGGTTGGCCACCCTCGCCACTATTGTATAGCTGGCGAAGTTGATCCATGTCGAGGCCAGCTAGAGCAGGGTTTGAGTGGGCATCGAGATGAAAAAGTGACCACAACTCCTGAAAATTGGGGTCTTCTTCAGGGGATTCGATTAAGTCTAGAGGTCCCTCGCGCGTACCACTCTTGATTGTTTCGAGAAGTCGCAGCCATTGTTGGTCAGAGGAAGGACCGTATCCGGTACGGTAAATAGTGAAGCCCTAATTCCTATAGCCGGCAAATTCATCTTCTGACGGGATGAGAAGTTCTGTCAACCATTCTTTGGCGGAGGTGGTCATGGGGGCTCGCAAAAGAAGCTCTTCTGATGCCAGGTGCAAGATGCAGCCCGAAGTAAGTCAATGTAGTAAGATGCAATTGCTCTTGAGTCGATAGCTCAAGTTTAGTCCGGCTCGGTGAACTTCCAAGGCTATAGTCTGGTCAGGGACTAGAGATATGTGACACAATCGAGAAGTCGAAGAAGTTGGTGATGTGTCGGATTGGAGCGGGCTTCAAGGGATGGCCAAGGGTTGAGCGGACGCTAGACAATCTACCTACCTAGGTAGGTAGGTTTGCCCGCGCACGGACACCACCACTGTATCCCACTGAATCCTTCCGTCTATCGCCTTGAGTACATCGATGGGTTCGTAAATAGGTATTAATTGGGTAGTATGTAACACGATTGCTGATATAATGCCTATTCACGACAACTACACGTAGCAATCGCACTATCGGTTGCATTAGTCCGGTGCGGACGAAACGATCTGCGTTGGGAAGATAGCGGCGTCTTGCGATCAAAAGAGCTGCTTTCCAAGGTTATTGCCCAGAGTCCACGGAGTGCCCACGATAACAGATACTCCGCCCTGGCTATTCATAAGATACTAATCGGTCTTAGGAAGATCTAGTACGTGTCCCGCGTCTCGGAAGCGGGTCACGAAGTTTCCGGAGCCTTGAGGTAAGTGCCTTGTCAAAGCGATCACAATCATCGCCGTCCTCAATCCAATTCTCAATGACGGGCGCAAACGAAATCATTTTCAACAGCAGTCTGTGGTCGAGGGCGCTAAGAATTTACGATCGAGACGGGAGGCATCTAATCCTACCCGCATTCAACTTGCATGCGGTCCGCCCCTATAGAAAGCGTGATCCTTTAGCTGTAAAGAGCCTATAGTCGCTCCGCCCTGGCTATACATACCGGATAGTATCTAATGCCGAATATGTCTAACCTCTGTGTAGCCTCTCGGATGCGGGCCACGAGATTTCCGGAGTCTCGAGAGCTATCTGATCGCACGCGTCTTTGTCTCTGTCTCACTTGCGGCCCGCCCCCATGGAAAGTATGATATCATTTCGGCACAGAACCCACGGCAAAAAACCCACGGCGCATCCCTACCTAGGGAACACTGACATGGAGCTATCTAACGCAGAGATAGAAACAAGCATTCAACGTTGTTTGCAGCATAATGCGCCCTCTGCGATGGATTTGACAACACTCCTGGTCATGAGAAGGCTGAATCGTTTTGCCCATCTCACGACTTCTTCGTCCGCGATCGTTATCCGGTGTGTTGTCTCCACAATTCGGTGCCGAGCACCTTCAGTTCTCTAGGGGTCGAACGGATCCACACTGGTTGAGATGCACGTCGGCTCCGAAGCGTAAGATCTATACCCTGTAGAAAAATTGGTTCATACCGGCACTTTCACTGCCCATCAGCGCCTAGTTTGGCACCAAGGTTGGGCTCAAGAGTATTTAACATGTCGCGAACTCAACGTTGGAAGTGGACAACTAACATACTACAACTCGTTTCCACAGAACCGTCCAGCGCAATGCCAGAAAATCCCTTCAAAGTCATCGTCGTCGGCGGTGGACCAGTTGGCCTGACCGCTGCTCATGCATTGTACTTGGCCAACATCGACTTCGTCGTTCTGGAACGGAATGATGATATTGCCGTCGATGTTGGAGCTAGTCTTGTGCTTGGGGCTCAAAGCATGCGGTTCATGCAACAGCTAGGCCTGCTCGATAAGTTACTTTCAATTGGGCAAAAGTTACTGTACGTCGAATCTTTCAAGAAGGACGGCAAGAAATTTGCAGAGAGTCCTGCCATCCAGATGATGCGAGAAAAGTAAGTTGAATTCTTTGCTGTCTGATTTCATGATCTAGAGTCGTCTGAATATTGACTGACGTCCAATTTCAGCTTTGGTCTCGAACCTATCGTATTCCATCGAGCCGAGCTCGTTCGAGCTTTACTAGAAGGCTTGCCAAAGAGCGCAAGGGAGAAATACCTGCTCAGTCAAAAGGTCGTCGACATTTCAACCAGCGAGACAGGCGTAGTCGTCACTGCTGCCAATGGAAAGACGTACCTTGGGTCTATGGTTATTGGAGCCGATGGCGTGCACAGCCAAACACGGAAAATAATGCACAGGCTTACAGCCGATGTAAAGTTCTCGGCTTGCAAGAACCCAGAACCGCCCTTTTCAGCGAACTATCGATGTTTGTGGTCCAACCTTCCACGGCCTTGCGGAGCTGGGCAGGGAGCCGACACCCAAGACAAAGACCGCTCCGTCATGTGGCTTACCGGCCGTGATCGTGCTTGGATATTTCTTTACGAGAAGTTGCCACATCCTGTCAAGGAGCCCAGGCGATATACAAAGGCGGAGATGGATGACTTCGCAGCTAGCTTCGCAGAATGGCCGGTCAATGAGAACTTAACAATCAGAGATGTCTACAACAGCTCAACAGCAGGCATGTCGAACTTGGAAGAGGGCATACTCGAGCATTGGAGCTCAGGAAGGGTAGTGCTCGCCGGCGATTCCTGTCACAAGTTCACGCCCAACGCAGGCCTTGGCTTCACGAATGGGATCCAAGACATAGCCTTGCTCTGCAACCTTCTTCACGATGCCGTACAGCCAAGCGCAAATAGCAACATAAGCGAATGTGATCTTCAGGAGATCTTCAAGGAGTATCAGTCGGCGCGAAAAGAAGGATTGGAATTTGACTGGGGTGTATCATCGGTCACAACTCGTGGCCATGCATGGGCAAATTCATTTTACTGGTTCTTGTACCGGTTCGTATGGCCTCTGTACGCTTTTCAATGGGTCATGCAGACATTCGTTGCTGGCCCGCGGATGAAGCAAAGTAGAGTTCTCGACTACGTCTTTGGGGAAGACAACATCAAGGGACGCATTGCATGGACGCATCCAATTCACGCAAAGGGTAAGGGCCTTTAGAAGTTGCTCTATTTAATTCTCCTATTTTACATTTAGAATAGAGCGCAATAATTATACTAGTAGTCGTAACGTACTATTATACGGGGTCCAGCGATACTTCCCTCTTCCTAGTGCGCACTAAGGCAGGCAAGTAATCATAAGTGTAGTACTACAGAGCTGTCTAGTAATTAAGTAGAATAGTAGGTATTTAGGTAACAATAATTTAATTCTATAAATAATAGAAAAACTAGCAAATAATCTAGATAAGAGATAGAACTATAAAATTTAACTATAATACGAAAAATAAATAAAACTTACCTAATGGGTTTCACTAGTAAGCTGCGCACCCCATTGTTACGACTCAAAGTCAAAACGCTTACGACCACGCCGCAACCACGCCGCAACCACGCCGCACGAGCAAGACCAGGATGGCAATCCTATAAAATGCTAACTATTACTAGTTACGTAACAAATTACTACGCTAAGGACTATTACTGGAAGTAATTAAAACTACTACAACTATTACTAGAAGTAATTATAACTTTTAAAACTATTATTACTATTTGTAAAGGGCTACGCCTAAGTATTGCTACCTTCTTACTTTAGGCTAGCGCGGAACGCTAGCGTAGAGGTAGCGCAAAGGATAAGTACCGTACGAAGGAGGACACCTACACTTCTTTTCTCTACCTTTCTTATTCTGTATATAGGAGCAAATGCATACTCGTTAGCAGGCCTCTTTCCGCCCATAACAGTATATTACGAACCTGAGAAGAAGGGGCACGGCAACCTATATATAGAAGTAATAAAGGAGCTACTTTATATAAGTTAAGTAGAGAGCTAATTTTTAAGAACTAATAAGTAGCGTTACTCTATAACTTATATAATTCTATAGTCTTAGTAGAAAGCTACTATAGAATAAGTTATATATATTTTATAATATTCTATAATATCTTATAATATTCTATAAGGTATTATATATAAGATATATAGAACCTTATAGAATATATAAGATTTTTAGTTATATTTTCTAAGTATATAACTATTAAATAGTATACTTATATAATTACTATATATAATGTTAAAATTTAAGAATTAGGACTTAACTCTTAAACTTTTAAGTTATTTATTAATTTTATATTATACTTAACTTATTTTATATATTATAAGCCTAGATTATTTATAAGAACTTACTCTAAAACTCTCTAAGAATAAACTTTTATACTTTAAATACTCTTAAAATAAGTAATATAGTAATAGATATTATAGATATAACTATAGACACTACTTATATCTTAGTATATAGTAATAAGGTCTAATTTATATTATAGTAACTATAGTAAGCTTAAAACTTAGCTACTCTAAGTAAATAGATACTTCTATATTAAAAAGAATAAGATTAATAATAATAATAAAATTATATAGACTACTATCTTTTTTTATAGTAATATAGAGAAGTAGGCTAACTCTATTTTATATTAATATATAGATAATAACGTTAATAACTAAGATAATATTAATTTTATTAATAACTAGAATACTTTTAAAGCTAAGGTAAAAGAAGTTATTTTACTCTTTAAGAAATAAATAGTTATAAAATAAAAAGTTTAGAGACTTAGATAGACTAGATCTATTACTAATTATATAACTAAGTTCTACTAATACTTTATAGTTATTAAATAGAATAATAACGCTTTAATATAGATATATTTATAAGATCTTAAACTAATTAAATATAAGAAACTTATATTAAGGTAAATCTAATCTTAATATACTTAATAAACTTATAAATAAAGTTATTAAAATTAATAATAAGTTATAAAAGCAAATACTAGAAAAAAGACTATTTAATTAGAGAACTTATATTTAAGAACTTATAAATAACTAACTAAGATACTAGTCCTAATATTTATACTCTAACTAAGAATATTAGTAAAGCTATATACACTAAGTCTCTAGCGTATATATTATTAATAGCTATAAGCCTTTATATCTTAATAATTTTAATAAGAGACTAAGTTAGCTAAAGATTTGGCGTAATAAAAGTAAAAAGCTAATTACGTACTAAACTTATAGTAAAGTAGGCTATATAGTATTAGATTATTATAGTAAGAATAAGATTATATAATAAGTTAATATACTTAGAAAGACTAGTAAATTAGCTATTAAATTAAAAGAAGTTATTATAAAACCTATAATTAAATACTAAGTATATAGTAAAGAAGAGATTTTTAAAGAAATTAAGAACCTTATTATTACTAGAACTAAATATCTAGGCGACTTACTAATATCTAATAAAGAGTATAATACGCTAGAAGAAGATATAGTAAAGCTACTACGCACTAAATATTATAAAATAGCTATATTTAATGAAAAATATTAACTAAGCACGCCTTATATAAGCCTACTAGAAATAAAGTCGCTATTACTATAAATTAATAGCCTACTTTACTATCTTAATAAGAAATTAGTAGACTAGATTATAGAAACCCTAAATATCTTATAAACTTTAAAATAATGCTCTTATAAACTAGCCTAAAAAATTAATTAAGATTAAAAATATAATCTTTTAAAGATTAAGAAGCTCCTACTAATACTAAAAGACTTTGAATAGGTTAGGTAAGTACTATAAGTATAGAATAAACCTTTAGTTAACGTAGCTCACGGGCTCGTGGATCACCCGGGCTCGTAGATCACTTTTGCCAAGCCCCCACCAAACTCTACCTTCCTACGTAATGCCTTAATAATAACGCTAGATAGAACCTTCTAATAAATATTAGATATAGACTACTCTTTAGGCTCTTAAATAAGACGTAATACTCTCTTAGTAACGCGCTATAGCTATTTATAATATCGCTTAATTAATACTAAGCTACTAATACGTAGGATAAACTCTATAAGTAGATTATTAGCCTAAATTAAAGAATCTAACTAAGAATAAGAAGGACGTAGTTATTAAGCATATACTTAAGCTAGTCACCTAAGGATTTCCCTCTAGGCTTGTAGCTATAGCTAATATAGCTAATTCTTTACGCGTAGAGCGTAATATAGGCTAAGTTAGCTTAAACTAGCCTAGTACATTTATTAAAGGCCGCCCTAAGCTTATAACGAAGTTTAATCGTAAATATAACTATAAGAGAGCCCTCTACGAGGATCCTAAGATTATATAAGGCTAGTTTAGCTTAGTAGCTAATATTAAAGCTAAGTATAGTATTCTAGATAAAGATACGTTTAACTTTAATAAGGCTAGCTTTATAATAGGCTAGATATCTACTAGTTTAGTTATTATAACTTTAGAGAGACGAGAACGGCTAAAGGTAGTATAGTAAGGTAATAGAGAGTAGATAATAGTTATCTAGGGTATTAACGCGATAAAGTAGGCTATTCTACCCTTTATTATCTTTAAAGGCCGCTATTACCTCTCTACTTAATATAAGAAGAGAGATCTATCTTATAATTAGATTATTATAATATTTAAGAATAGCTAGATTAGACTAGCAAATGGGTCTAGGTTGGGTTGGGGTTGGGTCGTCTTAGCAGCGGCCTTAACCTAACCTAATACTAACCTAAGGTAATTAGTAATAGTATAGAAGTAGAGTTAGATTAGCCTTAAATAGGGCTAAGTATAGGCTAGGCTATAGTAAGAGTTAGAGTTAGGTTAGTTAAAAATAGCTATAAATTTAGATAGCTACGCTACCTACGCATTATAATAAAGCTATATATATAGAAGTTATAATAAATAACTATAATAATATAGAAGCTCTATATAAGCGACTTTTTTAGAGGAGAATAAGATAACCTAACTCTAACCTAGCCTAGCCCTATGCTAGAGTGGCCCTACTCTAACCCCGACCCGGGCTGGTGTACCCCCGACCCAACCCCGACTCTGGTCCTTGCAGCCCATGACCCAACCCCAACCTAGCCCGCGGTTGCCCCAACCCATTTGCCAGCCTAAGCTAGATAATAAATAAGCTTAGCCTATAGTAGTTAAAGCACTTTAATAAGTATATAAAGAAGAGAGTAGTTAACAGCTACTAAATACTTATAATTAATAGCTATAAGAGCTATAACTTACTTACTTTCTAGGAATACTATAAGAAGAATAAGATTATTACTATCTATATATCTCTATACTTATTATACCTCCTATAGTCTCTTAGTATAGAGTATTTCTCACCTTTAAAGATAGTATATAGCTACTAAGCTAAGAATCTTATACGTAACTAGATTATCTATATTATAAAGCTTAAGTTCTTACTATACTTTATATAAGCCTATAATATAGTAATTACTTCTAGTAATATCTAAGAAGAGTTTTAAAGCGCTAGATTAGTTCTATTTAACTTAGAATAGGTTATAATAGCGCTTAATATCTAGCTACGTACTCTATTACTACTACTCCTTAGTAATAAGCCCTAGTAGTCGTAAATTCTAAGTAATACCCTTAAATTAGGGTCGTAATTAACGCTTATAAAGGTAAGAGTTTAGAGGTATATAGATAGCTTACTAATATCTATAGTAAAGGCTTTTAAGAAGGTTTTAAAGGGAGTAGTAATTATTACGTATAAGTTAGTATTAGCGTAAAAGAAGATTATAGAGCTTTAAGTAGTAAATAAAGCTACTACGCGATATAGATTATATAAAAGAAAGTAGGTTTAAGTAGAGGGGATCTTAATAGTTAAGAATAGGGCTTATTTAGCTACTCTTAAGGACTTTAAGGCGCGTAGTAATAGGAAGAAGCTAAAGAGGCGGGTGCGCGCTAAAGTAGGTAAACTATCTCAACGACAGTGTATATAGTGCAAAGAGACTAGGCATAATGCGCGTATCTACTAAAAGGTAGTAGAAGTAGACTCTAAATAATATCGCATCTTGCTTTATACTATATAGGGCCAAAGTGGGCTATTTTGCGCCAGAATGGGGTGGTTTTGGTGGGGGCTTGGCAAAAGTGATCCACGAGCCCGGGTGATCCACGAGCCCGGGTGATCCACGAGCCCGTGAGGTACGTTATTATATAAGTAGCTAGTTCTTCTACGTTTAGGTTAGAAACGTTATTATCTATTTTTTAATCAATTATTAGATATCTCTAATACTATTATTATTATCTATCTTAATTATAACATGGTTGGCAAGCGAGCGGCGCAGGCAAGCGAGCGGCGCACCCCACCAACTTTGATCACCTCTCCCATCACAACGTATAATGGCTCAACGCAGCGCTACTCTATTAGCTTCAAATGAAGCAGATGTTCAACTTGCTATCTTATCTATTAATGCCAAACAACTCAGAGGCAACCGTGCTGCTGCTGCAATGTACAGCGTAGCTGAAACAACGCTCCGCCGCCGACGCGCTGGCACGCTTGCTCGACGCGATTGCCAGCCCAACTCAAGGAAGCTTACCCAGCTAGAAGAGCAGGTG
>QXCR01000054.1:0-174189 GCA_004380135.1 Stemphylium vesicarium | reverse complement strand
GACGTTATTGTCTGTAGTTGTCTGTGGTGGAGACGGTGTCCGGACAACCGTAAGCGACGACAGGACACGCTCTAGACTCTTGGGACTTTGGGGGAAGGAGACGGGTATGTGGGTATTTACTCGCTGTGCGGGATGAAGGGGGTTGCGCTGGGTTGCGACATGGGAAGCGTTGTACTCACCAGCGGGGGTTCGATGGTGTTCTAGAGTTGAGGTGGTAGATGCGGGCAGGGGGTGTTTTCAGATGCCGTTGAACTTGAAGAGGGGTGTTGAAAACGTGCGTGGATGTGTGTATATCTTGACTCTTGTTATGTCTTTGAACACCCGATATGTCTACCAAGCTTCCAGCACAACTATTCAACCGCTCTCTTTTTTGCCTCCGACAAAACAGTCTTCATACCCGGAGAAACGCCCCATCTTTATATAAGCTGCCCTCCCTTCCTACCTTCCCCGCCGCCTCATCGTTCGTGTCTGACTCCTCTCTCCGATCTTCGCGACAAGAAGGAGCTTGGGCCTTCAGATAGGCTTACTGACTGACCGACCGACCGGCATGCTCCGTATCACCCTTCGCCCCGGATTCAGCGATAAGAAGGCATGGGAAGGCGTGAGGCGGTCGGCCCGGAACCAACCAGATGAACGCCTGGCTTCTGCATCGGGAAACTGTGTCGCGCCATGCCACGGCGTGCGGCTGGCTAGGCTGTTAGTCCGGTAGAAGCGAGGGTTGGACGAGAGAAACTAAGTGCAGAGAAGCGGTGCGGAAAATAAACTCGTAGGCACTCGGGTAGGATACTGACAATCATGTCTTTGAGCATGAAGCCATATCGCAAGTTACACTTTGAATCTGTTATTACTTCGTTCATTGGCAATCTCACTTCTACCGTTTCAAGTCCCGATGTGCTCGTCCTTGTTCCTCGGCGAGACTGGTGATTTGTGTACCTAGGTACCCCAGACTTTTGTTCTGCCCGTACCTCCCGAGGTTCCTCTTCCTTCTCGCCGATGACCGGTTGGACCCTGGATATGCAATGCAAACTACAAGAGACGCGCCAGCATCGCTCATGCAGGGTCCATCGTCTAGCCCCGTTTTCGCAGTCACGGCACTGCTGATTGGCTGCCGGGACGTGCCGGAAGCGATGCGGTTAATAGCACGAGGTGGTGAGGAGGTAGCAAGAATCTTGGGTGCTCTGGAATCGAGAGAATAGGAATGAGGCCCAGAGTTTGTAGTAATGATGTTGGCTTGTGTGGGTTCGTAGGTGTGATGGATGGTTAGTTTGGAAAAGGGTGATTACCGAGGTGGTATACACATGTAGTAGTTGTATTGGCGCGCTGGGAACATTGGCAAGAAAGGGAGAAGCAATACCAGCGCGACCAACAGGTCTAACATTGAAGGTAGAGGACAGAACGAAGGGAAATCGCTGGAAAAATACAAATTCATGCTTCTGCGATAGCCAAACCCCTCGCATCTTTGTATCCGCAGATTCGACGTCCCCGATCGGCGTCGTTCCTTCGCAGCCCGCGATACGTTCGCTCTACCCGTACCTATGTAGTCCTATCCCCAGTCAACCAGAACCCAGCACCTCCCCCAATCGCCAGAAACGCAATCGCGCAACACTCCTACTCACCGCCCCTCCAGTCCCTTTCCCTTTCCATTATCGCATTGCCAAACCTATCGTACCACCACCATCTCATCGCGTCGCGCAAGCCCTCATTCCGCTTCGCTTCGCTTCGGAACTTAACCCACCCCGACATCCGTCCCGTCGCACCCTGCCGAGCTCAACCACCCTACCGCAAGCCAACAGCAATGGCAATACCTCGTTCCACCTTCGCGCCGTGTCTGAATCCGCACTCCGACGACCGTCGGCCGCGACGCACCGCGATTCCGAAGGGAATCAATGGTTTTTGAGCCTTATTACCTGTTTGGGTGGGTTCCGGGGTCATCGGGGCGGCGGGTGTGTGGTGTAGTGTGGGTAGGTTTGTTCCGGACGCCGGGACTCCGAAAAGATGCGGGTTCGGGGGATAAGGGGGGAACGTGTTCGGAGGGCATGGGATTTGCTTTTTAGTGGTTTTGGTGTTGGTTTGTGATGGTGCTTTTCTTTATTGAGTGCGCTTGTGCAACACGGTGAGTTTGCGGGTTGGAGGTTTGTCGCTCGGGAAGTGGTGAGTCCTGTGATCTCTTTGCCGATTTTACTGCTGAGATTGTGAATTTTGGGATCTTTTGGGATCAGGCAGAGTGGCGAGTATCGCATCTTGTCGGGAGTGGCTGCAAGTGGTGAGGCGTGGAATCGTATCTGCAACGAGTGGGCGATAACATGTGAGATTGATACCTACACCGCACGTTCAATGTGAGGAATCTGTGTCGCCTAGTAGTTCGAATGCAGAAGCGCAGTGAGCATTTTGTTCCATTTTGACCTAGGCTTTTGAGATGACGCATTTCCCTTTACAGTACAACACAGATTCGCCCTAATCACATATAGCTCCAGGGATCTTCCGTGAATTTGACGTTTACTATGTTACAGCGCTTTTATCTCCAGGCATCCCATTCACCAACATAATCCACATAGGGATTTTCTTGCCAATTTGCCCGGTCCTCTACTTCTTGTTCTTCTTTGGGCGCGGGTTGACGAACTTGTCCTCGTAGGCATCCTTAGTGAATGTACCCTTCTCTTGTAGATCCGCCACCAGCTTCGGGGCAAACTTCGAGAACTGATGCACCCTCCATGGGGCAGGTTCGCAGAGTTTGAGCCACACCAGGCGGTCTTGGATTACAGTATCGTGGTGTTCCGCAGCAGCGCGCTCGGCACCCTCCTTCGTAGTGAAGTCAATCATGCACAGCATGCGAGGATTGGCTTTCTTATCCCCAAGGAAGTTTGACAATTCACTAAGCCTCTCGATTCCGTATTTGTCGAAATTTTGCTGAATAACCTCTATCGAGTAGGCTTTAGCCTCGCCGAGGGTGGCTTTGTCGGCGGCCCAGCCTGGTGTTTGCACCGACAGCAACATCCGGCGCCCTTCGACCATGGGTAAGAGAGCATCTTCCGCAGCATTGCCTTCAGCGAGAAAGTGTCGGGATGCGTAAGGTGCTCGGTTTTTTTCGATGAGACCCCACTGGAAACCGGGTTTCAAGGGCTGAGCGACGATTGATTTTCCGTGTAATATCATCTTGTCAAGGAGCTTGATTGCGTCGTCCACTTCCTTCTGGCTGCCCAGTTCCAGAAAGCAATAAGTGTCATTATGGAACGAGAAGCGATCTACGCGCATCTGTATTCTCTTGCTGTGTGCTCGTTAGTTTGAACATCTGAGGAAAACGATCAAGATTGATCACAGCCCGCTACTGCCGTACGTACACGTTCAATCCTTTGCTCTGCAGTAATTCTTCAATGTCTCGTCGTGACACCCGCCTTGGCATTGTCATGAGAGCGACGCCATTTGCGACGCTGTCCCCTTTTGACGCGGCACGGTCATCCGTGAGAGAAATCTCCGGGCCTCTTGAGGGTGTTTGGACAATCTCCTCCTGTACAGATACACTAGAGGAGAATATTCGCCTCGGGATGGATGAATTGATTGATGGAACTGCTGAGGGGGTGAGGCGAACGCATGGTGTGCTTCTACGGAGAAGACATTGGCTTCGTGAAAACAACCGAGAGACGGCCATTGTATGTTGTGGGTCTCTTTAGGGAAAGCGAGTAGTAAGTGAGCTTCCGGCGGCGTTGTGCTTGGTGCAGGATGCGCATCAACAACGGTCGGAAAAAGTTACTCGCCGTTTTGGGGCACCAAGACTAGTTATCGATAACGCACCTAGCGACTCGAGCATCCTGATCCATCCCCGACGATTGCCACCAACGAGCCAGTGAAGACGTTGCCCTATTTTAATCCCGAGCAGATAGACTACCGTGAGCAAGAAGCTGCATTGATTGCTTTAGGAACTATCTTGAGTCCGTGAAATTTTCCACTAACATCACACGAACGGCAGAAATCCTCCGCTCAAAAAGGGTTGTTCGGCTCAAGAATCATGATATTAAAACTCGGTGATTCTATAAAATCTACGCTCTAGCCCGGAACTGCAGAATGGGACCATCCTTCTTACTTGCAAACACATCCATAATCTGGTACTCAGTCGTTCTATTCCTACCCTCCTCCAACTCGCTGCCTCCCGCACCCAACGTAGTACCCGGAGCGAGCCTAAGATCGTACAAGTACAGTACCCGTGCAATAGTCACAGTCAACTCGACGTACGCCAGTCCCTTTCCAATGCATCCACGAGGACCAATGCTAAAGGGGTTGAATGCAGACTGCGCGGCCGGAAGATTGCTATGCAGCGGGTTAACCGCAGGATCTGAGAGCCAGCGCTCAGGAAGGTAATCGAAAGGCCTAGGGAAGTAGTCGGGGTTGTGATGGATAGCGTAAATCGGCACACCGACATCTACGCCAGCGGGAATGTGGCGGCCATCGATATCCATACCGCCGGTGAGAATCTGTCTGGGGAGAGCACCAGCTACGGGAGGTGTCATGCGCATGGTCTCGTCGATGCAAGCGCGGAGGAAAGAGCAGCCGCTGAGCTTGGGTCCGGTAACGATCTCCTCGACGTCAGTGAAAGTCTCGCGGATCTCCTTGCACACCTTCTGCATCGCAGCCGGGTTGTTCGCAAGGTAAAACAGGGTACCAGCCATAGCCGTGGAAGTCGTGTCCGAGCCAGCGATAATCAGCAGATTCGACTCTCCCCATAGCTCATCCATGTTGAAACCCTTGCCAGTCTCGGGGTCCTTGGCGTTGAGCAGGTAGTAGAAGAAATCCTTGCGGTCAACGTCTACACCCAGCTTTGTTCGCTCCATAGCCTGGCCTTTGCTGTACTGCATGTACTGCGCACGCTGCCCGGCGATCTTACGGAAGAAAAGCTTGTCCAGATGCCAGTTGTGGATGGTCAGGTGCGTGCCGCAGATCAAATGGCGATGTGCCGCGTTGCCTACCAGTTGCGTTGCGAAGCGATTGACGGGGCTTTCCAGCATGCCGAAAGCTTTTCCAAAGACCAGATCACCCATGATGTCGAAGACAAGCCATTCGCACCAATGTGCTGCGTTCCAAGCATCGTTCCAACCGGCATCTTTCTCGTCGCTGTTGTTGGAATAGTTGTTGCTTTTGCGCCCGAGTAGCTCGCATCCAACGCGAACGTTAGCTAGAATATACTTTTCCAGACTCTTGATTGCCGAGTCGCTGAACGCGTGGCTCATGACTCTCCGCTTTCGCGCATGCTGCATCTTGTCGATTGCGCTGTGCACGCTAACGGCTTTTGGTGTGCTAGGGAATGCCTCGTAGAACGATGCTTTCTTGACGTTGGAGCGGAAGCCATAGATGGTTTTCAGACCAGTAGCCGTGTTGACGGAAAGGAGGTTGGGCCCGAGACGTACATACGCGCCGTATTGCTCGTGTGCGCGGGAGAAGGCGAGATGCCGGGATCCTTTGTAGGCGTAATAGGCAAGGTAGATGTCTGTGATTTTCGCAAGGAAGGGGCCTGGGTAGGAGGCCAGAGGGTGGAGTGTGAGGCGATAGATTATCACGCCGAAAATCTGTGGTCCATGTTAGCTATGGTTGCCTTGATTTTTGCGCAAGTCGTACGTAGAGTGTCAGCGCTCCGAAAATGGAGGCGAGGAGGAAGAGGATAGCCATGATGGCGGTTCGCACAGTCTGTCTTCAGAGCAGAATCGAGTGGTGTTGGGAAATGTTATCGACGTCTAATCAATCTCATTGCCACAAAAAGTGTGCTTCTTGTCGCAAGGCCAAGGTCTCAATGCCAAAAAGACAGACACAACGATCAAGCCTTGAGATTAAAAATATCGTCCTACATTTCCCACGAACCCAGCCAACCTAAGTACTCCAGCGCCCTTCCACCACCATCCGCACATCCCCCAATACCCTCTCCCATCACGATTACGAAGATTTTGAATGCGGTGGAGTAGTCACGCGCGCCGTTACTAAAGCTTTGCTCATGCAGGATCAGTGCGGGAAGGCTGGGTATATGTTGCGGAGCGCGACGGCTATTGTCGGGTATTGCAGCGGGACAGCACAGGCGAACCACGTGCGGCGGATATCCAAGCAGGCGAAGCCGCTAACGCGGATAACGGTGTAGTCTGCTATCTGTGGGGAGAGGAAGGGTGCGGATATTGGGCGCGTAGGCGTGGAACAAGGCTGCTGGGAGGAAAACGCGGAGGGGTTAGGAATAGTGGGGTTTTTGGGGATATGTGTCAAGTCTCAAAAGGTATCATGCACAAATTGAGACGGCTTCACTGGAGTGAGTGCGACATGATGTCAAGTGCAATAGGTGGTAGTTCTATTTCTTTGTTGTACAGTATCGTAAACTCATTAATACCCCTCCATATCCATCTAAGCGCCTCCCTCTCTCTTCGCATACTCGCCCTCCATCCTCTCCTCGTACATCCTCTCCTTCGCCTTGGATTCTTCCTCCTCTGTCACGTCCTGGATACGCTTCGCATCCGCGGTCCTAGGATCCTCTAGCTGCCTTCCATTTGCGTCCGTTCCAAAGCGTTCGACACGCGGGGCTTCGCCAGGCGCTTGATGGGTGCGCTGGATGCGGGTGCCGCTGGGGTCTGAGTATGTTTGCTCAGACTTTGAGACGGTCTGCCCGTTGATGGTTGTGCTGCTGCTGGAGGTGGAGAAGGACTGGAATGTTGATGAAGATGACATTGTGAGTGTGTCGGTTGAGGGTATTGACTACTCGGATTCGTCTTGAAGAGTATTATAGTAGGTTGCCTGTGATCGGAACGTGTAGGTATTTCGGTCTGTTGTTGAGGCGAAATATCAGGTTTGAAGGCGTGGGCTGCGCAGCTTCTTTATGCTATGTGATGTGCACAGCTGTGATCTCATGCGTGACGTCATGGGGTCCAGCGCTGGTACGCGCCGAACAAATCACCAAGGTAAGTATGAGGTGCGTGTAACATGGCTCCAAGGATAGAAGAATCAAGATGAATTCATATGATGTATCATTGAGTCAAGTGGAGTTGTGAAGGGATGCGAGATGCAATGTCGGACGGTAGCTTCAACGAGCCAAGCGACCCAACACTCACAGGAAATACATCTCTCAAAACGTTCGATCTAGTTTCCCGGGCTCTTCCTTTTTGCTTAATCAGCAACTATCATACTCCGAGACTGATTTGATGCAGATTGATATCATCCCTCAGCTTCAGAGGTGTACTCGAGCCAGTCTACGGCGACTCTGAAGCTCGCTAGCAGGCCGTTATGCCGAGCGACCGAAAGATCTCGATTCTATCCAGCCTGCAAGTCTATCTAATCGACAGTTATTGAGGAACGGGAACACAGTCTAAAAGCTGAGATGAAGGTTGTGATGGTAACCACGCGGGGAACCAGTGTTCCTTCGCCCTGCGGCAGCTAGACCTGCCCCACCCCTACCATGCTCGGCCACGCTACGCCCCTGACAGCCGGCGAGCTGCGGGTCGATAGATCGCCAGGCACCTACCTTCCGTCATCATCCATCACCACTTCGACATGCGTTTGCTTGGTGTGCCGCTTTTCGCTGCGGTTGTTTCTTTAGTCTATGCTGCCGAAATCCCAAATGCGCTTGATTGTCGTGACCCAGAGGAGACGGGGAACGTAGAGGAGTGCGCGCAGCCCATCGCAGACGTTACCGCAGTAACGCCCGGATCATCGTACATTGCGAAGATTGATTGCAAGGACTGTCCTTATGTGGAAAGAATAGAAGACAAGGTCGTGAATGCTGACCATATACTTGTATGTTGCGTCCCTGGAGGCATCCCATGAAAACACGCTGACGACGCTTCTGCGCACCACAGCTGCTGAACATCACCCTCACGCACGATAAACGCACAATTCTTCTAAACAGGGACCCGCTATATCCGTTGCCAACCATACCTATACCGCCTCAGTTCCACGCCGCCCAATATCCGTCCAACCTCTCCAACGCAGATCTGTATAAGGGCCTAACAACCGCGAACCCATACTGTACGGATGTGACACACCCGGATGACGATACTACTGCGTGGTGTTATACTATACCGCTCTCTCCACCATCGCGCATACATCTCGATTACCTATACATTACCAACCCGAGTGAATACGATTCGGGCGACGAAGAAGACGACGCAGAATACTGGAATGTATCGCTGGACGTGATTGGAAAGTCAAGGTCTCCGGACGAGCCACTCTGGGAGTTCAACGACCCGGACCAAAAGATGGTATGGATGCTAGTCAAGGGAGTACCGCTAAAGACACGCAAGACTGGGAATGGAGGAGGGAAGAAGGCCGCCGATCCTTTCAACGGCCAGGCTGGCGCCGAAGACAAGAAATACAAATATCAGATCCTCGACATGCGCCTCGTAGCTCGAGCATATACCTTCCCACTCAAGAAATCCTTGTCGCTTTGGGGTAGAATAGGCCACTTCCTAGGCACTGACGTTTGGGAAGCAGAAGGCAGCCGCTTCCTCTACCGTCAAGAAGAATGGGGCTACTATGGCAAGAAGGGTACCTTGCGCGAAGTCTTTGGCGAATTCGTACACTGGGATTTCTGGTACCTGTTCTGGATCATCTTCGTCAGTGTTATCAGTGGCCTCCTTGCGCTGTTCGGTTTCTGGAAACTATTCAGATGGATCGTCGCGCAGCGCGAACTCATGAAGTGGGACGGGATGGAGGATGTGTGGGAGAATATGAGAAGAGAAAGGATAGCTGAAGAGGAGGGTGCACTGCTGCACGGAGAAGGAAGATACACCGATGATCCTGGGGAGGGCGGAAGTTCGTCACAGCCGCCGGCGTACGAAGAAGCGATGAAGCCGCTCCCAAGCAAACCGCTGCCAGAAAAGCCTTTGCCTGAGGTCCCGCTCATCGACGCGTGAGAAATTTGCTATTACCCATAAAAGTTTTCAACATTTATTTGCATCTACCCGTCCTGTCAGTTCTCGTCATTTCCTATTTGGGTATCGGTGCCGGTCCTTGGATTCGCCGACAGAAGCTCCGACATGCGATCCCAGGTATCCCTACTCGCCTCTCTATCAAATAGGCCTGGCCCACCCGATGCTCTCCGAGTCTCAGAGCTTGTCTAGAATGCACGATACACTACCCCTCACTCCTGGCGGAGTGATGTATAACAAACTACGGATCAGATTTCGTCCGGACCGCTTCCATTTGACTAGGCTCCCTTCTTGTACGTCCTGCCAAGCAATAGATCTTCTTTCTACCGATGCATTTAGACGGATTTCTAATCCATAGAGCGACTGGTGGTGAAACATCCTGTAGAACTGATAGACCGGATAGTCAAAGATCCTGTCGCGAGTCATGAATAGTGCCGTCATCCGCCGAAGAACAAATGAGCTGCAAGAAAAATGCGGGGACTAAGAAGCGGATCGTTTCTATAGCGGCCGTTGGAAGACATACAAAGGTGAACGAGTGCCTGTCCAGAATCGAAAGAGCACTACACACAGTCAGAATCTCTTGGGTAGTTTTCAGATCGCAAACCCTCACAGCAATCATGGTCAAAATCGCAGTTGCCGGTGGCACTGGAAGTATGCATCCCCATGCATTTAGCAAAACACCCCACTTGGACATCACCAGCACTGCCCCTCTCTATCTACTTCGAACTATACCCACGATACATACAATTAATATGCACTGACACACCGTAGATGTTGCGACCAACATCCTGAAAACCACAATCGCCTCAGGCCACCACGACATCACAATCTTCACGCGCTCCGCGCCCGTCAAGCCCCACCCCTCCCCCAAGGTGACCTACCAGCAAGTCGACTACACCGACCTGGCGGGCCTAACCGCGGCCCTCAAAGGCTTCCACACGGTGCTCTCTTTCTTCGTCGTGCACCTCGACGTCGACAACGTGGCCCAGAAGAACCTAATCCACGCCTCCATCGCCGCGGGCGTATCCCGTTTCGCGCCTTCAGAATGGGGCATTGCGAGCAACAGCGGGGTAAGCAGCTACGACAATAAAGACTACATCGCCCGGTACCTCTCCGAACTCGGCACCAAAGGCGAGCTCAAGGGGATGCAATACTGCCTGTTCCAGCCCAGCATCTTCATGGACTACTTCGCGCACCCGTACCCGCTCGAGCCCGAACTCATCACCTGGCCCTTCTTCGCCGACTTCGAGAACCGCCGCGCCATGGTCCTAGACGACGGGACGCAGCCCATTGTCCTAACCGCTATCCAAGATGACGCGAATATCCTGGCCAAAGCCCTCGACGACACGGAACGGTCCTGGCCGCGCGTCGGCGGCATCCGCGGGTGTCGCACCAGCATCAATGAGCTCGTTGAGCTCGGCAAGAAGATCCGCGGCGGGGAGTGGAGCGTCGAGTATCTGAAAAGTGAGGATGTGGCCCAGGGAGTGATTAAGAGCAGTTGGATTCCGCCGCTGAGTCATCCTACTATTCCGAAGGAGCAGCAGGAGGCGTTTTCCAAACAGTTCCTGGTTATGTTTTTTGGGGCGATTAAGAGTGGGGCGTGGGATGTTAGTGGAGAGTTTAATGAGAGGTACCCGGATTATCACTTCATGAGTGCGGAGGAGTATCTTACAAAGGCTTGGGAGGGGAAGCCGTAGGGAAGGGGATTTTTGGATGGGTAAGGGAGGGGTGAGGAGGTAGGGTGTAGATGTTTGAATGGATGGCTTTGAACCTGGAAATGGGCTGTGAATCGTGTGAAGCTTTACACGTACCGACGGAGTCAAAAATGTCTTTCTCGATAGAAGTTTGCAACCCTGACGATTGTTGAAATTGCGATCCGATGAGGCAAAGTGGAAAAGATCTTGATATTTCTGATACCAAGACATTTTGTTCTGAACAGAGAAAAAAGAAGAAGAAGAAGAAAGCGAAGATAAGTATATACACTGGAAACAAAGCAACCCCCACCACTAAACCACGTCTCTCAAACCACCTATCCTCATCTACAAAAAGTAGCTCTTAATCTTGGGCAAGATGTTAACCCAAGCAATACTGTTCGGGGGCTCCATATCAAAGATGTAATCGCCCCACCAGGGACCCGCAGCCCACCACGCGGCCCCCATCCAAACATCCTTATTCTGGCCCATATATTCCAGCCCGCCCTGCAGCGCATCAATACACTGCGCATTGTTGCCGCCAGCAAACTCGCCAATGAGACCCTGTTTCTTGTTGTCCTTAAGCCACTTGGTCGCGGCTTCGAGGCGCTCCTTGAAAATCGTGCTGCTGACGCATGTCGCGCTGGTGCCGGAGCCATCAGAGTCGAGGTACTGGTGCATCTGGTACACGAGCTTGTTCTCCGGGTCCTTGAGGTTCACCATGCTGGCGGCGTTGCCCGAGGACACCCAGGTCCAGGCGCCGGTCCATGCGTTGCCTTCCGGGGTGATGTATTGGGTTTTTGCGCCTGCGGCGCGGATGCCGTCGATGCCGGCTTGGTTCATGTCGAAGACGGTTTGTTGCGGTATGTCGTGATACTCATTGTTGATGTCAAATATAACGAGCTCGTTGTCCTTGTATTCGGCGGCTACGTTCGTCCACCAGGTTTTGAAGGCTGCCGTGTCGGTGATGATGCTGCCCATGAAGCGCCCGTAGTTGTGCGGTTGGATCATCGCGTACGAGCCTTTGGATGTGATGTGCTTTACTTGCTCGGTTAGGTTGCCCAGGTAGGCGGCGTCGAAGTCGCCAGTAAGGGAGTTGGGGGTAAGACGCTCCATCACTGTTGAGGTTTGTTAGTCAAACTGTGCTGATGGAGATGGAATGGAATGAAAACGTACGGAAGTTCAGACGGAACAGGTTCATCCCTTGATCCATGAACTGGTCAATCTTGTCGAGATCGTACCAAGTGTACTCCTTGCCGTAAGTGCCTGGGAAAACCGTCTCGCCGAATTCAGCACCAGACTCGTTGATACCGAACCACTTCATCTTGCGGTTCGACTCCTGGCGCTTGTCTGCCGGCGCGGCGAGAGTGGTGCTAGCCAGAGCGGCCGCAGCCAAAAAGTTGTTAAGACGCATGGCAAGGAGCTTTGTAAGATGTGTCGAGAAAAGGGCTTGTTTGCTCTGTCTTGAGGGTTACAGTAACATGGGCCACCACCGTTCTTATACAAAAAAAAAGCAACAACCACCTACAACCCATTGCAATGACCCAATCGCCCCACCGTTAGGCGGAGCCTTCAGTTCCGTCTCTTCCACGTTAATGAACGGACCTTCATCTGATACCCAATATGCCATTACCGGGTCCAGAAGCGGGCAGACTTGAAGCTTTGGAGCCGCGGTGCGGGATAGATTACCCAAGCGTATTAAAGGAAGCTTGAATTCGCCGGCAACGTGGGTCAGGCGTTTTGACACTTGCGGGGATAGCAAGGATCCTCATTCGTTGGAAGCGGTAGAAACAAGGGAGAATGGAAGCTTGAAACACCGCGCCAGTTGTCATGATCGTCAAACATCGTGCCGAAATTTAAGGTACCTCTGTGAAACGATTACCCGCGCAGGCTTCAACGGCGAATAGGAACATCATGGAGACATGGTATGTGGCCCTTGCATGCCGATGGTGCTTCGTTTGCACATTCGCCGCATATTAATTCTCCTGGAATCTTACTGCTTTGGGCTTAGTTTCCCATCTGCCGGTGGCTTATCCCAGCTGGAGAGCCGGCAAAAGCTCCGTGTCGAGAGAGGCAAGGCGCCCTCGTGCTAAGCATTACAGTGGGAACTCTTGATTAAACGTGATGCACATGAAGAGGCTGTTCTGCGCGAAAAGCAATGCGCTGACCACATCATGTGTTTCGCGAACTGCGGTGTGACTTGCCGTCTCGCATCAGGTGACGGTCGCGGTGAGCAAGATATCAGCTAATGCACATGCAAGATATTTGCCCCGGAAAATCTTGGTCCGATTGAGGCACACCGAATTGTCACATGTGCATCCCACGGAAAAAGATCACCTGTCTGCGACGTGTTTGTGTCATCTCCATATATATGTTTAACATACAGTAAGGTCAAGCCTGACTATAACCTTTTAAACGCCATCGAGGATCTTCACCCCTTCGTAGGAACCTCAGACTGTCATCTTCAAGCTCTGCATCTGCTCATAAGTCGTCATCGTCGGAAAATGCGCCGACCGGAGCTGGGAACGATAGCTCTCGATGAAGTACTGAGCGAGTTTCCGGCGGGATTGTTAAAGGCGTTCCGGCTACTCCTGACACCTGCTCGTTGCAAGCTGTTCCACTGAGATTGCGCACGCGCTGTTGAGTACCTGGAAATTATTGAAGGCATCGTTGAAGGCACTTCCTGGATGCGAGAATAAGTAGAATGGTTCTGAGAAGCTATATCCACTGCTGCTTGGCTGTATCTGGGAGGCTGCCTAGCGTAGGATGGCCAGGGCTGCGAAGAAGCATAGGCGCTGTCTTTTGTATACTGCGAGCGCCCTGTCTCTGGTCGCCTAAGAGAGCCGCGTAACTCTGTATGCTGACCCTGACGATAATATGAGGGTGCAATTGGTTGCAATTCCACTATTCTGCTCCTTTGAGCCGGTTCAATAGGCTCATTCCTGGCGTTCATCGGGGAGTCGAAAAATGATAGCCCGTTCAGGCTGCGAGGCTCACACCAAGCGCCCTGGCGATGGTCTGTTCTTGACTTTTGAGACCGATAGCCGTCGAAACGATTTGAACTATTCTGACGTTCAGCGAGTCCGGGTTGTGGTTGAATGTGGGCCTGGTTAGGACCGTTTCTGAAGTATGGACTTACTACACTCTCAATCTGATGGCCAGGATTTTGATGTCTTCTAGGTGCTGGGGTAGCGGGGCCAGAGTGTGCCTGGTTGTATGTTTTGGTTGCGAATCCGTTAGTTTGTCCTGAGCCTGAAGGTTGCTGCCGAGTGTCAACAGCGATAGACGATCCGTACGGAGATTGGTGCATGAAAGGATGCCCAAGATTCCAACGATTCTCATGACCTGCATCTTGTACATCTGCCTGATTCTGGTAGGTATATGCTACTTGCATGCCACGATCATCATTATGATAGTCTGGGCCCGGATCTTCGCGCGGATCCTTCAAGCCCAGCTCGACTCCTTCGTCGCGTGAAAGTGCATCCATCAGTCGCATATACGATGGTTCGCTAGGTCGCTGAACAGGACGATGCTCATCGTTCCGCGTATCCATTTTGGCTGGCGACGAGGTTCGGAAAGTAAACTCGGATCGGTTGTCATGAATACCCACACTGGTAAGCAGCTGTGAGCTTCTGGGTTCCACGATATGAGTTGGTTGTTGTACGGGAAGAGCTCCTGACATGTACGGCGTTTCGCTGCGAAAGTTGTCCTGAGCTACGCGTCTAGCAGAATCATTGCTCTGCCAGTGTCCATCGTCACGCATCTCAATGTCGCCATTCTCCTCGAACTCATCATCTATTGTAGGCGTCGACCGGCCATTTGAGAACTTTTTCCTTAGGTTTGGGAACATCTTGCGCACTGACTGCATCCTCGACATCGCCTTTGGTGGGGGTGGCATCGCGCGTCCATCAGGAGGAGGGTCGATTTGCATTTCGCCGGGATGAGAGTCAATACGTTGACGCTTGGTAGGTCGCTGTGCGTATGGACTTGAAGAAGCTGTCCCTACCCTGCCTGAGGTATGTGCAGATCTACCAACTGTATGAGAAGAGGCGGTCTTTCGCATGGTCCGACCGGGGCCGCCCTGTGCACTCTCAGGGAGGGCTTCGTCGCTGTCGAACGCGGTGGGATCAATACCCTTGAAGTTGGGTATTGGCTCCAGCTGCATCGCGAACCCCAGCTGGGCCAATCGCTTTCGCATCTTGTCGTTCTGGCTGGAATCAATCAGCGACATATTACTAAGACAACCGTGTTCACTTACTCCGCCAACTTCGGAAAAAGCTTCAGGTAGTGTCGTATAGCGGGCTTGTTTGTAATGAATGTCTCCAAATCTCGCGTGCTGACATTCAGGCTTTGAAAGTGCTCAAATTCCTGCTCGAGGCTTTGTAATCGCTGCACTTCGGCTTTCATGGCTGCGAACTGATCTTTCTGCACCACAAGGCGCTCGTTCTCCTGCTGCAGGCTGAGGACCTTTGCGTGTTCTTCTGATGCGAGATCTTGCATGCTGGCAAGCTTCTTCTCTGACTCCGTAAGGACCTGCTGAAGTGGCTTTCGGGTCGCATAGGTGTTTTGGCAGTAACGTATGAGCGCAATGTATTGGAACTACATGTTGTCAATGAACCATGATTACGTATGTGCTGAGTGATGACGTACGCGTAGGGCATCCATCTCCTTGCCGCAGCCATCAAGTCGAATTGGGGGCGCAGTGAACCATGAACGTGGGATCTCGGGATCATGTTCGTTCTTATTGAAACCGCGGACAGAGTACAGAAATCGCGGCTCGGTATCTGCTTTCTCCTTGACACAAACAGGACAAGGTGCTTTCGGTCGCTCTTCTTTACAATGGAAAGGCGGAGCTGGATAGCCGTTAGCAGTTACCTCTTGTTGCGTCATGCTTGCTTACCACCGCCTTCCAGATGCTTGCTGCAGAAGACATGACAACACTGGGAGAGGAAGAGGCGAGTCACGAGGCGCTCCTTGGGATTGATACCGTCCGACAGACCCCGAACTGTCTCACTGTGGCCCTCATAGACGTCGGCAAACGAAGCACTGCATAGAGAACAGGCGTAGATGAAGTTGAGGGGAGCGGCGCCCAGCTCTGTTGGCTCTTTCTCAGCCATGGCGCTCATTTTGCGGCTGGGGCGACGTCGAAACTAGTAAAGCAGCGGCGCAGATGGCGGAGGCGGGGTGCACTCAGTTTGCGCGTGACTGAGAGCGTGGAAGTCGCGGACAACAACGCCAAGACACTGGACCCTGAGCACACTTTTCTTGTGTGATGGAGTGTGAGACGAGAACTGAAAGACTAACGGTGTGGACGTCGTTGGCAACGAGAATGCGAGAAGTTGCGAAAGACATATGAGACATTCAGAGACATGCATGGTATACGGGCACTCGCTGTAATGCAAACCTGAAGAGATCACAGAGGAGAGGCTGGGAAGCATACAAGGAAAGCTTTCATATGTACAGTACATCTATCATCTTTCTCTACCTACCAGACGCCTTTTGGAAGACTAAGCAAATGTCCGGCATGGGTACCTGTGACGTGTTAGCAAGATGACTTCGAAATGGAATGAATGCGCGACTCACGACCCGCCATATGATTGGTCGCTCTCCAAGTCGTATCGCTTGTGTCCAGCAGCACCGGTGGTGTGCAGACCGCTTGGTAGGGGAGGCATGCCACCGGGTCCAAGCACATCCTTCGCGAGGCCAGTGTTCTTCTCGAACGCGACGGAAAGTCCCTTTGCTCCTTGCTCCTGCGCAGCAACCAGAGACTTGGTGCCGGCCTCGCCAATCAACTCCTGCTTGGGCGACGCCGCGCTTCCAACCTCGAGCAGCGCAACCGCGTCCGACTGGGTGACGGTCGAGAGCCTGGGGTATCGTCGGCGTACGTCGCGCTTCCAGTATGGGTTCTCGGCGATATCGGCAGCAGGGACGGTGACGGGGTCGTCGTAGGCCATCGGGTCGTTACCACCGGGGGGTGGGTTGCGGTATTGCGGGTTCATGGGAATACCCGTCGAACGCTTGGGGTCGAGGGCGAAGAGCCTGTTAATCGCGGCATAGATTCCAGTGGGCTGAACCGTGTATTTCTACGTGCGCATCATCAGTATGGCTCCTTCAATTGCAGTCATGGCGTGTGGAGGGGCCTTCGGGCCAGGGTATGTTGACGTCGGATTGAGGGAGTCGTACCGAGAAGACGGTCGTCTTCACATTCTTAGCCACCGACATGTTGGGCGCTCAATCGTCTAGACGGGCTAGAAGAGCAAAATCGGGTCCGAGTGCGGGCGTCGTGCTGCTGCGCGTTCAGCGATGCTATCGTGAAGCTCGGTGATGTTCGCGAGTCTCAACGTCCGCCAAGCCGGTAATTCCCGCTTTGGTAATGGCCTCACGCCATTGGCCACATGCGGAGTCTCCTTGAACGTCTCGAGCCGACATCAGCGAGTTGATTTTATCATAGAACAAGGGCAATGGTCTTGATATCAGCGCCCGAAGCAGCTACTAACGAAGATTTACTCGCGTTGCCCGGAATATTTCATTACCCGTGGCTGCACTTTCTTTTCTGACAGATGAACTGCCTAATATCGAGATCATACTTCGCGTATCGTTTCAAGTTTCGTTCCACTGTCAAGTCATCAATACTTTCAGCATAAATCTAGTTTATTTTCATGCGAGTAGGGTTTTCCAAAACATCTGCAGCGGAGATGGGGCATATTGATCTTAGTGTACTCTCGTTCGCAAAATTCTTCCATTCAAGCAGCCCTGTAGCAGCCAGGCAGCATCATGAGAGCCACTTCCATACATTATAAAAGCTCACTGACGAATACAATATGGTGGGAAAAGCCCGGTGTAAGACGCTAACCGGCGAAAGGGGTATCATGCGTAGAGCCACAAAGGCATCAGCAGAAGAACAAAACTCCAAAAAACATAATCCCGAAGGCATACCTAACCTCACAAACCGATCGGAACCCACCCAGAGCCAAAACCCGAAGATGACCAAAGCCCGCTCGGAAGAGAAAACCGCACAAGACACGCAGCCACTGGAACGACGTCAGGTTCGCCTCCCACTCGAAGACGGCCGCCTGCAGCTCGTCGAAACCGTATAGTGCTGGTGGTGGAGGCGGAGCGGCATATCCCGCCCACGTCGGTGGTGGAGGAGTGGGAGGAGGTGACAAGCCTCCCGGGCCTAGGTTGGCTTGGAAGGTCGGTGGTGTTGTTGCTGCTGATGCTGGTGCCACTGGGAGCCGACATGTTGATGGTGGCGGTAGTGATGATGAAGTTTTGAGATAGTTTGGTGACTACCGGTCACCGAGATCTTGGTGTATTTGCCAAAGAGCTTGAAGCTGCTTAGTAGAAACCAATCTGTATAGACGGGAGCCTGAGGGTCCCGACGCTCACCACAAGTTCTGCCAGGACCGCAGCGACGATGAGCTTTACTCCATGAAGCATCCATTGTGAGGCTTCAACAAGTCATGTTGTTATTGAATATCAGTTTTGGATCCTGTTCATACAATGACGAGCTTCTCCGGGGCGTGCAGCTTTCCAATTGACTCCATGCCGTTCTGTAGTGACGGTTTGGGTGACGGGCATCTTCTGTCGAGGCCCCCAAAGGCAGCTCTTCGTGCGGCCATCATGGCGGGGCTCCATGGTGAACTTCCTCACTAAGCCCGCGGCGCCGTGTCCCTGACCATGCAAACCGCAACCTGCACGACACCAAAAAACAACCGTTCGAACTCATGGAAGCTGCTCGGACACCCGCCTGCTTTTACAGATGGCTGGAAGTGCCGACTTCAGCAGCACGATCTTTTGCAGCGCCCCCTCCTCGAGACGCCGCCGGCAGGACACTCAACCTCGTAACATCTTCAGCCTTTTGAATGCGACAGAGCGAGATCCAGTCGGCGGGAAGCACTGAAGAAGCCCGAAGCAGTACAAGCATAGCAAAGCACCGCCCTAAAACTCTTCGCCCGGGTCGACTCTGCCGTCGGCGATGAGCGTACTTTTCAGGATGTTTGGAGCAGGTAACAAGCCGTTGTCGATCCTCTTGCTGACGTCCAGTTGACCAGATGCGTTGGCTCAATCTTCTTGTAGTCGCGGTACCGCTGAGAGCTGCGTGCTTGATCTCGCCGTTGAAGGGCTCCTTCGCGGCTTCACCAACGAACCTGTGTTTGACTGACCACATTATAGGGTTGCAGGATCTCCACCCTGAGCATTGATGCTGACACGAAACAGTCGCCACATGATCATTACAGACCCCCGCAGCGAGCCTCAGGCAGTCCGACTTTCCTGACTGATAGACCGTACCGAGACCCCCGCAGTGAAAATGACGAACGACGCCGAGCCTGTCGGATAGAACTATAGTAGCTATGCAAGATACACTTGCGAAGGGTTGCGCCTTTGCAGTAGTGTGCAAGAGAGCCTCAAGTGGTCGTCGATAGCCAGATACTGAGCCCCAGGTAGAAAGAGTAGGCTTGCGCACCCTCGCGACATGATGGCATCACGGTGCAAAAGGCCCGAGGGCTAGTCAAAGATGGATGACATTGCAAACTAATAGATTGAGACGAATAAAACCACTCGATACACCACCGCCCTTTCGACGAACTACAGTACATCCACCCTTCCAAGCACCATCTCGGGGACTCCCAGACATCACAGGACTTCTTGATAACGTTGTCCTCCTCTTGATTCTCAGCAATTGTGCTTCTCAAAAGACCATTTCCTCCTCCATCGCGCCATGAAGGAAGCTGGTGTGAGCGCCAAGGATGTCAACGCAACGAGCTGGAAGATGTGGCAAGCCGAGAAGGCGACTTTCGTGAATGAATGTCTAGCCCGGTGCGCGCACATCAGCCCGGGTATCCATGGGATTTGCAAGCACGTCTGGGTGGTCTTGCGGTGGTTGCGACTTGCGGATTAACCCACGGAGGACTGGGCCTCCTGGGAGGTTGCATGGAGCGGATTGGATCCGGACGTACCCGGATCCCACGCCATGAAAGCGTTCATCGTTCATCAGGTTTTGGGGCGAACCCCGGGAGGAACGGCCTTCCAATCGCGCGCTGAAAGTGTTCGTCGTTCATCAGGTTGTGGAAAGATTGCCGTCCAACTTCAGCGATAAATGGGCGGGTTGGACAGCTCCACGGAGAAACTGAGAGGAAAATGGTGGCAGTGAATGCTGTCCGACCCCAATATGATATGGTTGGGGTCGGACAACGCATCTCGGTGGATGCTACCGATGCTCTAGAAAGGCGTGATGCCTATCGAGGCATCAATATAAGAAATATGAGTGCCTGGGGGCCGACTTGTTTAATTTGCTGGATTTGCTCCAGGGGGAATTTGGTAGGATGACATTCAGATCATCAAAAGACGTGTTGATGGAGACCGGACTCCCCCGAAGCAGAAGGCTGAGAGAATGCCATGAGAGACGTTTCACTCGAGTGCCGCGCTCTTTCCTGGTGCGGGTCGCTTCCGCTTCGGAGAGGGTAAGTTGTAGCTGCCGTAATGCGCGAATGAATGTCGGCGACCAGGGGGGATGGCATTGTCTAGGGATGCGTCTTCCCTAGGGATTCGAAATCCCCAGTATGCCCATGTGAGAGGGTGAGCCTTCAGAAGGATTTAGGAGCGTTTGCCCCCGGGCCACGAGGATGGCCAACCTTGCCGTGAAACAACACCAAAGGATGGACCGTGGAGTCGATGGGGTGGATCTGCCCCCACCCCTAGGCTATATGAAAGGGCCTGTGCCGTGAAGCAACACCAAAGCTGCGAGTTGAGGGATGTCTCGAGCTGCTCGGAAAGCGGAGATTAGACTCGTGCCGGTGTGACGAAGGCAAACTCGAGGTTCTTCGGCGCAATGTGCTCAGTGTGGAAGTTGTTGCATCGTTCGACTATATCGCGGAAGCGGCCGGCGTTACGGCTCTGATCTGATCCCAGGTAAGCGTTGCCAAGCTGGCTGTGAAGGGTTTCCATGTTAGCAGGATTCTTTCGGAATCCTAAAGATGGTGGACTTATTGATGGAACCCCGAAAGGCTTCCATATGCTTGTCCAACATCAGGGCTTTCTTGTGCGAGTTCCAAAAGGACGAGGACGTACGAGTGGTAGGTATTTGACACGAGGCTGACTCTTGTAGACCTCGTAGAGCACGTCAGTAAGAGTGCTTGACGTAGCACAACGAGTGGCCTACTCACTACTCGCTGCTCCACAAGCAGTGTACATGACCTTGCCACCCAGACCACTGAATGGGTTGCGCTCAATGACCACGATCTTGTTGTTAGCAAGTCTGGCATTCCAGGGCCTGACAACCGGGGCAGCAACGACAGCCAGCGTGGGCTTCATTGCCCGGCCTGAATGAAGCGAACGTGGCAGCGAGCTGCGACCTGATACCTTGTATTGGTTCCCGGTGCGCCAAGTCAGAGGCGGACTCGATGACTTGACCGCCGGGTAGTCGGACCGCCGAGGATGTTAGTGAAATTCCTGCAAAGGCTTCATGCATTCCTACATGTTGAAGTCGACTGGGGTGTCTATGCCCAGGAGTTGTACCAGTCTGTGACGAAGTACGACAAGGAACCCGACGCGCTAAGAGTCTTTTGGACACTTTCGAAAAACAGTCAGCATACAAAAGAGATATCAGGGAGCCCCTCTGATATGCAGTTGGTGTTGACGCGTTGGATTGAGCGTCATCCAAAGCGGGTTTGTCGACGCAGTCTGGCCGCGACCAACGTCTTCAAATGAGGTAGCTCCGAGGACTTGCAGTAGCCATTGCAGAGCCGGGCCCGAAGGGAAGAAGAGAGGGCCAGGTAATAGGTATGTCACTTACAATGTAGCTGCCGACGCCCCTCCATCGCCACTATATGGTGAGATCCCCAGCGAAGTCGGTGAGCTCGCTCTTGAGGATGTCAGTATATGCAACGCGCATGGTCGAATGTGATTCACGGCTAACTTACAAACTGAGGGTCATGAGAGGTTGAGATACTCATGAGTTGGGTGGCGCGGCTGAGTGAAGAAGAGTTGGAGCGGAGGGAGGGAGGGGCAAGCTTTTATGCCACCACTGGCAAGGCCTGCCAGCCTCGCGGCTGGGTCTAACAACCTCATATTCACCACGACGGAGTATCATTGGCGCTGCACCCTCCCCCTAAAGTCGTATCAACACCGGGAAAGCTGGACGAGGATGCTACGGGCCCTGCGGTTTTCGCCATGCTACTCTCGAGAGATTTGGTAGGTTGCGTATTGTGGTATCGACGGGAGGTAATAAGGGAGTAGAGAACTGGACCCTGAGGCTTCAGGTGACGCCAAGGGTGAGGCAGGTATGGTATGCACGGCCGCGATAGAGGGCCACGGCTCACCTTGAATATGTGAATGGGGAGATGCAAGAACACCCTTGAGGGTAAAGACAACAGAAAAGCAGGAGGAGAATTCAGCAGGCTATGCGCTTCTTTTGGCACTACTCTGGCCATTTTCCGCCTGGCGGTTGTGGAGATCCAGCGTGGGGAGGGTATATCGAGCGAGACTCCCGCGGCGGAACTGACCAATGCAGTAAGAGAATAAAAAGTCTAGTCTGCATGTGAGCTCAGGATAGAGCAGAGATCAGCCTCACAGGGAGGCACGAATAGGCTTAGCCGTGTGCCTGCAGAGGAGCCCCCTGACGAAGCCTCCAGCTCGATCTTCGCCGTCCAGCTTTCTGTAGTCGAAGGGAATCTGGTCGCAATGCTGCAGCTCAGGAGTGGCAAGTCTACGGAGACTCTCCCTGCATGTTCCTCCTGCAGGCGCTCGCGGTGGACGCAGGAGAAGTAGGAAAGACATCACGAACGCCCAGATGAGGGCGCAAGCACAGGCACAGGAGAGGTATTGCATTATTAGATCGCTGCAATCGTAGCAAGCCTGTCAAGTCTCTCTCAGTCGTGCCCCCTGACACTTCGCTGGTATCAGGTATATCAACAGCAGGGACGAGGCCAGGAGTGTCTGCATACATACAGCTGCTGCTGCTCAGCGTGGCAAGATCACAGGGAAGATCTATAGATACCCGGTAGCCCCGAGTAAGCTCTGACGAAGCTCCGGTATCTGCATCCGTATACGATGTACGTCTGCGAGCTCAGCTGTAGAGTATTGACTGCGCCAAGAAAAGAGCACGCGGAACATCTTCAGAGAAGGGTCAGAGAACCTTGCAGAGGCAGCTGTAGAGCTTATAGGTAAGAAAACTCGAGTCGTTCGGGGGATTCTGTGAGAGTCCGTCTCGATATGCTACCAACACTGTAGCCTCCTCGCAGCTCTTACCATCCTCGAGCCTCACCACGAACCCCAATCGCACCAACAACACCAGCCGACAGCAAGCTCCCTCCACACACATCATACCTCTCCTTGACAGCTACATCGTTTCCATTACTGTCTCGAGCCTACCCTCTCGCCGCATCCAGAAGACGACATAGTCTCACGCCCTCCTCGTACAGTCACCTTATCCCCCACCGCGACAACTACCCCACACTCCCACAATGTCCTCCCAAGACCAAACCACCTACCACGTAACCTACGTCCCCAACACCAACTCCGAACACCACACCCTCTAGCCGGGCCCCGCCTCGCTCATACCCTTAGTCGCCCAAGTCCAAGAGCTGCAAGAAGCAGCCTGGCGCGCCGTCGAGCAAGGCTTCCCCGGTATCCCACCAGGGCTGCCAGGAACGCGATATCCAGGGGCGCTAGGCCGCTCCGATGCCCATGCTCTGTTCGCCACGGTGCCGGATCTGTGCACAATCCAACCTACGGCGACGTGTTCTACTTCATGGTGCCTGAGCCGGCGGAGTCGCGCAGTGTGGGCAGCGAGGCTGCGTATCGGATTTGGGCGCGGATGCCGCATGCAAGGGAGGGAGATGGCGAGAGCGGCGACGAGATAGAGGGGGCGGGAGACTACAAGGGCGGTACGGTGGTGACATGGGCGTGGCGGCAGGTGCATAAGGGTATCTAGATTGCTGCGACGGCGTGGGTTTGCTATAAGAAGGTTGTGCGTGAGGGGCGTTAGAATGTTTTGGTTTAATTGATGATGACGGCAGCGGAGATGCGGGGGAACAAAGAAGTGGGTTTGAGGATAGGTCGATTAGGACAACGAATTGATTTGAAAGCCGTCTGGCTCTTAGAATGTGGATCTTGTATAATGGATGGGGGTGTAGCATAACAAACAAAGAAAGAGGGTCTAATCCTTCTCTAGAAACCTCATGTCCTTTAACCTCCTCTCTCCGTCTTCCTCCAACTCTCTGGTCCCCCAGCCCAACGGCTCTCCGTCAAGACCGACGGGATACTCATGCAACTCCCGCTCCATAACCACGCCATCTCCAACCCACGACCATATTCCTCTAGCTAGCATCTTGGCTTTATTATTTGTACTTGCTTCCCGCTTCCACACCTCTTTCGTCCTGCCGTAGTATTCGAACGTCCGATCGCCTCTAGGATCTTGATTAGCGGGCGGCGTCCGACGGCGACGGAGAGCTATGAGGCGCTCGAGATCGTCCGTGTAGAGACGTGTGGCTACAGTGAGGTCCTGCAGATCGGCGAGGTCGGGATGCGGCAGGAGCTTAATGAGGCCGGTGAGCCAGGGAGGACGGGTGAAGGGAGCGGTGTCATATTCTAGCGAGGAGATGGCGCGGCGGATAGTCCGTTCCTTTATGTTTGAGTCTAGAGTTGGGTTGTTAGACACCACGCTGCTTCACCACTGTTCAGGTTGGGATAGATGAAGAAGGAATATGAATTGTTTTTTTCTAGAGCAGTACATGCACTGTGTCTAGGATGCGACTCCGTCTTCACGAACCGCGACTGGAGTCTGAGCTGCCGTTGGAATGGGCAATCTTACCATCTTGTTCGCCGGGCTTCATTGAGATCATCACCTCAGCCAACTCCTTGTCTTCAAGCTCTTGCTCCTCCTTGCAAATACCCAATGCCCACTCGTACTCCTCAGGTGTAACTGGGCCGCCTTGGAAACGCGTGGTGATGATGCGCAGCACTTCTACAAGATCGCGTTTGCGCTGTAGATCACGGGCATCCTCAATATTCTTCTCAATCTTCTCCCCGGTCTGCTTCTTCTTGAGCTGTGATGTCTGTGTTCGTAAGAAGTTAGCCAGCGTGTTCACGCTAAGGTGGCGTGAAGGAGAAGAGCACACTTACCCAGTCTGTGTGAATGGGCATCTCCTCCGGTACCGACGAGTTCAAGAGCGCCCGTCGATTCTCCTCCGTGTTCTTCTTGTGTATATTGGCGAGTTGGTGGAGCGGGATGTCGCGAAAGGCGTCGGTGACGGAGTCTGGCGACTTGTATGGTTCGCGCTTTTCGCGGCCCATCTTGTTGATTTCGGTGGTGCCAAGTAAGGAGATCGAATATATAGGCTGGATGGTGTTGCTCTTGCCGCAAAAGGTGAGTGAAGAATGTATTTATACAGCGTTTGTGCGCTTGCTGAATTCCTCTTTCACGACACTCTGTTGTCACATGCTTTCTAGTTAGGCTGCTTGCTCACTACCCGCACTCTACAACAAATGACGGTAGAATCAATCTTTTTGCCTTGTGACCTCCCTGAGATAACTACGTGATAATGGAGGCTGCTTGCGGGAATGCTCTCATGGGGCCGTGCCGGCAAACCCAAAAGGGACTGACAAAACGAGAACCAGGCCCTGCTTGAAGAATCTCGTCATGAGTACTGGATCATTCTTCAAGAATTCCAGTTGAGGAGCGCCTCAAGTCATACATGTGTCGCCATCCTCCGCGCAGCTCTCGCACATTCTCGAAGCCCTGTTGCGCTGATGACTCAACCAACCACCGTGAATACCACAAAGAGGTCGAGTTGGTATGAAACCCATCTCTTATGCGCACTCTGATTCAGAACTTGGTATTTTGAAACGCTGTGAGTGTTTTGAGAGATTAAAAAAAAGACACTCTACTCCAAGCAGGTCTTGGGAAGTTTGCGGCAGATTGTGAAGGAGTTCAACTGACTGCGGGAGAAAGAGGGGAAACTCTTGGACAAGGAGTAGCAACGCTTCTCACGACACTTGGAGATATATCGGACCCTGTGGTTGCAGCTAGAGAGCAGTACTAGTCCTAACATGGGCTAAAAGATTAGCCTGGAGGTATTCGGAATGATGTGAGCGATTGTGATAGGCGGGATATGAGAACGTGGCTGCCACTTCTGTTGACATTATTCTGCGCTAGAATCGTTCGTCAAAAGATCTCTCGTACCAGACGCGCGAGCTTTCTCGATGTGTACATGCAAAGGCAGGTCATGCAGGAAACAGGGGCGTCTGGAGTGTTGCGGGGTGGCTTCCGCATTAGCGCAAAAGATGCTTCCTGCTGCCAATGACGTCTTCTTGGCGACCCCCACCTCAACTCGAACACTCGCAGCCAAATCTTCACTCATATTCCACTATCCCCTCTTTTCAGTGTCGAGTCAGCTGTTATAAAAGCTCCCACCCGCATACTTTGTGATCCTGCGAAGCTCACGCTATGAAGGTGCGACACGTGGCGCTGTGCACGTAAGGATTATCCTACGCCGATTATGAACGGTTTGGAGCGCATTTAGATTGCCTTGTGTAACATGAAGCTCCAGTAGTAGCTGTGGGGGTGCCGACAGCGAACAGAGTGCTGCACGACTCTGTAGATTCGGCTGACTGAATGGGAATGATCGGCCAGCTTTTGGTTGCGAAAGTCCTGAAGCGACTATAGGGCAAAATTACCCTTCGTTATAAGAGGACGTCACGCCTTGGCCTAGGTCAAATTGTTTTACCGTTCTGCAAAGAGCTTTCTCGCAATCATTGTTGTGCACGAACAAGTGAAAGATGGCGCCCACCGTGTACAAAGTCGATCCAGATCCAGACACAGTCATCATCCTCAAACACGCCTGTGTAGATTTTGCACCTTGGATATCGAGTACAGCAGAATACGGAGATGTGGCGCCAGAGAGCCCAGAAGAATCATCGGATTTCGGGAGCAGTGAAGAAAGTCCTCCGGTGAATCCGCCCGAGCAAGACCTCAATGACAATCTTGTGCCGTCAGATGGACATATAGCCTCTGTAGAGCCCGAGGTAGTCGAAGTCCATTACCACGTGTCGTCGCGACATTTGATGCTCGGGTCGCCTGTGTTCAAACGCGCATTGGAAAGAGATGGCTTCCAGGAGTCAACCTGGAACGAATCTGACGGGCTCTATCATATCAGTGCTAGCGACTGGGATGCCGAAGCCTTCCTTACCATTATGCAAGTCATTCACGGCCGCAACAGACAAGTCCCGCGAACAATAACGTTGGAGATGTTTACCAAGATCGCGGTGATAGAAGACTACTATCAATTCGGAGAAGCACTTGATGTCTTTAGAGATATATGGCTTGAGAACCTGAGGGAAACCGGAGTACCGAAGATGTTTTGTCGGGAAGTGATGCTGTGGATTTGTGCCGCGTGGACTTTTGATGCTCAAGAGCAGTTCAGAGAAGCCACAATGGTTGCGACGAGGCACAGCAAGACAAGTATAGACTCTTTGGGCTTGCCGATACCGCATCGCGTTCTGGGTATGCAATGGACTTTCTTTGGCGGCACAGGTTTTGACAGGCAACAGATGAAATCGAATCGAAGCGATACGAAACCATCGAAAACATCATTTCGAGTTTACACAGACTGCTCGAAATGTATCGCGACACTTCCTATGTTTGTACTTCCGATAATTCCTTGTCTTTCCAATGTGGATCATTCCTACTCGGGACTTTGACGAAAGAGATGAACGAGAAAGGTCTACTTGATCCCCGACCTGAACTTCCGTTCCGTGGTTTAAACATAGACGATTTGTGTGAAGGGCTTAAGAAACTAAGATCCCCAAATTGGTATTCCAGAGGTTACTCAAGATACGATGGAGGCGGGTCTTATCACTCATGCAACCTGCAGACGGCAACATCCCGATTAGTTGCAGATGTTTCCGTCGCCAACGAAGGGCTGGGCTTGACTGGGCTTAAGCATCCGTGGATTGAATTGGCAGAGACTTTCAGAACGCAGACATAACACAAATGAAAGAACATGCATATATGGCAGCCGTGTTGATTAGAATGTGGTTTCATACGCCGCGTATATTGGTGTAGCTCGTATCACGTATCGACTACTTCTTCAGGGTTGATCGGAAGCAACGGTTGGCGCTAGTCTGTATATCGACTAGTGCTGAAACAGGGGTCCAAAGTTCCCGGGCCCGATGTCAGAAGTCGGGAATGACAGGTTGATGATCACTCAAGTCGTAGACCTCCCTAAATCTTGACAATGCCACGATGAGCGAAAGCCAAAAGCTCCTGCATGGGCATCCTTCAGACAGCGACTCGGAAATAGAGCACGAACGCAAAGCGAGCCCGCGACACCTATCACCATCGCCTTCATCATCACGAACCACATCCGCGTCTCCTGCGCCCCCAGGGTCACGTCCCAATGGAAACCTCAAGCGCCAATCCTCCTTCGCCCAACCTCGCCCCGATGGCGCACCGAGGACTCCGAATCGGGTGCGCTTCGAAGAGCCGAGAAGAAGCATGAATGGCGACGGCAACAATACAGCTGAATGGTTAGAGCTGGACGAGGATGACTACATGCAAGGGAGCGAAGGCCAGGAGAGAAGGCAGCGGCTGCCTCTACTTACCGGTATTGAAGCGCCAAGCGTCACGCTTGCGGAGCAGTCGTTCAATCCGGAAGACCACTTGGAGAGTGCGCGGCCACGAAGCGGAATGCGAAGCGCCTTTATGAACATGGCGAATAGCATCATGTGAGATGGCTGGTCGGACGCTGGGAGAATAGAGGCTAATATGGAACAGAGGAGCTGGAATTATCGGCCAACCCTACGCTATCCGCAACGCCGGCCTCGTTACAGGCACCGTTCTCCTGATCGGCCTCACCATCGTGGTGGACTGGACGATACGACTGATCGTAATAAATTCCAAGCTCAGCGGGACCGACTCGTTCCAGGCGACGGTACAACATTGCTTTGGGAAGTCGGGACTTATAGCCATATCTTTGGCGCAATGGCTCTTGTATGTACCCTCCACAAGATCTAGGCACACGCATTGACAGCATACAGCGCCTTTGGTGGCATGGTAGCCTTTTGCGTCATTATCGGCGACACTATACCAAGGGTCTTGGATTCTCTATTCCCTTCCCTGGCAGACATGTCCTTCCTGTGGCTACTGACCAACAGGCGGGCTATCATGATCCTGCTCATTCTTGGCATTTCTTTCCCCTTGTCTCTTTACCGCGACATCTCAAAGGTAAGATCCCCGCAGGCCGCCGTGGATTATGTGCTAACATTCTGTAGCTTGCAAAAGCCAGTGGCTTCGCGTTAGTCAGTATGACAGTCATCATTATAACCGTCGTCACGCAATCCTTCCGCGTACCTCCCGAGTCCAAGGGCCAGCTCGATGGCTCCCTGATCATACGCCCCGGCATCTTCGAAGCCATCGGCGTAATAGCATTCGCATTCGTCTGCCACCACAACAGCCTCCTCATCTACGGCTCCTTGCGCAAACCTACTATCGACCGATTTTCACGCGTCACACACTATAGCACCGCCATCTCCCTTGTCGCATGTCTTGTCATGGCTCTCACCGGCTACCTGACCTTCGGCGACAAGACCCTCGGCAATGTGCTCAACAACTTTCCCAATGACAACCTCATGGTCAACGTAGCGCGTCTGTTTTTCGGCCTTAACATGCTTACCACTCTCCCATTGGAAGCCTTTGTTTGCCGCGAAGTCATGGAGAACTACTGGTTCCCCGATGAACACTACAACCCCAATCGCCATCTAATCTTCACTACTGCTCTTGTCTCATCTGCTCTTACCTTGTCTCTCCTGACCTGCGATATTGGCATAGTGTTCGAGTTGTTCGGCGCAACATCTGCTTGCGCGCTGGCGTTTATCCTTCCCCCTCTCTGTTACATCAAGCTGTCGCAAAGAAGCGCTACAACATATCTTGCTGGCGCCGTCGTGGCATTCGGGTGCATTGTCATGGTCATTAGCATCATCAAGACTACGAGCAAAACGATGATGGGTCATAGTGAACATGCGAAATGTGGTTGATCTGATTTTGTTGCAACATAAGCGGTGCATTGGGAGGCGTCTGGGAGCCCGTAAATGTCATATACACGGCGCGTGAGCGCAATGATCTGGATGTCTGGCTACTGAAGCCTTGATAGAAGAAATAAAGCATTATCCAAGCACATACAATAGCTAGCGTCGTCGCGCAATGTGTGTCCAGCCTCCACAGCGCATATCCCCAACGTCAATCGAGCCTCAGGCACACAACAGTCTTGTCGCAGCGGCTACAGCGGCACAAATCATGCCAAAAACCTTGACTTGGTAGTTCAATCAAGCTCATTAGTCCTTGCTGAAATCTGGTACACACAGGGTCTCCGGCATACTATCCGGCGCTGAACGCGCAATCACGACCCACAATAACCCTTAACACCACGCTAACACCCCATACTTGTTATATCGAATACAAAATCGCTGCAGGCCGCGAAATTCAAGATTGAATTCACACTGAGTGATGGGCGCACGAGCGATGACGACGAGGCTGCTTTCTGTGATGTTGCAGGATACCCCTGCATGCGCTGATCGTAGCGGCATTGGGGTAAATTGACGTCATACGATGCGTCGGGGCGGTGGTGCAACAAGCTTGCTTTCGCGACGACGGGGGGAATGAGCCACGAAGTGATGACGGGGCGGTAAGGATAACATGTAACGCCTTCACATAAATGTCCCAAGGTCTCCTCTTTTATTTCATTTTGGTTTCTGTCAATTCCTATATCCACATATCTTGCACATCTAGATCTTTAGTCCTAGCATATCCATTGCCTTCTACGCTTCGAGCAAGACCTATACAATACTAAATCCAAGCCAACAACACTTCTACCGAAAATGCCCTTATTCGGATCCAAACGCGAACCCTCCCCACCACCCGCCGCAGCCCCAACCCACACGCCCTCACAGAAGTCCTCCCTCTTCTCGCGCCGCCGCTCCACCTCGCCTGTCACCCCCTCCCACGCCTCGTCCACACACCACTCGTCGCACCACCGGCACAGCAGCTCTATTAGCCGCTCCGGCACCACGACGTCGCATTCGACCAGCGCATCGTCGCCCAGTGGTAGGACGTCTGGTTTCTTCAGCAGGAACAATGTCAGCGGCGACCCGAGTATCCTGAATGCGAAGCAGAGTCTGGCGAATGCGGAGCAGGCGGAACGAGAGGCGGATCGCGCATTGGCGGTTGCGAGGAGTGCGGTTCGGGAGGCGAGGGAGCATGTTGCGAGACTTGAGAGGGAGGCTGCTGAGGAGTAAGTTCTAGTGCCTTTGCTTGCCGTTCGGCGATGTTTCAGATGCTAATGATTGTCAATAGGGCCCGCTTGGCGAAGATCAAGCAGGGTGAGGCTAAGGCTTTGGGTAAGAAGGGCAAGTTGCTTGGAAGGCACGATCATGTTTGAGCGCTGCGTATGAGCGCGCATGCTCTTGGAGGTGCGAGAAAGCATGTCGGTGTTTTTCTGCGTGCTGCATCTTTGCCGCGTTACGACTTGACGGCTGCCTTGATGATGTGAAGCGAGGAGTTTGGTTTTCTGTTTGAGTTTTTTTGCGAGTCAGCGCTTGTGTCATACCCTCTATCAATTTTCCGACTTTGACTTTGAGTTCGATGCCTTTGGGTGCTGTACTTGCCAGCCGTGCTGAGTTGTGAGACAGGGGCTGCTTTAGCGCCATTTACGTCATGGTGAACTTGCCATCTTCCAGAGACTCTACAACCACCTGGTTACGCTTCAGGTTCCTTTCCACACAATGCTCGCAGCACACCTCAATAATCAGCGCCACGGCTTCACCGCTCTGCGCTTGTCAAAACGCAATTTCCACCGTGGCTCGATGGTCTGCGGGCTCTGGAGACATCCAGATGCTGGACTACCGGGGCAAATTGTCGAGAGCAACACTGGATGAAAGTGACATAAATCACGAGAGACTTTTGACGGTCACTAGAATAGGATCATTCATTCAACCGTTGATGGTTTGCCCAATAAAGGCCATGGATAATACCTACCATCTTCGACACTACAGCTGGTCGGACGTTCCGCCGTTGATGTTCTTGATAGTGAGTATCATCGTGAGTCTTAAGTAATGATCCTGTCTTTCCAAGCTTGCCACTCCCTGTTCGCTGACTACCGTTGTGAGTGATCCTCAAGCAAGGGACGGTCAACTTTCTCATCAATGAACTCCCGAGCCTTCTGGACGATTAGCTGGATGTGTCGTTTGAGCGAGCAGTTTTTACCAAACAACTTGGTGTAGAAAGAAGGGGAGGTCATTTTTTCAATCCGAGATGCAAGGTCTTCAAACTGGATATCCTCTTACGGCCGTTGGACAGGTGTTTGTATCAGAAATTCGAGCTCTTCCTGTCGTAGCAGCTTCAACAGGCATCCCAAGAGTGCATCCGATCCGCCTGTTGAGCAGTCTAACTGGCCTAAGCACAATGTGTCTCGTAATTCCCCAAGCCCATTTAGCAGGATTTCTATGGCATCGCATCTTAGATCGCCCAGCCTATAAAGCATTACGATGAAGCTAGAGAGATTTCCCATTTTGGAGGGGTATGGTAGATGACTGGGGGGCAACAGAGCTCCACTAGACTGCTCGAGAATAACCCTTTTGGAGCGTTTGAAAACGTCTGTCGGCGGAAATCGATCGCGGTTCGCCAGGAACATCATATCGATCAGCTCTTCCCGGTAATAGTCGCCATATTCTTCCATTCACATGGCTTCCAGGTCTTTCCACCAAACTTGTGCCATCTAATCCATCATGTCGTTCATCTGATAGTAGTCGGCCAAGATACAGACGTCGACAAGGTCTTTCGGGAAGACATAGATGTTAAAATACTCCGTTCGGAGATGCGCAAGGCAGAGTAGCTGTTGCATAGCTTCGGGGTTTCAATATTCCGCCTGAACATGGTAGAGACCGTCTTCGCGTTCAGGTTTTATCTGCTCAGAGTCGGAGTTGAACACCTCTCGGAAGTAGGCTCAGGTGATGCGTAACTGGTTTGAAGAGACACAAAACCTGAACTTGCGTGGGTCTTCTTCGATTTCCATTTCGTTCTCGCTTGGCGGCTCCTCAGGTGATCTCCAGGGTAGCTTGAAAACTTTCGGGTTCGTGAGTATCACAAGCATGTCACTATTTGGATCGATGTCTTCCTGGATTTTCGGTTCCATAGCGTTCAGTGCTTCTGGTACGAGATTGGATATGTTGACAACTGGACCCTGGAGGCAGCAGCGAGTGATGAATGTTATCGTCGTCGTAATCGTAATCGTAACCGTTGATGCTTGGTATTGTGCAGCGGCGTTGGCCTCGTCGGTACCAGTGTTCTGTGGCAGCTCAAAATCTCGAGCCTTCGGCTCTTCCTTCCATCTGGGAAGGTCGTATTTTGGATTCCTGAGGATGATCAATTTGTCGCCGTTCGGGTCGATCGGGATCAGGCTCGTGCTGACTGTCATAACGATGAGCTTCCGCAGTTCTCGTGGTTCTCGTGGTTCTCGTCGGATATTGAGGGTTAAAGGGGTAATCAACAGGAGAAGACAACAAGAGAAGGTTGGCTGGTGAATAAGTTCAATGAGCTTTCGAAAATATTAACAACGATGTAAAGCTACCTAAGAAGGCAACTACGGTACGGGGGAGGGGGATAAGAATCCGAGCGCGAACTTTGAACCCATTCCCCAAGAAGAAAAGGAGATGTGGGACGGTGAAGGCCGTTTGCCCGCCAAGAACGCTAGTCTCAAAAATCTCAGCCACATACTGCGGTGCTACCATGTCACGCGGGAATGCTGGAAGAATGGTGTTACGTTGTGATATCAAGGCTGGAAATAAAGGGCACTGAGCTGTCATTGCTACGATAGCCCCACCTGGAGGCCTTTGGAAGAAGAAAGATATATACACGACCCCAACAAAATAGATTTGAGTCGACCGAAAATCAGCAGATGCTGCAAAGCCAAACGGCGACGAATTGTCTCCCTACAGCCTATCTTCAAAGGGCAAGAGGAGTAGGCGTAGGCGTGGGCCTGACCCTAGTCTCAAGAGTGCAAGGTTTGCTGCTGGCCTTAGCCTCTCCAGCACCCTGGGGACGATGGGGATGAGCAAAAGGCTTGGGTGGGTGAGGGAATCCACCAGTAGGCCTGGGGTAGCCAGCAGCAGGCCACATGCCGGAAGGACGAGGGCGGCCCCAGCCGAAGCTACCGTAGGGGCGGTTACCGCTGTGGAAGAAGTCTGGGCGACCGGTGCCAGTGGGGTAGGCGATGCCTGAAGGACGCATACCGGATCCGCTAGGGAAGTATGAGGCAGGAATGCCAGCTCCAGTGGGGTAAATGGGCCCGTCGGCGGGAGCTGAGGGTACATCAGTCGCGACCGGGGTCTCGGGCTGGGTAGCTCCGAGAGGAGTTTCGGTGCTCTTTGCGGCTTCTGGTGTCTCGGCCGGCGGAGCGACGCTGGGCGTGATCGTAGAAGAGCAAGGTGTGGATGTTGCGACTTCGGATTTCTCGCTTGAGGACTCGGGGGTCGGTACGGGTTTAATCTCGGCGGAGCTGCGCGCCGACGTCGTGGGCTCAGCGGTGGGGATAGGGGCAGGAGGGCTCGAGAACGTAGGCGCTTCAGTAATCTCAGAGGCAGAGATGCTAGGAAGAAGATCCAATATGCCACTGGGGACAGGACCTGGGAGGATGTCGGTGAAAGCGGGCGCTAGGATAGTGTTGAACGACTCAGATGCTGGAATGTATACCGACTCCGAAGGTGCTGGCTTGTCATCGTCGAAGATACCAGAGATGATGGAAGGAATGATTCCTACACCGGGAAGTTGAGGCTTAGCTGTTGGGGTTGCTGAAACGGCAGGTAATGGGTAGGACTGTGGTCCATATTCGGCGGGAGTCTCGACGACAGAGGATCGGGGAATGGATGCGGCAGCCTCAGCTGGGGCTGGCTTCTCTGCAGCTGCTGAAGTAGCGACGGGGGCCTTTGAAGAAGCAGCAGGAGTCTTAGAAGCAGCAGGAGTCTTGGATGCAGCGGGGACAGATGATGCAGCAGGTGCTGACTCGCCTGAGCCGTCAAGGCCAATGCATGCAAAGCTGATAACATTGACAGTGGCTGGGTTGGGAACAGCAGCATCGAGAGTCCAGTCCATGTCGACGTAAGGCCAGCAGACGCGGCCATCGGCCATTGTAACCATGTCTCCAGCAACGTAGACATCCATAGACTTGACTGGCTCTCCGACCTTCTTGCCATCCTTGACAAGCTGGAAGTAAGATCCTGTGAACTCACCCTTGCAGCCCATGGAGATGAACTCGCAAGTTGGTTGGGCAATTTCCTCCCAAGTAACAACCGCGTTGGTACCATCAAAAGCGGCAACGTGGGCGTTCTGGCAGTCAGCAGAGCCAGTGGTGATCCAGTTGACTTGAGAGTCGCCATCGGGACCGATCTTGGAGGTAGCTTCCTCGCCTACAATGGTCTTCTTATCGGAGAAAGTGGCGATAGCGACGTTGCGGTTGACGGTCCGGTTCTTAGAGGTAGTGTATCCTGCACCCATCCACTCATTCTCAGTCAGATCCTTGGCGCCACGCGACACCCAGGTGAAGATGTAGGAGTCGCTGTCGACAAAGCGAGCAAGGCCACTGTACGAGCCGGACATGCCTCCCATGGCTTCGTTGTTAGCGCCGTTCTGGACGTTCTCGTTGCTGATCTTGACACCGCTCTTGTCCATGCCGGTGCCGCCGGTGTTTAGCCAGAGAGCACCTTGGTCCTCAGCACAGATGCTAGCAAAGGGAACGGAGTCGGAGGCCTCAAAAGCAATACCGGTGTTGTGGGAGCAGCCCCAGCTTGAGCTGGCACCAGGGATCTGCTCAAGAGTACCGTTCTCGCTAACGTATTGGATGGCATCACCAAAGTGGCCCTGGGCGGAGCCGGAGTACGCAGTGACGACGAAGTAGGCACCGTACATGCCAGTAGCTTCGGAGAAAGCGAGGTCGCCGTTCATGTCTGGGGAAGCAAGGGCACCCATATCTCCGACATTGTCTGGCCCACCCAGGAACGTCTTGAAGGTTTGCTTGCCGCCAGTGTAACGGTAGAGAGCAGCAACTGGTGTGTTGTCAGGAGGAGCATTGGCTGTACCGGAAGGCATAGCCTCGTTAGTAAGAAGGGCGAATCCATCGTTGTGGGCGACAAGACCACCGGCTTCCTTTCCACCCTTGACAGTTACAGCATCTCCTACGGCAGCGAAGGTAGAGGGGTCGACCTTCTGGACGTGGACATCGGTCTCTGATGCATCGAGGTATGCGAGATAGGCCGACTTGCCGTCAGGCGAAACAGCAAATGGCGTACGACGGTGATGCGGTAGTCCGGTCCAGTAGGCATCCTTGATTGGGCTGAAATCAGCAGAAAGCTTGCAGCTTCCAACATGAGTCTTCAAGTTAGTCTCGGAAAGCTGCCCAACGACTGTGCTCGCAAGCAGGGAAAGAAGAAAAGTGGAGTGCATCATGGTGCGAAATAGGGGTAGAATCCCAAACGAGTGACGAAAAAGAGTGTACGACCAGCGAACGAAGGTCAAAGTCAAAAGAGCGACGTAAAAACAGAACAAATCTTCCAAAGATCGTGAAAGCGGTGGAAAACTGTCTCAGTTGCTGGACGTCGCCCTCCTATATAAAGACGTTGCCTATGAAACAAGCCATCGGCGCCGGGGCCTTAGGCCAACCAGCCGGTAAACGGCGCCAAAAGGAAATCATCTCGGAGACATCAGTGATGCACCGAACTGCGGGGAGAGCCGGGCCTGTACCAAGACCTATCTACGCGCTGCGAGTGGTGGGAAGACTGAGGCGCGGACCGTGGGAAGACAAGCGTAATTGCTAGTGTTTCGGAGTGTTTCGCCCAGACCGACGCTAGACGAAAATCTTAGTCCAGACACGTGATTGGGCTAGAAGGAGATACGATGTACGAAATGATCTAGAACGCCATTCCATCATCGCGAAAATAAATCCCAAGACTTGCAGGCTCTTGCTCCTTACAATGTATTTAATGTCACTCCACGTTGAGACGGCATTGACGGAACCCTTGCTCTTTGCTCGAGACCCACCCACATGTCCTCCCAGAACCCAACGCCCCCCTTGACCACGAATCTGCCTTTCCGATCCGCGTCTACTTCTAGCCTGAATGTTCTAAAAAATTGCAGAGGTGCCTTGTACAGTTCCATGAGTGCGATATCTTTGCCTAAGCAAACCCTAGCTCCATATCCAAAAGCCATGTTGAATTTTTGGTACGTTTTCGCGTTCTCCGTATCCTCAAGCCATCTCTCGGGACGAAACTCGCATGCATCCGGGCCGTAGATAGTGGGATCTCGATGCACGAGCCACGGATTGCAGGTAATTTCTGTACCAGGTGGGGCGAAGAGACCATGTATGTGTATTCCAGATGGGCCGACGAGTCGCGGGAAGATGTTGGGAGCGGAGGGACAGAGACTGCGATCGTGAGATGATGTACGAAATGTCAGTCCTGAAGGATTTCTCACCGCATGCTTTCTTTGATACAAGCGATATAGTAGGGGCAGTGCCGCATCACTTCATCGTACTGAGGCACAGTACTCAACTTTCCTTGGCGAGTCACCTCGTCAATCTCGGCCATCAATGTGCCGTATACCTGATCATTCGAAGTGATGAAAGCCACCATGGCCTGGAATGCGGTGCCAGTCGTATCAGAACCTGCGAGTAGCACCAAAAGGATCTCAGCCTTGATATAGTCTAGCTCTAGCGGTCTTCCGTCTTCGGTTCGGGCATCCAGAAAAGTCTGCAGTAGATCAGTCCGCTCGACTTTTCCCACCTCGAGATCTCGCAGTCGCTGTGCAATAAGTTTATCGCGGAAGCGCATCAGCATGCCGATCCCAGAGTTGTCTTCCGGCTTCGCGACGAGGTATCTCTCGCCGAACCATGTCTTTTTTGCCCATTCTGTCAAGGGCCAGAGCCGAGCCATTAGGCCGAAGGCGGGGAGACCATCGTGAAAGCCTTGGATCAGACCATCAATATCAGAGCCACTTTCTATGAACCCGATGGGGGCACCAAAGCCGATCTCGGAAATGATGTCGTACGCCAGATAGACTGCCTGCACCATCGGTCAGCGAGGAGCTTCATCGGCTCATGGCTAAAGGCATACCCAAGGAGTCAGATCAAACTTCTTGCCGTCGCCGAATAGATCAGTGAGTCTTTTCATCCATTGCTCAATTCGCGCATCGATCAACCCCTCCATCTTCTTCACGTTGCTGAAACTATACGGGCCTGCTGCTAGTTTACGAAAATACGCATGGCGATTGTGCTCTCTCATATTGAACAAACTCTCCGTCTTACCAAAGCTGCCAGTAATGTAGTGATTTGATTTGTTCGCCTGGCGATGGTACACTTCGGGCAACTTGGTAGCGTCCGAAACCAAAAGGAGGGTTGGCGTGATACGCAACACTGGACCATATTTGCGGTGCAAAGCAAGCTCGAGCTCGCACTCGTCAGCCTTAACGTTGTGGTATGCAATCCAAAGACGTGTGACGCTGGCCCAGAAAGGACCGGGAAAATGCCGTAGAGGATGGAAGAGACGATAGTAGAGTATCTGGTAGATAACTCGGATGGCTGTATAGGCTATGAACGTACAAAATATGTTGAAAGGCGTAATGAGTGATAGCATTGGCATGGCTGAAGATTTTTTTCGCGGTGGCGTTTACAGGTTTTCCAAGGAGTTGAAGAGTCCGCGGAGCGAGATGGAGACGGGATTAAATGTTTCTAGTGTCGACATTTTGGATCTAGTCATCCGACCAACAACGCAGACATTCGTCAACATGCCCAATCCCCAACGAGCGGACACATACCCCGGGTCGACACCGGCTCCGCTCCTCTCCCCGCAAGTTGACGAGGGTCATGATGCTTGAAGCGCTAGGATGTAGGTCGCGGGGTATGTACGTACCCACGGGTAATGTTTTCCAGATGATTGACCATTGGCGAATCTGTAATCGCTGTTGCAATCAAATTCACACAAGAACCAACTCTTTCTCTAAACTTTTCAGCGTTGCTTCCGTACCTGCCGCAAAGGTGCCCAGCCTTTCCCACTTGGAGGGATCTTGGGTTGACACACCTAGAACAAGTCCCGCGACAACGTTATCGTATCTTACAACACTCAGACACAAAACGGTCGCTTTGAACTGGGATATGCTATCGCCCGCCTTCGCACGACGTACAGTCCGTTGAGTCGCTCCCTCGCTGGTTTCATACTCCACTTCAGTAAGCAAGCTATCGTGTGTTATGCCTATGCTGCTTGTGCCTTTGATCATAAGGGTATACTCCCATTTCCCGTGGTTGTAGTCTGAGGTCAATGTGGTGGACATTGCTGGGCCTCGTAAAGTCAAGGACCCTTTCGAAATCGCACCTAATGGGTTGAGCCCCACACTCGTGATAGTCCAAGAGCCAATGGTGATAGTAGGCTCAAATGTTGCGCGCTCGTCGTCGTCCAATATGACGTATGTAACTGGAGTATCTAGACTGGCCCAAGAGAACGACGGAGCGCGCCAAGTCTCCAGCGCTAGGTTGTCTGGGCGCTGAGTGTCTGACCGACCAACATGCCATAGTAGATCCGACGCCAGATTGCCTTTCCATAATCCTGCAATGTAGTCTGAGTGGGTAGCCTTTCTGATCTTACCTGCAATACCGGAAATTGCAGGGAATTTATCAGTAGGGAAGGTGAGATCGCGCATGGTGTAGTGTTCGACAATTCGTTGCCATGCCTGCCACACGGCATCACTCTTTTTACTGGCGACAGCTTTTGGGATCAACGAAGGCGTCGTGGGATAGGCCTTGCGTTCCGGCATGCATTCGCAACGGTACGAAGTTCTGCACTCGAATAGCAGCTCCGTTGCAGTGTAATGTAGTATCCTTGTACTGAGGACATGTTCCTGGAGAGCCCAAGCTCGAGACATGAGCGGACCGACCGGCTTCGCAGGCCCTCCATGCGGCGCGTCGCTCGGATGATGATCTAGAATTTTCCTGGCCCGCAATGCGAACTCTTTGCCAGTCGTGTTTTGGTAGAGTATCTTGACTGGCTTTCGCCTTTCGACCAAGCATCTCGTGCTGCTATTTGCAGACTTGGTCGCAGCAATAGAGATGTAGCTGTTCTGGTAGATGCCTCCCATCTTGGATGACTCCGTTTCCCAGTCTCTTGTCGAATCTTGGATGATGCAAAGACTGTCAATCCACAAATAACGTAGACCAAGTTGACGTGTGATAATGATCGCATCTTGGAACAGCGGCGGGAGAATATCGAAAGCAATTTTGGTGGCCAGCTTAGCCCAATTTGCTTTTGTAGCAGTGAGTGGTGGGGACGATCCCCAGCAGTGCGAAAGAGCAGCATATTGGAAGTTCTTGCCTTGCGTGTCTATGAGCCTGACGGGTGAAGTACTTTTACCTACGTCGATGAGACGCTTGGGGGGCGAAAAGGAAGTTTTGCACGGAAACCTGCAGGCCGTATGTTTAGGGTTTCCGATGCAACCTTGTATACAGCGTCGAATGAAGTTGAATGTGTCATCAGACCCTGAATTGATCGGGATATGATGCGCGGTACCGAGGGTCGGCCATGGAGCCCGTGATGCTAGTTGATGTTAGATATTGGTCCGACCGAGATCGCGAAAGCCATGTACGGGCTCATCCATGAGATAGAACAATGCACGAGGCGGTGTTCACGGAGCATGGAATGCACGATGGGAAAGGTCGCCTACCGGAGCCAGCGTAGATCTCCGCAATTTCGTCCTTCCAGCGTTCGCCATCAAGACTGATCTTAATTGTACTCTTCTCTTTGATGTCTACATTGACTCTTATCCTTGCGCCTCTCCATTTCTCAAAAAATGCATCCAGTACAACGATCAAGACATTACAAAATCTACAGCCATTTTCCTTGGTTTTTGACAAGCTCAAGGCATCAAGAACCAAGCTGAGACTCGCGCGAGGCTCTTTGACTGATTCGTTATCGTATACAGAGCTGGCGTGGTCCCTGGGGTCGAGATTATTGCACGTGCGGCATCTTCTTCGCTGCGATTGGCGCGTGGATACTGTGGACGTGGCAGGACGCACATGACGCCGAAGCGATCTCGGCAAAGGCATGCGATCAGGCTGAGGCACTCTTAGATACTTTCGAAGACTGCTTGATGTTTCGCACGCAGGTGGTGACGAATCGACGGGCTGGTCGACGATGTGGGGAACAACGAGGCGACGAGGCACGCGAAGGCCCCTTGCCAGGTGTCGCCAAGCACTGCACCCTGCATGTGGCTTAGTGTCGGGCCGATGGTGAAACATGGCGGTTGGGGGCCAGATTACCAACATTCCATTCTCAGATCGTCACAATCCCTATTCGACTTTCGAGCAAGACTTTTGAAAACGTTCTTAGATTCTCATTTCGTGCATTGTGAAAAAGTACATTCCAGTCCCGCAGTACGGCACCTTCTCAAAGGGCACCACGATCAAAACCTTGTCAAGGCAAGTGCTCCACCGTCTCAGCCGCACCAGCCCAGACGGCCCAAAACGATCGACCAGGCATCACTCCTGCGTTGAATAATAATGCGGAACAAGGCAAACATTTCAGCTGCTCCAAAAAACAGTCAGCCTTTCCCCGCACATGCAGGAACAACAACGCCCATCTCATCTTTAACCTCTGCTGTGCCCATCCACAAGATGGCTGATTGGATGCGCGATCGCTAAGACCTGTTAGGTCCGAACACTAAATTGGAAGTGAACGCGATATACGAGCACAGTCTGCCTCGCTTCTCAGTGTTTGTAGAAGATAGTATTGGGGAGGCGCATACAAGGCGAGCTATAGGATGATCGCCTTCGCGGATTGGTGTAATGATATTGGAAATTGATGAGGAGAAGGGCACATGCTTGTAAACTTTGTATTCTGATATGCACCACAGTATTGTGGAGGCTGAGGCTGGATATTGCCTCTGAAATTTACGGCGGTGAGTTGAATTAGTATATAGCCTTGCCTCTGCCTTTGGTCCTTATACCCGACCACACGATCACTAATCCTTCTTGTAACCATCTAGTCACTTTGCAACTCACTGATTTCGTTTGAGAACCCGTCGCTATCATACCAACACCATCATGCACGCACCACTCGTTACCCTCGCCCTCTTGAGCTCCTCGGCGCTAGCCTTACAAGGTCTCACCAACGTACGCTCTTTCAGCGCGATGCTGAAGCGAGGAGAAGCTCTCGCAAAGCGTCAAGGGTACTATCCAACTACTGAACTATGCGATGGTACCGGTACGACCTGTGAGGAAGTATGCGGAGCCGGCCAAGCACAGTGTGACAGCAGCGATACCTTTCTCCATTGCCACTCTAGCCTTGACGGTACCCATTGCTGCACTGATGGAACTGGAAGTAAGTAGATAGATGATTACGCTGGCCATAGTGTGACTGACATTGTGGTTAGATGCATGTGATGCAGGATTCTACTGCACCAACGACGGCAGCGGAAACACGTATTGTTGCGCAGAGGACCTCACTGCCGAAGAATGTGCCGTCGACTTCGGTCTCACAGTCTCTTTGATCCCCGACTCTGCCACTGCTGAGGTTCCTTCGGCCACTGAGACGATCGAGGTCCCTGAAGAGACCATTGAAAGCGAGATTGAGAGCTTTACCGAGAGCTTTACCGAGAGCTTCACTGAGAGTTTCACTGAGACGCCTTCATTCACGTCCGAAGTTCCTGCTGAGACTCCAGTCGAATCTCCTACCTTGGGTCTGCCCACGCTGACGAGCGCGACCACGACGAATGCTTCGCCCACTGGACCGGCTCCGTCTCAATTTACCGGCGGTGCAGCCAAAGTCATGAACGCGGGCGTCATCATAATTGCTGGGGCTGCCGGCCTTGCGGCTTGGTAGAGACGACCTTGGAAACGGGTCTAAATGGTCGGGTTACGTCTTGTCGTGGTCGGTTTGCGTCTTGTCAACGTCACCCAACGACCAGCAGAACAGGGTATCTCACGACAGACAATTAGTAGCTACTACTTTGCAAGTATGCTGTAGCTAGACCTAGAAATAATTCAATATATAGTGATTGTTCGGTATTGCGTTTTTAGCTTTTTTTGTGATCGAAGATGTGTCTGTTTACTAAACATCTATGCAGCTCTTTCAGACTCTTCAAGCAGTGGGAATATCCTTATGCCATCAGACTGGACAAAAAATTGATGTCAGAGAAAGACTACGTGCCATCCGCCCTTTGATAAGTCGTTCCATGTTGTCCAATTCCACATCCTCAGCGGGAAGCGGATGTACCGATAGTCGCGCATTTTCCCCCCAAGGGCCGGTCCGTTAAACCCATTTTAAACAAACGAGTCCTGTGCAGATAAAAATGATCTATTCTCCTGGCCGCAATTGAACGGCGGCTAGTCTTCACACAGTATATCTAACGTTAGAAGTATCAAACGAATATCAAAAAACAAGAACAAAATAAGCGAAAAACACCATTCGTAGATCTATAAGCGCATGGAATTCCAATGATTCGATAGGAGGATTTCTAGAACATACTACAAGTAGGCAATGTACAAAAAAAAGAAACTTTTGCTTGCTATATGTCACGTAGTGTCACAAGTGGGCGAATATTAATCCACACACGTTTATACGACCACGCCACACAATTTGGTCCAGATTAACAAACTTGTTAGTAGCACTAGGAAAATGGGAGAATCGCGATGTATCAGTGCTACGAGAGTGAGAGTCTATATACATGAAGTCACCCGCTAAGCCTCTATGGGACTAGCGCGAGAGTGAGGTGAAGTGAGGTGAAGTGAGGTGAATCGCGCCTCGGGCAGAATACCTGAGGGCCATGGCTGACAAAACTAAACCACTTACTTCTCTCCAGCTTCCCACCCAAGCACATACTCCGCACTAACGTAATCGTAAGCGCCAGTTAACGCAAAATCTACCTCTCCCTTCTCTCATCAGAAACAAGCGTACTTTTGCACATCCACCATGCTATCCTATAATCTCAACTACCCGTCCCCTACTTCATCCTCGTCTGCAGCCTATCCTCCTCCTCCTCCCTCGGCGAAGGCACAAAATACGAGTCCCGTCTCTCCATTCTCTCCTTTATCCTCGCTTGGAGAACCCCAAGTCTAGCCTCAAGGTTCTTGGTGACGTATGATGCCACGTCTTCTGTTTTGTGTGTCTTGGTGTAGTTTTCCAAGTCGTCTTCGAGTATCGAGATGCGTTCGAGCAAGTCGGGGAAGGGTTCGCACTGGGTTTTGCAGAGGGTCAGAGATGTGGTGAAGTGCGACATTGTAGGGGTTGGTGGGTGATAAAATGGTCGTTGTGGTATTGGGGTCGGTGGGCTTCGACAAATGGGAATACGTGGCGATTTTGGGATGGTGATGCCGGGGTTTGTGGGCGATGGGCGTTATGGTGCTGAGTTTGAGGGAGGATTGATGACTTGATGACAGAAATGGTGATGGTGTTGGTTCGTGTAGTTTGAGATGGAAAGGCTGGGGTTTAAGTAGCTTGTTGGAGGATCGGATTGGGATGTGATGATGAGGGCATGCAGAGTGGGGAGTCCCAAGCGGTTACACGGTTTCAGCGGCTAGAGAGTTTCAGAGTTTATATGGCTTGAGCGGCTACATAGACCAGCGCTTAAGTCATCGTAATAGAAGCATCAGCGACGATCAGTAATGTACCTCAGTATAGCAGAAGCCTGCCGTATTCCCGATATGTTAATGCTGACGTTTTCAACTTGAAGCGCCAATGCACACTTTGCATTTTCACTTCTGCGACATCGTACTTCTCACTTCTTAGCATTCTCTACTATCGCATCGGGAGGAACAGCAAAACCAACTCCTTTTCTGACTCTCCGCTGCTGTCATCTACTTCCCACCCCCGTTGCATCCAATCTGTCTCACAGACAGGGGCCATACGCCGAATAACAAATAATGAAAACGCCTATGCTATGCAAGAATCGACAACAGAGAAGAGGGAAAATGTAGAGTCTAACGATATGCTGTTGGAACAAGCTCACAACAACCCCCGAAACTCCGACTTGCCTCGCCATGCTTTCCGTTCTGATGATCCCCATATGCTCCAAAAACGTCAAGGATACAGAACGACGGTGATGTGTTCAGCAGTCTTGAAGAAGCAGAAGAAAAAGGGGAAAAACTCCGAAGCGCCATACTGTGAGGAAGTGATCAATGTACAAAAGAAAAAAGGACAGAAGGGAAACAGAAAAAGGTACACAAGGAAAAGCTCAAACCAGACAAGTTCCTCCCAAGTCATAGTAAGAAGGAAGGGCCGAGAGAACAGGCGAGATCGTGGGGCTCAAACACCAGTCCAACCTCTCCGGCGACGAACATGCGTGAGATACCCACTCCCACTTTCGCCCCCTCTCTCTTCACCACCGCCGCCGCCAGAATGCTCATCAAACGGCAGCAGCCCTCTAACACCAGGCGAAGCAGCAGCAGCAGCAGCAGCAGCAGTAGCAACAACGGTCTTCTAATCCGCAGCCGCCCCCTTCGGCCTCCCCGCCGTACTCATCTCGCCGCCGCTCGTCTCCCGTCTACGCCTTACAATCTGCAGTCGAGGAAGCGGATGCGGCGCCACCGCACTCGGCGTCATGGCTTGCGTTGGCGTAGCAGCAGAACCGCTACCACTACTGCTACCCGGCGCGTCGTTTTCGCCGACGGTGCTCTGGCGACGCCGACTCACTGCTTCGCTGAGTCGCCCTTGGCGTGCTTTGGGGAGACGCGAGTTGGACTTGTTGTTCGCTTCGATGCGCGCCAGGCTGGTTGCGGCGTCGCGGGATGGCGGACGTGAAGGGGTGCGGGAATGCGTTGGTGTGCCGGCGTTGCTTTGCAGCGCCGCGAAAGAGGTGGAGCTGCGTGCTAGAGCTGGGGGTTTTGACCGTCCAGAGGAGGGGGGAGGGGGAAGCGCGGTGGTGGGGTCTTCGGCGAGATCCCACATTGCGGTTGAGGATTGCGAGCGAGTTATGCGATCGCGGCCGCTGCCGAGGGATGTGGGCGTGCCGCTCATGGGCGGGAGCATGAATGTGTTTTTCAGGGAGTTTGGAGTTGGTGGCGTGAGGCCCATACCGCTGCCAATCAGAGTTGATCCTGTGCTGGAGCCAGAGCCGTCGCGACGACCACCGGCTGATGAAGCTGGTCGGCGGAGGTTAAGACCTGCAGCTGAAGCGCGACTAACGCTTCGCTTGCCATTTGAGCCTTTGTTGATGCCTGAAAGTTCTACTTCATCACAGGCCCGTACAAGCTCTTCAGCCATTTGCCGTACTAGTACAGCGGAGTCGTGTTCCATGAGCCAGGTAATGCGTTCGTAGCAGCCAAATGCGCGTACGAGCCAGCATCCCTCATCCTTCGCATCGCAGATTGTGCGCAGAATCCTAAGGAAGTTGAGACGTGTTACTGCATCCTTGTGTCCGAGCTTTTGTTCTGTCCGACTGAAGATCTCTGGGACGGCGAGGGATGCAGCGATGGGTGGGGAAAGACGAACGACCTTCTGAAGAGGTTCGAGCATGTTTTCAAAGGTGGAGTGGGGGAGATCTGCGGAGGTATACGCGGAGATGACGGCCATGGTGAAGCTCGATTGGGAGGAAAGGAGGTATTGTTCGACGCGAGCCGTTTCTTCCTGGAGCCTAAACATTTCTTAGCATATTGCGTACAGCCGATGAACGATGTGATGATACGTACCAGACAAAGATGGCGTCCAGGGCAGTTACCGCCCAATTTCGGTCTCCTAGAAGCGATACGTAGAACGCGAGACCCTTCGCATCCCAGAGCATCTTGCGCGCTACCTTTCCAGAGTTGACCATCTCAAGCAGGACTGGTAAGGCGAACTCCTTGAGTGGGCCGCCTTCGCGCACGACCTCCTTGAGCAGGGGAATGATGTCGGACAGCGCCGCTTCTTCCTGCCTACTCTTGTTGTGTCGACACAGGTTGTACATGGTGTTGAGAATCTGGTTCGAGATCTCGCGGTGGAACGGTGGCAATCGCTTGGGGTCTGATGCAGATCGATTTTGGCTCCGACTTGTTGCATCCTTCTGCCGAGTAGACTTCAATAATTCGATGAGAATGTCGATCGCATTGGAGTTCTGTAGCGCCTCATGGGTCGATGAAAGCGAGCTGAGGTTCTTGATAAACTTGAGCATAGTAATTTGGTGCGGCGGAGCCATTTTGCGGAGGTCTTTGAGAACACCTGCGTATTGTTAGCAATGATCCGAAGTATAGCTATTATCAGCGAGTCGGACAGATGACGTCGTCCGATCTATCTGATCCTCGATGAACAAAATAGTGAGTTGGGACAACTTACGCTTCAAAATCATTCGATCCGCCACGAGGTCCTTGACATGGCTCTCCGCTTGGGAGAAGATGAGGAAAATCTGGACGATCCTGCCTACGATGAGACGTGCGACCTCTCCATCTTCCTCTACCATACGATTCAAGACCAGACTGAGCGGATATAGCACACTTGATCTTGAAAATATCCTGCAAAAGTCGTTCTTGGGCGTCGGTCCCTGCAGCTCAAACACACCAAATACGCCATTCACGCCAATGAGTACCAGATCACGTTCGGCATCGATATCTTCTTCCAGGAATTCAACCAGCACGTTGATACCGCCACATCCAATGAACATTTGCAGTGTCAGCGTACTTGTCTGGTACATCTGCCGTACGAATGCTGCGGCCTCTTTGCGGATGTCACTCGGGAACTTCTTCGAGGCAAAATAGCATATGGTCGGGATACCTCCAAGGAAGGATAAGCTTTCCTGCGATTCAGCGTCTTCCAGGATGATCAGATTGATGATCTTTAGCAGTGGCAACACCACCTCGTTGTGCGGCCGAGTGCCCAGGATCTCCAAGATTGGCAGCATTCCGTGGCTCCGTAGGATGATGGAACGCTTGTCTGGCGACTCGTGTAGTACCTGTAGTAGTTGATCTGCAATTTCAAGTAGTTCGTCGTCCGGCTGACTAGTCTTCAAGCACCCAACAAGACCCTCCGTCATCTTCGTGAGCCGATCGTCTCGATCTCGCGCGACGTTGTTTTCTAGGTTGATATTGTCCAGACCCTCGTCCAAGTTTGCAAATGGGTCAAGATCGTCCTCGTCGGCAATGATGAAGGAGTTTGCCATTTTCGATGTGATCATGGCAAGACTACTGTGTTCGCTTCCGCTATCGCTTTCAGCTCGGCTGGGATTAGCTAGGTGACCTTTGATATCGCCAAAGACGTCAGAGAAATCATCCCCTTCGTCTTCAGCATACTTTTGGATCTCGATCTCTGATTGCGTCCGTTGCAACTTGCGGTTGGACGTCGAACTTGCTGATCTTTGATGGATATTCCCACCCGACTTAACATCTCGTGTTGCCTTGGGTCCGGCTTTTAAGTCGCTTGGATGGAACAGCCGAGGTGAGAAAGTGTCAGACGGTGAGTTGTTGTTGGTGCAGTTGTTATTGGTAACGACTATCTGCTTGGGTAGCATGGCTGGTGGTTGTGCATATTGCATGGATGCCAATTTACGTTCAAAGGCGCCCTCGTCTGCGGGCATGAGGTCTGAGTAGTCCTCGACAGTGTCTTCGCGGAACAGTTGACTGGGTCGTGCTGGAGCTGCGGGCCTTGGCCTCAAAGGCTGCGCAGCCCTTGGTGTTCCCCGAAGAAATGCTGTCCTTGGCTGTACGTCGTGCCTGTCTTCATACTCTGAGTCGGTGGCACTAGACGTCGACCTGGAAGACCGACCCGTACTAACGGCTTTGCCGTTGGCTCCTTGTGCTCTCTCGTTCGCTCTCTGGCCAGACGCTTTTGGAAAACTCTGGTACTGTTGCCTACTCATCGGACTCTTTACCGTAGTTTCGCCGTCCCCAAACTCAGACATCTCGGTGACCGACTCAAAGCTAGCAAAGGCCTTGAGCTTGTCGCCAGAGAAGAGACCCCCGAAGTTGTCCTGTGGCTTGAGATGCGGCATCTGCAGGGCGCGCGGAGATATGCTTTCGGCAAAATCGTTGTCCCAGTTGTCGTCATGATCTAATTCCGGAGAGCGGAACGATTCTGCGGTAGGTCTGTGCTTCGATATATTGAGGTTCACGTTGACCGGAGCCCTACGAGACGCTGCACCGGCTCCGTTGGCTGCAGCGGGGGATGACCTGTGCACGCCAGAAAGACGCGAGCTCCGGCGTAGGGAATTGGGTGACTTCAAGGCTTCATTCCACTCTTGTACAGACTTGACTGCTTCTTGATATTCGGTAGGTTTTGTGGGTACTGCAGGGACAGTCCGCTTGGCGCTGAGGATCCACGGATGCTTGAGGAGTCGTTTGGCGGAGATGCGAAGCGTGGGGTTCTTCTGAAAACACTCCATGAGGAATTCGCGGAGAAGCTGCAAGGGTCAGCACATGTGATTAGAGCAATAGAGTCTAGGAAGGGTGCACTGACTGGAGAAGCACTGCCAGGTATCGGTGGATGCTCGTCGTTTACGATTCTGAAGAGTGCCTGCATGGGCTGTAGTTTGTGGTACGGTGGCTTTCCCTCTATTAGCTCGATGACTGTACATCCCAGGCTCCAGATGTCCGACGAGGTCGTAGCGCCAGAGAGTTCGATGACCTCTGGGGCCATCCAGTATGGCGTGCCCACAACACTCGATTGATCGAGGCCTGACTGCTTGGTCGCTACACCAAAGTCTGCCAGCTTGACTAAACCCTCCTTGGTTGTCAGAATGTTTGCGCCCTTGATATCTCTATGTATTACACCTTGCTCGTGGAGGTAGAGGAGGCCGTGGAGGACTTGCGACATGTAGAGTGCGACGAGGTTCTCGGGGAATTTGCCAAAGTTCTTGCAGATGCTGTGCAACGATCCATTTTCGCAGTATCTGGACATGTTAACGCCTGGTTTTGTTTAGAGTTGGAAATTGGGAGGATGCTCACTCTAGAATAATGTACAAGCTTTCTGAGCTCCTCACAAAGCCGTGGTACTTGACGATGTTGGGGTGGTTCAGGTTCTTGAGCAGGTCAATCTCCATCTCCATGTTCTTCAAATCGGCCGCGCCCAGGTTCTCCAGGCGGACCTGCTTGATGGCGACCGTCTCGCCTGTGCCCCAATTGAGCGCCCGATACACGCTGCCAAATGCGCCTTTGCCCAGGCAGTCGCCCAGCTGGTAATCCTTGAGGCCGGCGACATCTTGGGCGGCCTTTTGTGCTGTTCCCTCTCTGCTCGGGCGCTGTTCACGCTGTTCGCGCTCGCGAGGCTGGCCATTGTGGTTGGACGAGGCTGACGATTTCTTCGAGTGGCCGCCGGGCGTGTTGGACGAGGCTTGCGACGATCGCGAATTCGAGGGCGCGTGTGAGGGTTTCGACATATGTGAGACCATTTTGGCTTTCTTCTCCCCAGGCCCCTGTGCCAGATTATTCTGGTCTTTCGTTCCTTATATCCGCGCCAAGTCCGGTGTCGTCTTCTGGTGGCGGGACTGTCGTGTGTCGTCGTCGTCTTCGTCGAGGTTGGGCGGCGGTGCGTGGCTCGCTGCCATGTGCATATCCAACAGCAGCGACTCCAACAGCAGCAGCAGCAGCGGCGGCGGCAACAGGTACAGCAGGCGCACAGTCGTCGTCCCAATCGACATCAATGCCTCGAATGTTGTTGTCCGCCCATGCGCAGCGCGGATTGGGCTGTTGGCGGGGTCCGTCTCACGCCCTGGCCGTGAAATAGCAATTATCAGTCGGGGATCCTGGCCGCGAAACACGCTTCCAATTTCAATGGCGAATCCCAGCGTCGCTGCCGCCTGCCAGAGACGGCTATTCTACCAACTCTCGTCGCCTAGCACGGTCGAGTGTCTTTAGGCCTGCGCAGCGTGGGTGGACGTCATGGCCGTCGTCGAGGTTGTGAAGGCGCGGTGTGCTACTCGGGCGCTGCGCAGTAGCTGCCGACCAGAACCACCGCTTCGCTTCATCCTCTGCGACACCCTACTGGTAGCTTCCCAGGCCCCGACCATGCATTATTCACACGCCCATCCACATGTCCATGGCCCCTGACCTTTCCCATCTTTCGGCATGGCAATGCGACGCGATGGCGCGATTTCTTTTATTGTATTTGGTTTTTCTTCGTGCAGGCAGCAGAACTTTAATTACGCGTCTTCACGTGCGTCTGCTCAACACATACATGCACCAGGTGCAGTGTATAACGTCCTATCCACTCGGCACATCGTGCGTCAACTTCGCACATGCATGCACCCAACGTCACAAGTTGCTATCTGCTATCGCAATCAACCAGCATCACCTTATCGCGGGGAATGTGGGGAAGCATGGCTTTGGCCACCCATCTAGGAATCTGTGCCGAAGAGGAATCCCGTACCGTACCCTCCACCAGCTTATGCACGAGTCAAGCTCCCAATGTGTAGTGTGTTGGTATTTCCTGTCACCCTTATCCTTGCCCTACTTGAATCCTGATGACCCAGTATTCGCCTATAACTATCGTTCAACCCTCAGCTGCAGCCTACGCCCCTTTCCTCGCCCTTTCGCCTCGCTCAAGAGCTCACAACGTTGAGCACACCACCATCCACCGCTAGAATCTGTCCGTTGACGTACGAGTTCTTGGTGAGGAAGATAACTGCCTGTGCCATCTCCGCGTCGCTTCCCGCCCGCCCATGTGGGACATGGCCCTTCTCCTGAATCTTCTCGTCCGGCAGATCGCTCTTCTGGTGCTCGTCGCTCTCCTTTGCCGTCATCTCTGATGGGAAGTAACCAGGCGCAATGCTGTTTACACGAATGCGGAGCTTCTGGAACTCGGCCGACATGAGCTTGCTCAGGTGAACGGTGCCCCCCTTGGCCGCGTTGTAGCTGAAGTGGCCCTGTGCGTCCTTCATAATGCCGGACATTGAGCTGATGACGATGACCGACGCTGAGAGGTGGCCGTGAGTCTCGGTTCCAGCTTGCAGAAGTGGCAGCAGCACAACGGTGGAGAAATACACCGCAGTGACATCGGTGTTGTATGTCTCGGCCCATCCCTCAAAAGTCTCGTTCTCGAAGAGCTTCTTTTTCATGTCAGTCGCCTTTTCGGCGTCTGGGATGCCCTTCTCGCCTGCAATACCAGCCGAGGCGATCAGGAGGTTGATGTACTTTTCCTTGGAGGCCAGCTCTTCGTACATGCGCTCGAGATCGTCCTTCTTGGTCACGTCACAGGGCGAGAGTGGTATGATTTGGCCGCCTCGGTCGGGGTTGTGTGACTTGGCAGCTGTTTCGAGGGCTAGAAGCTGATATCAGGACTCATGTTCGGAATCAAAATTGAGAACTCACTCACCTTCTTTGCGGCGACCAGTGATGTATACCTTCATTCCCACGTTAGAGCGGCCAATCTACATCAGCATCGAAACTTACCTTGGCACCATTCGCAGCGAGCGCCTGAGCTGCCATGAGGCCAATACCGGATCCTCCTCCTGTTACGACGCAGACATAGTCCTTGACGGAGAAAAGCTTCTCTACATGGAGATCACCAGTGTTGGCTTTGGGAGGCATAATGGACAGTCTTCGGTTGAGTTGTTTCTTGTAGGTGTCCTGATCGGTGGTGAGCAATTAATCAAGTTTAAGAGTGCGAAGAAGAAGATGCGGGCTTTTTCAGAATGGCAAAGTAGTTTGGAAGGTGTTTTCGACTTATGACGTACCTGTGTAAACAGCCCACCAGCTCAATTGGGGTTAGCGTGGCGTGCTAGCGTGGCAGAGGAGGTCTTTTCCATCTCGTCACGAATAATGCTTCAGTCTCAGCTCTTACTCTCTCACTACGCACCACGTCGAAAAGAACGCTGAAAAGGCTTGGGGTTTCGGATATTGATCTGGGGAAGGCCCCCAAGTCTACCACGAACAACTTCGTTGCCTGTATATGTTGGTCTCTCACCGGACGTGAGTACAGCCTTGCGCGGCAGCAATTCTGGTAGGCGCCTGAACCGGTCTTTGCCTCAGACTAATCAGCCTCGCGACTCAATAAGCTATACAGTCAAGGTGTGACTCATCTTAGCTCCAGCGAGCTATCTTAATGCGATGATAAATGTCTCCCTCCTGACTGCACCTCTGAACGACGAGCGCAAACAGGAGACTTGGTAGTCTCTGGTCGAAGACATTGATAATGCGCGGCGTCTCGTCTGCAGCCTTACCCGATCCGCCCGAACCGGATCGCTAATTGCTGCCTGCCCTTCAGGCTTCAGCAAACAATATCAGCCTGATCCCAACCTTCTTTATTCACGGCTTGAAGGCGTGATATTCTGCGACCCTGCTGTCTGTCGCTACCAACCCTCGCCTATCACGCCAGCTATATAGCTCTCCGTTTGCTACTTCCTTCTCCATCCTGACCGTCACCTTTTCTTATAGTGCTTGCCTACACTGGTTCGATTCAACAACATCACAATGAGTACGCAGGCTGTCACCAACCGTAGTCTTCGCGAAAATTCCGATCGCGATATAACCACCTTTGACAGCGGTATGCGCCAGCCTTCATATACCATCGGGGAGAATATGAGCGACCTCCAGATCACAGTCCATAGAATCCGCGAAGATTCCGATCACGGCCGGGCAACTTTTAATCGCGGTATGCGCCAGCCTTCACTTCCCGATGATCCCAGCGAGCAAATCTGGCCCGAACGATTGGACACTCCCGGATATATCCCGCATCACCTCAAGCGGTCCGCAACCGGCCAATTCCCGATTCTGGAGGTCATACAACGCCTGCTATACCGGATGAGGCCCAGCGGCGTAACCAACGTCGAAAAGCTGCTCGCCATCATTGGTCTGTATCAAGCTATATGTCCATTGTATACACATCTGAAAGACTTTTGCATATGGGCCTTCACCGTACACGTTACTATTCCCGAGTACGATCCCATCGCCAAGGATGTAATAGCATGGGTAGGCTCAGAGGTCATAGCCAACAGCCATTCGCAAAGTGCTATGCTTGTCACAGGCGGCATATCTGACCCGAGAGAAGAGTATCTTAGGCGTGTATTGGGGCCTCCTGGGGGAGGATCAGTAACGGATGAAAAAGACGACGAAGTTTTCTGCCTTCCACCAATTGGGAATCGGCTTTTCTGGGTAGGATTTCGCCCATTCTTACTCTCCCGCCGTGGTGGAAACAGTTCGAGAAAAGGCCAGGCAGGATCCAGGATCACGATCAACCGCAACGGTCAACTTCAAGAGTTGGTCACACTGACAACATTGGGATGGAGCCTCGAGCCAATTCATGCTTTTACAAGAATCTGTCACGAGTTCAGAGTGAAGAATTCCACTGGCACCACCACAGTATATTTCGCTGGCGATGGCAATGACCAGTATCGCAGTGGTTGGCAATCGGTTTCCAAGGCAATTCGCAAACTTGACACGATTGATATGGACGAACATACTAAGCTGGACGTCGTTAAAGATGCGGAGCGCTACTACAGCGAAAATTCACGCTCTTACTTTGCAGACTGTGGTATCCCTAATCGACGCGGCTACCTTTTCCATGGCCCACCGGGTACCGGCAAGAGCTCATTCTGCGCTGCATTGGCCGGCCACCTCAAGTGCGACATCTACCACATAAACCTCGCAAACGGCAGCATTAGTGATAGTGGCCTTCAGAATCTCTTCTTAGGCCTCCCGCGCAAATGCGTCGTGGTGCTCGAGGACATCGACTCCGCCGGTGTCGGCCGCGAACATTCCGCATCGAAGAAAGCTCCGCAAGCCCCCGCTTCAACTGGTTCCGACTCTGACGAGACGCTCGTTAGCTCTCCACCTTCAACAGGGCAGAGCATGGTAACACTAAGCGGCCTATTGAACTCTATAGACGGCAACGCCTCTCAAGAAGGTCGGCTACTGATCATGACCTCCAACACTCCCGACGCCCTCGATGCCGCTCTCACAAGACCTGGCCGTATCGATAAAAAGGTCTACTTTGGAAACATGACTGCGAGTTCTGCAAAGGGCATCTTCAAACGTCTGATCGGCCGATCAGCTCTAGCTCACGCAAAGGGTTTCACTCCATCGGAGGTGCAAGCATGGGCAGAAGAGTTTGCTGAAAAGGTCCCGGAAAATCTCTTCAGTCCAGCACAAGTTCAAAACTTCCTCCAGAACTGCGATGGCGACCCCATCAAAGCAATAGCCGATATCGAAACATGGGTTGCAGAAAGTCGGCCCTCATCGTCTAAAATGAGGGACTAAGAAATGACATCCGATCCCGATCGAAAGGGCCAATTACGGCATCAGCAACATCCAAACGATTTATTCGTCCGGCTTCTTCTAGCCCTGCCCCACGTCCTTGATATCGGTCATAACATCCCCCCCCCCCACATACCACGAGCATGATGAGGATGACCACTGTAGCTGTAGTTGCCAAGCATCTGCGAACAAAACAGCGTCACTGTTTGCCGACGCACTACTACGCATAGCCGGCGCCATGCGTAGCAGCCACCCTCAAAATTCACCAAGCATCGATATTTCTATCGATCATGACGTTCAAACCAGGTCGGGATTTTCCATTGCGTCCTCGCGGATCATCAACGCGTTCAACCAAAGGCTGTCAACTAAATCTTTTGGTCTACGCTCGTCATTGAGTGTGGCAGTGAGAACGGAGAGGATGGCGATCACATTGAGGTGCCAATGCCGGCTGAGCAATACCACATTCCAAAGACTGGAGAGGGCTTCGACTAAATCCTCTCTTGCTTTGCTTTGCTTTCCTTTTTCTTGCTGATGGGGTAGTTTGGAGTTTCTTCCCCTTTCCATCATTTGATCCGAATATGTCATGTCGCTTGCCCAAAAGGCGGGAGCAGCAAGATAGAAAAAAGGTATAACAAAGGTCATGCACGAGAAGAGGGAGATGGAAAAGAGAAGTGCACAGTCAAATAATTCAATAGTATCTATTTACGTATACAACTAACCATGTACTATGCTATAAAGTCGCCATCGAAATCGCAATCGTAAAAGAGTGAATAAGCCATAATCGTCGCATCGTAGTGAATGATTAAGAAAATGAAAGATTAATTAAACAAACTCCGCTTTTTTTTTGCTAGGTCCAAGGAGTCAAAAGAAAGCGTGTTGTAGACTCACTTGCCACATGCCTACCATGCCAGCAAGGCCTTCTCCATCCGTCCATCCATTCATCAACGCATCAACCAATCTCACAAAAAGAGATAAGCATCTAGCACTGGCGGATGTACATACCAATAGGACTAGGGTTCCAGTCCTGGAAGTAGTCCATGCTCAAATCACCACTACCACACATCTCATAGCTGACCCTCTGCCCAGCCGCACACTCACCCTCCTCCACAGTCCACGAGCCACCCGCGTGAAGATCCACAGAAGCGACGTCGTGGTCCTTAGCCGGCGCGTTCGCCCACGTAGTCTGCTCGTTTGCGTTGCCCTTGAGCTTGCTAACGGTGCATGTGCCAGAGCCGGTCATGGTGTAATCCGAGGTCTCGAGGTCTTGCTTGTTAGGGAGAAGGAATATGGTGCTGCACTTCTTGCCGGCGTAGGAGGCGGGGATATCGAAGTTGAAGATTGTGCACATGGTGCTGGACATTTTGCCGTTGTAGGATGTGCCGTAGGACTTGTCGGGGGAAGAGGAGTCGACGGGCACGATGAGGTGGGGGTATTGGTAGGCGCCGTTCAGGTCCTTGGGGCAGGTGCCTGAGTTGCCGGCTGGGGTGGTGGCGCTGGGCTTGCCTTCAGCGGGGGCGGTGCCACTGGGCTTCTCAGCTGGTGCGGTTGCGCTGGGCTTCTCGGCCGGGTAGGTTGCGCTGGGCTTTCCTTCGGCGGGTCCGCTGGGCTTTCCCTCAGCTGGGGCGCTGGGCTTCTCAGCAGGTGAGGTCGCGCTGGGAACTTCCTCGCCAGGTGCGGTGACATAAACAGTGACGACGTTGGGGACGCATACGGAGGCCTCAGGGACACCAGGAGCAGTCATGCTGGGCATGGGCTTTCCGGGCATCGACTCCTCAGGCTTGCCAGGCATAGATTCCTGGGGCTTGCCGGGCATAGTCTCCTGAGGCTTTCCAGGTATGGATTCCTGAGGCTTTCCGGGCATAGATTCCTCAGGTTTCCCGGGCATAGATTCCTCAGGCTTACCGGGCATGGTTGACTCGGGCTTGCCAGGGTATCCAGTAGGCTGGTTAGGCTTGCTGGCAGGAGGACCAGTAGGGTAAGGAGGCTGCTCCTGACCGGGGTAGGTCTTTGTCATGGTGTTGGTCTCGGTAGCGACGGTCTTGGTCTGGGTTTGAACGGTAGTAGGACCAGGCTTGCCCTCAGACTGGCTTGCGCCGCCGTTTCCAGCTCCGCAAGAGCCAGCAGAGCCGAGAGAAATTTTTACACACTTGTCCTGGCCGGGAGCAGGAGTGGTGTAGATGTTGTATACGCCCTGGTCGTTGACGGGGCAAGCATAGAAGGTGGAGTCGCCGTTGTAGGTAACGTCGCCGTTGGAACCAACAGCGAAGCCATCAGTGGGGGTAGCACCAACATCGCACTGGAACTGGGTGGTGGGTGGTGTCAAGATGCAGCCCCGTCCGTTGGAGTCTGTGAAGCCACCATCGCCGTCGAGGCAGTAGCAGCCGGTAGGTAGGTCATCTCCAACACGGTTTTGACCGTCACCGAGCTGGCCAAGAACGCCTGAAGCGTCGCCAGAGGCCTTGAGCTGGTAGCACTGGGTGTTTTGGCGAGCGACGAGGGCGTTGGCACCGAGGCCGAACACAACTGGAGCGAAAGCGTATCTCATATTGAAGGATGGAACGACTGTGGAATGAGATTGATGTCCAAGATGTTTACCAAAGGTGGGAAGCCAAAGGACTCTTATACCTCTCTGCTACTTGGGTGATATGACATAGCCGACCAAGTTTCTCCAGTTTCTTCCAGCGGTTCGGCAACCAGATGCGTTGTTGGGATCCTAGCGAGTGTCGACCATCTCCCCAATCGTCATATCGATAAAGATGATATCAGAACACGCGGGCTTGTACAAGCATTTGCGGGGCTCGTGTTCTAAGCGGCAGCCGTTCCGGTAGCGTACTGTGTTGGCCTCGACGATGTGGCTGATGCTGCCGGCAAGAAATATCGCATTCTCAAGTAACAGGAACGGCCACGATTGGTTGCTAGCGAAAAAGCGTCCAGTGAGCTGCGGCTCAGGATGATCAACGGCTGTCTTTTGTGGGGTACGATCGACAGGAACACGTTACCGGATTTCCTAAGCGATTGATCTGAGCCAGGCTCAAAATCTTCAGTCGGTAACGACTCGGAAATTGTGAGCTGCAACCGATGTGATGTGCTGTTGTCGTTTCCGTGATGCCAAAAACCACCACATACTGATCGTGAACTTCTGGATACGCAGCGTCGTCACGTAGGGCTGGGATAGTGCAGTACGGAGTAAGCTCCGACGGTAAGGTCGGAGTCGCTTAGTATGAGAAAACTATTGGCATTAGCCTTGGCGCTGAACTACCAGCAGCAGAGGTTCCCAACATAGTAGCACGCCGTTGCCGAGTCTTCCGCTTATCTAAAAGCGTACGCACGATGACAGAAAAAGCATTCTAAGCCTCTTTACCCCAGGCTTGGAACGAACTTGGAAGATTCTGTGGGGTAATGGGAAGGTCGGTCCCTGCTCGAGGTCAGTTCCAGACGCTCGTAATCAGTATCGTCCTGTGCGGGAGACGAAAAAGCAGATGAAAGGTCATTGAGGTCCGGGTGTCAGCTTCAAGCAGTCATGCATCGGTTCAAAGAGCACATTGGAGCTGTCAATTCCAATGCTGCCCTCCTCATGCTCCCATCTTGCAGCACAGTTAGCGGAGACTTGTGGAGCACTCCCTTACAATTGTAAACACTACCAGAGCAGCCTGCAAATATGATATGTTTCTTGGCGACGCGAGTCTCAATCGACGCGTCACATCCCACAGTCCAAGTGGAGGCAGTTGTACGACCAATTCGGTCTCGGTAGAACTCAATCTTGAACACCCATCAAGCTACGACTGGGCCAGCGAAGTCCCAGCCACGACGCCGCGCCTCTCTCTATTGTCAGCATAAACAAGTGTAGCGAAAATATTCCGACCGAGGCATCCGCGCGGCTCAATTCATGTCCAGTAACCGAGAGTGAGTTTCCCATCTTTGTGAGCGTCGTAAGATGGCTGAGCTCGACGACCTGATGACGAGTATCGCGCCGAAGTAAATTGGTGAACGCGTCTCCAGTAGGCTGATCATAATCTCTCGTGTCCGGTCCACTTGAACTCCAGACTTGCGTTCTTGCAGGCTGGTCGATCGATGATACGGCGTCCAGCGTGGTAACAGAAGCCAACGGACAACGCGCTGAGGCAGGAAGTGACGGATCGGACAACAGACTCAGCCTCGCGCCGTTGGAAATCCTACGCGTGGCATATTCCAACAAACATTCGCGATTCTGCTGCAACCACTAATGGTGTGCGGGTGTGCTGGACGGTGGTCTCGATGGTCTGATCAGATTTTCGCGTTGACGTCAATGGGTACTTGAGGGTTCGGCTTAATCAGGGCTGGACAATCGGATCATCGGAGGATGCCGCCTTGGCTGCCGAAGCCTCTCATTGAGCTGGGAAGCGCTAGATCAACGCTTCAGCGATCTCCGAGAGCAATAGGGTTTTCTTTGTTTAATGAATGCTAAGAAACTGCTGCATTAATTCACTGAATTTTTCAATCAAGGTCAAACATTTGCTACTTCCTTCCTTTGCACACGGTCAATGATGCAACTGCATCGCTCGTTTTCTTTCCCCTCTATTCCCGCCCCCGCTCCTTGTACTCGACAAAACCCCCCAAACTATCCCCTACGAAAACAGAATTTCCCCGCAGTCAGAATAATTTCTAGCCTCTTTCCTTGAAAACATACTACTGCAGGGCTATTTGAGGGCATTTTGGCTACCGCGATGGTTCTTGCAGTAGTCTTCATTATACTTTGGTCCAGAGTGGCGCCTACAACTTCCCCCCGTTCCGGTGCCACCGGAAGATGAGGCTGATCAAGCATTGAGGCTGACGCGAATGCTGCGCTTGTTGTGTGGCGCGAAGTGTGGGAATTTGCGCAGTAAGCGTCTCGAAGTCGTTGAGGCGCGCGTAATTGTAGCGTAGGATGAAGGTATGTAGCACCAGAAGGGTGAGGGCAAGGAGGGAATAAAGTATAACTGAGGCGTGTGTGCGCCGTGCGGGAGGCCAGGATGCCGAGCATCTAGTATAGGATGTCTCGTTTTCGATCCCGATGTTAAGCGTGTCTTTGCGCGCGGACTTTGGTGTCGCAGCGGATGCTTTACACAGCATTGCAACCATCTCTGGCTCTCTCCAGAACAAGTTGTGTCTAGCCCATATCGGAGCGCCCTCCCTTGGTCCATGGTCTTGCGCGGCAAAGTCCAACCCAACAATATCGTTTAAGAATTCCATCTCCCAATCCTGTCGCTGGAACAGAGCGATTAGATCTGTTTCCTCCTTCAGCGTACGCTTGATGTTTCGATCACAAACCGGATCATAAAGAGCCACCCAGCCATATGGGCGATTACCGATATGCCGTAAATTCTGAGTCGCAATTCTTATTTCATTCTTCGTTAGGAAGCGTGGGATATGGAGTATCTAGCTGTTGAGGTGTCGGCTAGTGTTTTGGATGAGGGTGTGCGGATCGCGGAATGGTGCTGCAGTCGAATCCGTCAAACGAAAAGGTGCTTCCGGTGGTCCGATCATCTGATTTCGGCATACAGGGTGAGGGATTGGATCGCGGCATGCTTTTGTGATAAGAGCCTCCGGGGCTTTGCCCCTGTCGTTGCAGGCACCGGGCCATAGCCAGTAGATGGCTGAGTCAACAAGATTGATCTCAGCATCGTGCAGGTCGCGAGCGATGTGAAACCACTTCCCTCGGTCTAACCCCAGTCAAATCCGGATTGCCGTATGTGGCCCCACGAATGGTGTCTCTGCCGAGGACGTGATCAAGTGTTCTTTTGTGAAGGGGGCGCTACCGTGAAGAGCGTGAAGAGCATGACGGATGAAGCGCCACTCAGAATCCTTTGCGCTTGAAGCTGCGCACAACATGTCCTTGTTCTCTTCCCCATCTAAGGAACTGCCTTGCATCATTTTCCCAGAGTCCCCAGCAACTGTTTCTTCTTCCACGGTAGGTAGAAGCGAATACCATGTTGTCCTTGGGCTGAAATGACACGTGCCCTCCTCGTACTCGGTACCTTCGTGTTCGCCATACCATATCTCTTCACATAGAGAGATGGAGCCTAAACAAGAGTCGTCCTTTCCCAGGTCATGGTCAGAATCGAATGGGAGAGCGTATGTCTGGAGATAGTTCAGCGAGGTATCGTCAAACGTGTCTAGAGGTCCTGAAGGCGTTATGCAGCTCCGTATGCCAAGAATCGGGCTCGCGTTGGCTGCAGTGACCGCGGTTGTGGGTGGTGGACTTTTCGGCATATCATCGAGTCTGCAATGATCAGGGTTTAGGGGTAAGGGGAACGAACGGACCTGTGATGTGACGCAATGGGCCGCGCCCAGTAAAGCGCCCCCGCAGAAGTGTTGGGATCCTCTGCAACTGCACAACCACATTTCACAGTAGCACAATGTAGTGGATCGATTGCTTCTTTACCATGGGCTCCTACTAGCGATGTGCCATTCACAACGCTAGAAGCGCTGTAAACTGTAGAAAATTTCCAAAATATTTACCTCGGAGATTCCAGATGTTTCCAACAAACCAAAAAATACTGGATTTGCTTCCATATTGCAGCTATGCTTTGTTTTGACTCATTCTGTTCATGTACCGGGCACGGCCAAAGACAGACTTCGACTGGCAAGTATGGACACAACTCTATGCACAACAGCGCAGCAGCGCTTTTATCTGAGGACGCCGATTTGATCGGTGCGTCGATGATCGAGCCTGAGCTTGATGAAGCAGGAGACTGGGCATCGATCGAGTTTGACGTCAATCAGTGGACGGATAGCGAACTCATGGAAGACGGACGGCCTGAAAGACGACGGGCTGCTGATGATCAAGACGGGAAGCCTCACGATCCCGAGAAACCGTTCAAAGGGATTAGTCTCGTGTCCTTGCTTAGATGTAGCCGAATGTGTGACGATACTGGCTATCGACAAAGTTCCAAGGGTAAGTGTGTCAGGGTAGAGATGCAGGAGCAACGCCAAAAGAGTGATGACGAAGAAGACTTGGTGATTGTTGAGGGGCAGAGTTAAAAGTCAGTCTAGCAAGCAACAAAGAGTAATAAACAAAGAGTATTCTGCTCTACCGGGAGCTTGAGGGTATCGCGATCACAACAGTAAACAATGACATTAAAAAAATTTGAGCGAAAAAGCTTTAGTGTTGCGAGGAAAAGAAAGTGATTTGAAAGGGAAGACAGTGTAGGCAGTACGACGAGACGCGAGTAGGCTAGTCATCTGTGGCGTTCATCTTACTCATCTCCAGTCCCAACTCGTCTGTTTTCATGCGTTCACCATCGGGGCCTCTTCGGCCGCCTCCAATGAAGCCCCAGGTTCCGATCCCTGCAACTAACCATGCTGCCGCAACGAATGGCACCATGATAGCGCGACCAGCAAGTTCGATTCCACACTGTCGGCCATAATCTTCCTGCACCATCACAGCACCTTCGACACCCTGGAGCTCGCAAGCCCAAGTCTCAACATCAAATGTACCAACATTGTAGCGGAAGAATGATTCTTGATCCTCAGTAGTGTTATGCATGTGTGAGGCGCGGAAAGCTACGTAGCCGCTGCGGAAATGCGACGAGTTCTTGTGAGTAATATACATGGAAACGAGGGCGAAGAGGACGAGGATAGCGTTCGTGATGTGAAGGAACATGATGTTGCGGCGAAAGGCGTATGATTGAGTCTGTGATTTCGTTAGCCTGTTCGGCATGGAACATTGATAAGATTCATTTACCCTCTTTCCGCTCTTCCAGTCTGTAATTACGAATCCTAAATGTGCTGCACCAAGGCAAAGACTAATGGCACCAGCGATGATAGCTAGTTTTGCTGGGACATAGTAGAGCCTCTTTGGTAGTGCGGCCATGATGATCTCTTCTCCTGGTTCTCCATTCCTTCTTGTCGTTTCGAGATTGAACCCCATCATGCGGTTGTCTTCAATGAAGCTGTACGTCACTGCTTTCAGTATGATGACTGATATCGCCATGATGAAAAGTATTGTAAGGAAGATGCCATATAGTAGCCGTGCTAGCCGGTGATGCGGACATGAGTTGGTGTTGAGTGGTTGATTGAAGACTGGCGAAACCGATGCCTTTGAGTGTGATAGAAACTTGACTTTGCCAGTTGTCGGCGGGAGATGGAAGTTGACCTTTCTCATGTTGAACGTGGATAATTGTGACTGATTTGTGAAAAAAAAACGTTATTCCTGTGGTAAAACGAGGGAATTGTAAGGTTTCTGCCAAATACTGAAGATGCTAATGTGACAAAATACGGAAACTGCCAGGCAAGCAGCAAGGTGTCAAGTTGAAGTACACATTCCGGTGGGTTCACTAGGGAAGATGAGCAATGGAAATCATGCCGCCATGTCTATTCACGTCGTATCAATGATCAGCTCTGGCCTTTGTTGAAAACATAGCTGTCAATGCTCTTCTGCCAGCACGTAGTCGATGTCTGGTTTCTGTCAAGGTTCTGCTTGAACGGTCCAGTATGTGCCCGGTACGTTCTATATGCCTCGCAATGCATTTGAAAGGTGTCAAACGACTTCTGTGAGCTTGTATTGGCCGTTGCCGAGTGGCGCGACAGCACATGTATGAGATTCGCAACATGCACGGCCCCGAACTGCACCGATAATGGTTCCCGCGCGTCGCAATAGCACGGGTTGTTAAGTGTTAGAATGGAGTCTTGGGTACATGTATAGACTGGGGAGACAAAAAATCGGTGAGAGCAGTGTGTTGGCGCCAGGGCTTGTCGTTCTTCGGCATGACTGTTGGCGTGAGCCTGTAGTCTCGTACTGCAGCGGGCAGGACGTGTGTGAGTAGCGCATAGCATCAAAGCAATCCCGGTGACAGATATGACATCCATCCTACAGTGGTTGAGAAACTTTTTCGAGTCCTGTGCGTCCGAATGATTGGGATGTTGGTGAAATGAATTCTAGAGTTGAAGGATGACGGGGCGTCGGTGATGTCAGATGTGGCCGGGCGCTAATTCTTAGGAAGTCGCGATCAACTTGACGCGTCTACGAGAACGTCTCCAGCCACCAAACCGCTACAACACCCGCCATGGCCTTCACAGCACTCAACAACAAGCCGTCGGCGCCCGTGGTGCCAATACAAACTCCTGCGCCACCAGCCCCCGTCTCGGCACCGCCACCTGCGCCGCATCCCCAAGAAGTTGATGTCGCTTTTGCCAGCAATCATGAGCTGCGAAAGCGCGTGCATGCCGCCATAGGTGTGTTTCTCCCAGCGTCGTACACCAATATAGTCGCTAATAATTGGAAAAGACCAGAACCCCACACAAAGTACCCTCTTTCGCGACATTTCCACATACATCCTGAGCCAAACCTCACAGCCCGCCGCCGAACCAGCGACTAAGAAGCGTAAGATTGAGGACGGCAATGGCGCGCAGAACGGCGCACCGGCGACAGGAGGCAGTCTGACGAGTACTACAACAAAGGCGTTCAAGACTTTCCCCGCAATCAGCTTCTCGATACCCCAGCGCAAGAAGTTTACACTCGAACTAGTCGACAAGAAGGACGGCGGCATAAGGGCCATTGGTGCAAGCGGAAACGTCGAGTTTTCCATTGCGTGGAAGGATGTTGATCAAGTCTTCTGCCTGCCCATACCCGAGAAAGCGAAGAAGCAGCATAACTTTGTCATCATACCGGTGCATGGGGACGGTGTAGCGCCGGTACCCGATGAGCTGAAAGCCTCACCTCCTGAGCCCATAGTATGGACTTTCGAGGAAGCGACAGGCAAAAACATAGTAGAGGGCGAGGATCCAGGACCAACCCCTATGGCTGAGGCGATACACCACTGCCTGATTCAAGCAGGTACAGGAAAGAACGTCGTCTTCCCGGACGCTGATGAATTCGCAAGCGCAACCCCGGAAAGCCACAGGAAGGGCGAGAAGGCATATCACGTCAAAGCACACAGGGGTAGTAAAGAAGGTACGCAGCCTTGTCCCTTGAAAACCCGCCCCTTCACTGACCTCAAAACCAAGGCTACCTGTTCTTCACCTCCATTGGTATCCTCTTCGGATTCAAAAAGCCCCTCGCCTTCTTCGACTTCGCTGCTATCACCAGCATCTCCTACACAGCCGTCCTGCGAAACACGTTCAACCTCGTCATCTCCACGCCTACAGGCGACATCGAGTTCGGTATGCTCGACCAAGCAGACTTTGCCGGTATCAATGACTATGTGCAGAAACACGGGCTGCAGGATGCAAGTTTAGCGGCCGACCGACGTGCCAAGAAGCTCAATGTGAACAAGGTCGGGGGTAAGAAAGATGCGGCGAATGGTGCTGAGACTGAAGGAGCTGCCGAGGAAGAGGAAAGCGAGCTACAAAAGGCAGAGCGAGAGTTGCAGGATAAGGAAGACGATGAAGAGGAGGATGACGACTTTGACCCGGGTAGCGAGGGCGAGAGCGAAGGATCGGGATCCGATAGCGAAGACGAGGAAGATGGTGGAGGGTATGAAGAAGGTGATACTGCCGAGGTGGAATACGATGAAGCGGATGGCGATGAGATGCAGCAGTGAGACTCATATGTCGCTGGCACAGGATCTAGAAAGAGTATGTATGTGGCGAGTAAGTATTCATCAGCATGATACCATTGTCTTATACGCAAAGTCTGTTACTTGCATGACATCGGCTTCATATTTTCTTCCGCCTTTGTGTGAAGTCAGCCAGGTTTTCGAGAGAGAAGGAGTTGTCTCTTTGGGTGAGAAGTCTGGAAGCGACGCCGCAGCCGATAAACATGGTAGTCGCCTTCCCGGCCACGTGAAGCATGCCACATTATTTTGCGACTACCGACAACCATCCACCTTCACCGCACCCTTCGAAGTATCAATACATCCTTACCTACACTACCTACAAAACACCTTGACTGATTGCACTCACACGGTATCCGCGGCCTACATACGTCTCCCTCCCTCAAACGCGCACCGATCGCCATCATTTCCACGCCACTGACAGGTGGCAATGAGCATTCTCATTCTAGCCTGCCTCCTAGCAATCTGTCTGCCTATTCTCAGCGTACAAATCCCCCGCTTCTATCCTTCCATTCCCACCCTCACCACATCCTTCGAATCTCGCTCAACACGCGCAGAAAACCGATCCTCGCTACACGAACGGACATCACCCTTACGACGGAGCATACGACAACGAAGGACAGCCGCAACGTCGCGAAGTGCGCAACCGCAGGGGCGAGGGGAAGCGACGGACGGTGCGGATAGTGGAGCCGGAACGAGTGAAACGGGATCAGAAGAAATCCATATCCAGCCGACGACGGCGACGAGATTATTGATTCGGAGGGTGGAGGGAAAAGGAAAGGGCAGGGTGGATGGAAGAGAGCCGGGGAGAAAGCCCTGGGATCCGCCATTTCCGAGATGCGAAGACGCAGTGGATGCTGGAAAGGAGAGGGTCGAGTGGCGCATTCTCCCACCTACTCCGCAACGCAAATCTGGGAGGGAGATGGAGGCGACTGGTGTAGCCAAACGACTTTTCCCATCCGACCCTGATAGCCACGGCGAGTACATCCACGAAGAGGAGAACCAACGCCAACCAAGCGAACCCGAAGGCCAAATGACGCCGAGACCATCTTCCACACCTGTACATGCTCTTCCAGCTAGGGAGCGTTCCACTTCCATCTCTCTACAACCTACCCTAACAAAGAAGCCACGAGCCAGGCCTAGCGTCATGTCAGGTATGTGGCTATGTCTTGCCATCTTGGCAACCCTACTGTTTATTCTCGCGTTCGCAGTCCTGATCGCGCACTGCCTGGCATGGTTCCTGGTATACAAAACCGAAGCCCGACTGGGGGAAGCACGGCGAGGCATCATGCATGGAGGAGAGATGAGACTGTGCTTATGTGCGGCGTAAAACATTATCATATCCCATTCACCCGTAACGCCAAAACAAAACACCGCCAAAAGCCCAAACCCTGGAAATCCAGCACTTCACGCCTTCTCCCCCGATTGCTCGCTACAACCCATCTTACCAAACACCGACTTCCTCGTCTCATCCATCCACCACGAAGCCACAGAGCCACCCCTATCCTTCCACTGCTCCTTTCTCCTCTGCTTCTCCATCTTCTCCGACTCTTTTTCCAACCTCTGCGTTTCTCTCGCTTCTCTCAGGCTTGCCCTCGAAATAACCGGTCGGTGCACATTCGCCTCGTCCTCCGGGTCCCCTGACGGCTCAAACAACGCCGCCTCATGATCATCGAAATCCTGACCTGGATTGATCCTCTCATACTCTACCGACTTGACAATCAAATACATGCCCCACGCAAGCAGCGTGCCCATGAACGGGCCAACCCAATAAATGAAATGGTATCCCGGAAAGTTCATGGTCACGACGCATGGTCCGAAACTGCGCGCGGGGTTTAAACTGCCACCTGTGAAGAAGACGCCGACGAGTTCGGCGACGAATAAGGCGAGTCCAATGCCGACGGGGGCGAGGAAGGTCGCCTTGTGTTTTTCGGCGGCGAGCATGAAGATGGTGAAGACAAGTAGCGAGGTTAGGAACATCTCTAGGAAGACGCCGCGTGTGGCCGTGACGCCGACACCGAGCGTGGTGCTAACGGCTAGCGGGCCGGGTAGGATTGCTTGGATGACACCTGCGGCTGCCACACCGGCGAGTATCTGCGAGACGAAGCAGAGGCAAGCGCGGGGCCAGGAGATGTTGCCGATGAGGTAGAGACCCAAAGTTACCTATTCAATGATCTTCGTCAGCTTCTTGTAATTACCCATCTCGCATTCATTTTTCCTTTTCCATTTTCCCTTTTCCATTTTCCCTTTTCCCCCATTAAACCCATTAAACCCAACCTCAGCCAGCGAGAAGAAGAAAGAGAGAGAGATATTCAAACTTACAGCAGGATTAAACAACCCCCCACTAACCCTAAAAAAGATCCAAACATTCACCATCAAACTAAACCCAAACACCAAACTCACATATAACAACACACTCGTATCAGGCGCCTGCGCAATGCCCCCAAACTTATTTGTCAGATTTGCTTCAAGCGCAGCATCACTATTATTCGCCACGGTCGTCCCGCCAAACGCGAAGAACAGGAACATGAAGGTGCCGGCGAATTCGGCGAGCGCGGCCACGAGCAGGTTTTGGTAGTGGTGCGAGGGTGTCGCTGGGGAGGTGGGGGCCGGGGCGAGGCCGGGCTTGGGCAGCTTGGAGGGTGTGCTGGGAAGCGTGGATTTGGATGTACTGGCGGTGGTGTTGTTGATGGGATTGCTTTGGGCGAACATGCCGGGGGATGAGGGCGAGATTAGGGGTTCGTCTTGGAAGGAGGAGTTGGGGAGGTCGAAGCGGTGGGAGGGGAGGATGTGGGCTGCCGAGGAGGAGGAGGCCGAGGCCGAGTGTGGCATTTTGGGCGTGTATGTGTGCGAGCGAGCGAGTGTGTGTTGTGGTGGCAACGAGTGATCCAAGGGAGATGGAGAGTGCGAGCTGTGATGTACGAGAATGTGGTTTGTAGAGTTGTGACAGTGCTGGACAAAGGCATATATGTCTTTCACTTTCTCGTTCCATGTGACCTCTTCTTGCTGTTGTCATTGCTACTACTATCTCCAGCGCACACCCACTTACCTTGAGGCTGAAGTCTGACGTGTTCTGCCTAGGCTGGTAAATGGGTCTCCACATCGGGAACTCATTTTCCGTGATATCTCCACCACTTCTTATGCAATCTGGAAAATGAATAGCTTATATTATAGCTAGAATCTAGATCTATATCTTATACATAGAATATTTTTACCTAGCTAGGATAGCTAGCTAGATATCTTAGATCGGAGCAAAATGAGGAGACCTAACTCTTAGTAACGTGGGTTAGCTAATAACTTTCCACCTATTAGATTTAGAGAAAGACTTCCTATTTATAAGATATAGATCTAGATTTTAGCTATAATATAAGCTATTCATTGTCCAGATTGCATAAGAAGTGGTGGAGATATCACGGAAAATGAGTTCCCGATGTGGAGACCCATTTACCAGCCTAGTTCTGCCGTCTGGAACTTAATATCTCCTCTCGTGATCTTACCCGTGGCGTTGTCCAGTCGGGTTCCTTCCTTCTCTTGCGACATCCCTGAAACACTCTCTTATTTTCTTACCTTAGGAAGTCAAAAAGCCGCAATGGAGTTCCCTCCGCCTTCGAGAGTGTCCTGCTGGAAGCGAATTTCATCAGTCTTCGCGTTTTGTTTCTTTTCTTCTCTTACCGGGCTCGCAGTTTCCCAGGTGGTGAAGCTCACGTGGTTTCTTCCTGGCTCCAGATGTCCCCTTTTGTTGATGATGCAGTTACCGTCTGTTCGTTTCCGAGGAAAGCGTAATTCCTCCCGATTTTTTCAACACAAACGATGATGCGCAGGCCCGTCTTTTTTCTTACCCAGAATGAATGCATGCAGTCAATAATGATGCTACTCTCCTGGACTGCGCACCCATCCTGCGTTTTGTGGCCTTCTAGGTTCTTCCGATCAGTCACTGATTGAGCGTCCGCCAGGAAATCCCATCTTCCACCAGACCAAGACCCTCGCTTAGCTCCCGCACAGACTGCCAGTCCCGCAGCCTCTTTCCCGGGTGGCTTGTGCGGCAGCCTATCTCGAGTTCTAGCGTCCCTGTCACAACATCCCCTTTAAGTTAGTTCTGGGGAATGAAACGCGGGGATGCGCAACGGTGTGGATGGGTTTAAAACGCTCAATGTGGTCGTTTGGTGACGTGGCAGTGTGTGTTTGGCAGGTGCCAACGGAAAATCTACCCGAAACGCAGGTGTTTTTGGGGAAAAGGAAAGGAGGAAGTCTTGAAATGGGATGTGGTGATTATGCGCTGGCCGGGAGGGGGAGTGCGTGCGGAGAGGTCGAAGGATCTGAGGGTCGTATGATTCGGGTATTGCATGTGACTGTGAGGTGTATGTTGTACTGTTTGAGGTGAGGAAGTTGGAAGCAGAGAGCGGGTGCGGAAGGTGCCGCGGAGAGGTTGGGAGACTGATTGTTTTTTGACACTTGGACGCTGCCTAGGGTCGCGACTTGGTCTGGGCTAGTGACAAAAATAGATTCATGATCACGAGAAATATTGGGATTGGAGGAGTGAGGCCAAGGGTGCGAATTGATCATCATAAGGCGATAGAGACTAAGTGTCAATTGAAGTGCGCACATTAGACTTTCACACCCGGTCTTTCCTTCTGGATGATCGAAAGTCATGAAAGACAGCAATGACGAACTAGAAGAGACCTTCAGCCTGGGATACATGTATAACCATCCTCCCATGCCACAGCAATCCCATCGCCATCTCTGGAGTTTGCATGCCGTTTCCTTTGTTAGCACGCTGCAAGAGCTTCCCGGTGGCTAGCAGCAACGACTATCCAATCGAACTCGTCTGATTGAGCAGACTCATCGTGGAGTTCGTGACCATGTTCTTGAAGGACCAATGAAGTTGCGACGCAGAACTGGTTGTTGGTGACCACTGGCTTACGCTGGTAGACGTGGGGAGTTCTGACAGTATGCTCAGAACAGACTCTTGTACCCACCCAAGATCTTGGTTCAAAGAAATCGTGGTCACTTGGCTCTCGGATTTGGGATGGTGCACTTTGCTCGGGGGGTACTGCAACACGGTAGTGGAGTAGGTGGTGGAGGGCCCCACATATACATCTGTAATAGAGGGAAAGGTCGGGGGTGACACAGTTACAATGATAGTCGGAGCAAGCAGTCCGGAGGTAGGCACATCAGACCCAACTGAAGAAGTCGAGGTAATACTGCTGCTTCGAGGCGGCCTTGTGCCGGATATGGTAGTTGTCCGAGTAGCAACTCCCTGTTCAGAGCAGAAGATACCAGGCTGTCCCTTGCCGTCAGAATTACCACAGAAGCAGTGTTGTTGCCGGTTGACCAGTGCCATCTCGTCGTCGAATGCTTTCTTGGCAGGGTTTTCCGTTGGTTTTCGTTCGGCGGCTTTCATCCTCATTGCTTCTTCTTCGGGTACGTAGTCGGTGTCTTCATCATCGTCTTCGACCTCTTCTTCGCTCTCTGCCATGTTGTCTTCGTCGTCGAGATATTCGCAGAGGTTGTGCGCGGAGTCTTCCACACACCACACGTCACCTTCATGACACGCATTGGATCGGCTAGAAGTATCGACCCTGTGCCCGAAAGTCTTCTCCACGATCGTGAAGACGGATTCTATGATGCATTGAGAGCCTTTGCAGGGTTCATCTCTTGCGCCTTTCTTCTTCGAAGATCGCGCTACCTCACCAACAAATTCAGGTGTAGCTTGCATGATGGGTTTTCGGGCGGGAGGCGGTAGCAAGAGTGGGTTTTCTGGGTCGTCTGATAGTCCAGATGGGGCTGCGCCTGGCGATGCGGGATCCGTCATTTGCGGATGGCCGAGGGGATGGTCGTTGTGAGGCTTGGGTGAGCATCTTGACCACGCATGTTTCATGTGTTTTACCGGTTTATCGGCTTCCGTAAGATTCAACAGAGACTTCCAGCTTCCATCTTTTTTGGCAGTGATGGTGTTCGGTGCACATCTTTCCGTAGGTGTTGAAGTTGTGTCATCCGCCGACTTTGATCGCCTTCTTGGTGCATGCCATCGTCCAATTGTTGGGGTTGGTCCATGGGCTGCCTAGATTTGGATCGACGTCATCGCACTTGCATGGAGTGTTGGCATGAGCTTTGCTGTCAACATCTGAAATGGCTTCCCCAGACCAGCTGCGACAGACTGGAAGATGGAAGGCGCCAGGGACGTTACCGTAGTCAATAAGACGCTTAATCGTGGTCCTCTCGGTAGATCCCAATGGTTCATTTCCTGCGAGTGATCCTTCGCTGGGAGTCTGATTTTCCTGTGCCCGATCGCGCTGGGGATCCCATACTTTATCCCACCAAAGAGAGGGTCGAACGACATCGCTAAGCTAGATTCCATGATATGCCTTTACCATACTAAGCTTTTCCAAGCCAGGTGGGCAGTGTATAGTCTGGTTCTTGAAGTTGGTGATTGCCTGAACCCAGTACGAGTGCTTGGGCCGCTCTTGTAAGCAGACTTTGAAACTTGGTGGCCCACGATTGTCCTTATCGCAATTATCATGAAGTGCCAAGCTCTCCACTATGTAAACACCTTCTAGCTTCCTGGAAGTGGTCAATACACGTGCACAAAAAGCTGCGGGTAATTTACCATAAGCTGTCAATGACAGTGGCGTATGACTTCATCTCCATTTGGAAGGCTAGCCATTGTCTGAACCAGACGTTCGATCCGTAAAAGAAATCCCTTTTATAGAGATCGCCGATAAGGAGCCTGTTCCATGAAATACCGCAGGTGACAAGGACCTGCATGACGTTCTGGTATTCACTGACTGCATTCTTATCCAATCTCATTAGGACGGAATGAAATGCTTCTAAAGTCTTGTCGAACTCCTTGCTGCGTGGTTTCAGTCAGCGTGTGTAAGAAGTTTTCAATGCGAAACACTTACGGGTCTTTCTCATGATTGATATTCTTAACAATCTACACCACTGTTACCTTGCAAGCGGAGATAACAAGAGCTTAGAGCTGCAAATATATCTTTTGTATGTTGGCATTATCAGAATCCTTTCGAGGAATACTTACCATTCATGCTCTTGATAGACTTTCCGAGAGCGGAGCCCGGAGTGGCAAGAGAGATGATCCGACTTGCCGAGGCACTTCCTCCAGACATGCTCGACAAAGCGCGCATCCAGCCCGCCGCAGATCCGGCTGCAGCCGCTTCCGCAGGGATCGCAAGAGCAGCAAAGCACCAGCAGCGGTTAGTAAAGAGAAAAGGGCGATTATGAGACCAAAGGCCAACTCCAGCATGGCCAGTTGCTTCTTCCTCTTCTCTTCCTTCTTCACTGCCTCATCTTGTTGCTCGTCGGCGTATTTAGAGTCCCTCGTCATCTGCCTGATGTCCCCGTGAATGTGACGGGAATGGTCCTGAGTAGCTTCGCCAATGACATGATAAGCATGATTGAGCCCAGACAGGAATTCAAAGAATAGCATGGCTCGTTGTTTGATCTCCGGTGAGTGTTTCTCACCGATGTCCTTACAGCTCGGAGCCTACATCAACTGTTAGCTTCTCGTACATGTGAGCAAGTGACATCAGAAATACTCGGCGCATGCCTAGACCGTCGCATAACAGACTGCTAGGCGGGACGTTCAGCGCGTATCGCTTTCCCATGTAGGTGGGAAACGTTTTTTGTTTGGGGTTGCGTGCAGGAAGAATTGAAGGATTGAACTGAGGTTGTATTGTATGTATGTATGTATGTATGTATGTATGTATTGTTTAACGTCCTATGAAAGCCTCCCAGGGGGCATGAAAGACGGGTAGCGCCCTGTATGGTACTCAGGTGCTCCTATTCTTTGGGTGTTGGCAGTGTGTGCAGTCTGGTAGGGTAATTTCCGCCAGGAGGTTGTATTGTAGATGCTATGGAAAGTTTATGTAGGTGAGTGACCGTGAACCATGCTAGCCTAGATAGGCGTAGCTTGCTAAGGTGACTAGTCGCGAGGAGGTGAAGAGCAGGAGCAGTAGAGACCCCAAACTGTGACATTTTTTCGTCTGAGTCTAGTCCAAAACTACTCCGTTGCAGAGCCTTGTAGTTGTCAAAGTTTTTCTTCAGCCAGAGCTGATCTTCCATGGTAAAGTCCTTCCATCTAGAGGTCCGACTGCCCTGAGGTTGAATGTGCAGGTATGACACGAAAGGAAACGAGGTTGAGAATGGAGTGACGATGCAAATCAGACAGGGACACACCATTTTATGGGGTGGAACAATATTTGGTTCCAGAGCCGACTTCGGTAGGGTCTACACTCTTGTGATTTTCCGGTCACGATGGTAACAATGGCATATATAAGTTTGTAAGTTTCCTACTTCCACGATTGTAGCATCTGCTGAGCCAATACTATCATATCACTATTCGCTCAATCAATTCCATTGGGCTCCGTCTACTGTCCCACCGCCTCATCGAACACCGGGCCTCGCACGATGAAGGTCCTATATTCCCTAGCCTGTCTTGTGATGATGGCTTCAGCCAGTCCCGCGGCTCTACCACTTACCAAAAACAGCCCAGAAGTGGTTCATACTCCCATGTTGTCTCAATTATAATTCCAGTGCTAACTTTCATATCTCAGTCATCCATCACGAGTATCTCTAGCGCAGCTCCAGTTGTTTCCACCGATCACGGCGCTGTTAGTCTCTCGATAGGGTCCTGGATATTGGATGGCTGCATCGCGGAATGTGGCCGAAAACACACGAAATCAAACCACAAGCTTCTCGACCAATCCTCTCTTTCGAGTGTTAAGCTGCAGGACGCTATTTTCGCTATGTGCAACGTGGACTTCCTCAAATGCAACAACGATTGTGTGGACAGTCACAATAAACGCATGCAGACTTAGCCTGGACCGGGTGCCCATCCACCGAATGTCATGAGCTCCACACGTTTCCCGACCTGCATCGGAAAGTGCTCCTTGGAGTCTATCAACGATGACCGAACTATCCAGTCGCAGAGCATCTACCCGGTTAACGACGCGAATTACAACGCAACCGCTACAGTTACATGGTGCAACAAACCCATGGCCGCTTGCAATCTTGATTGTCGCGATAAGTTTACCGAGGAAATGACAGATTGGAACTACCGTCATGGCACGCTGTGAAGCCAAGGGCAAGCGCGTGGACTTGGGTTTCTTTGAACGCTATACTGTTAGTATTACTTTTCTTCTATACCCGAAAACATTGTTTTAAAAAAAATGGTTGCAGAGCGGAGCAGGAGCACGGGGTTTGATGATCTGAGATTAAAGTTTCTCCACTCATTACTTGCATAGTTTGCTAATATAACACACACTCCTTTGAAAATGTCCATCTTCTCATCTACTTAGCAACCACCTTACCTGGGAGATGGCATGTACTTATCGTGAATGATCTTGAGGTTATCTGATAGGTTGTTATGTATTGGCTCGATCTTCGAGCTTAGAGACTCATCCACGATGGGCTAGTGCAGGTCCAGATGGGGCCCATTTTGTGTCGTCATAACGTCTTGACCCTGCAGCAGTAGCAGTGAAACTGATTGATGAGCTCTTCTGATAGATGATGGAAATCAGATAAGGCGAAGCCAAACGCATATGATATTCATGTTGACACAAAAGCTAGTATCCACTCCGATATGAGAGCATTTCAATCACAGAGCATATACCCCAACGAAGAGTCCAAGTTTGAAAAGATCACGAACGTTGCCTTCTGCAACCAGCCTTTCAACAACTGCAACATGGGCTGTCGCGAGGCCTTTAGCAAAGAGTTACGTGAATGGAACAACCTTCAGGGGCACTGGACATGCGTTTCGCGTGCGGGAGCAAAAGAACTGATGATGCTTGCAGGGCGTAGGCCTACTCCCTGAACGAGTACAGTTTATCGGCATTTTTCATTTTGGACCTTTTGCTCACACGCTCATTACACGTATTTGCAAGAATATGATACACGCCACCTCAAACCCTTGTATTTGTGTTCCTTTTATGAAACGGCTCATAATTGTCACAAGTTTCAGTGAAGATGGGTTCTAACACTCCCTCGCTTCCTGGAATCATCTCTCTCCCAGTTCCATAGGCATGGTCAATGAGTGCTTCTTTTCTAAGGCCGCGACGCAAAGAAAGAGTACTCTGGAAACCTGAAGCAGACAATGCAAAACACCAACGTAAATGTGACGCATCCACACAACTGGCCATCCAACGTAGTTTTATGCGACACCTAATACTGGGCTAGCAATCCATCAGCAACGGACATCTTGATGCAATACGCATTAGGAAGGAATTGATCAGAACATGATTGCACTCCCGAAAAATCCTCGCTCAATGTGGAAATCGGATGCCACACATTGGAACTTTACTCGACAACCAACTTACTCTGCAACCCATAACCAATGCAAATCGACGATGCTAAGACCAAATCTAGAGCCTCGATTCAGTCTCCTCAATTCTTGTTTGAAGATCTCCGCACTGCCAAGTACGAGGATACCGTGCTTCGATCCAAAACCCTGGGCCGATCTGAATGATCTACCATACCCTCTCTTTACCAGTCCCAGCCGCCGCCTCGCCCTCTGCAGCCCCGCTATCGCAACCAGGCTACCTTACGACCGTCCATTGCCGGCAAACCTGTGATTCGTTTCAAGCAAAGCTCTTGCTACAACCACTTTTCGGTATCAACCAAGAAGCGACCCAAGGCCCCCTATTTGTACACTGGTAAGACCACCCAGAGTCTCTATCCCCGCCCGTTACTTTTGGAGAGGACGTGCCTGACTAGAATAACTGGTGCATTGTTCTTCGGGTCAGGGCACGTTTTGCTTTTGGGGCAAGTACCCACTCTGCCCCTTGACCGCGATCATGATACGTCAAGGTACTCGCAAAGATCCCAATAACGATCCAAGGGTACCTGCATTGAACCTCGGGGTTATCTCCACCGCGACAATATGAGCTAAAATGATCCATGGGTAGATCTGGTGGACCGTTTATTCTCCGCACTTAGGATCAACGAGGCTTGGGTCCTTGCTGGCCTATTTCGGTACCTAGGTAGTTATGAAATGGCTTCGGATTTCACAAGTGCTATGCCGTGTGATTGTTCAGACTGGTAACTGTGTATCGAGACAAGACGTGCGACAGCGGGAGCCTATGCAGTGCGAGGTCGGAAGAAACGCGTTCTACGGCAGATGTTTGGGTGTAGTGATGCTTGCGCGTTGTCTCGAGGTCAAACTTCGTGTGCAGCCTTGCATTGACGACGATCGGAAAGTCCTAAACTGCAATGCGTAAAAATCGAGATTGTTGAGAGTGCTACCAGTGCGCTTCGAGCTAAACAAGCAAGCAGACGTTGCGAGAAGGGCGGCGCCCGGGTCATGCCCTACGAGTACCATCTGTCCCAGTCGCTGCGATTCTCAGCACGCTAGCTGACTAGCTCCTGCCAAGTACGCTAAGCACACTATCATCTTTCCGACCACGGCTTCTTGCACCGCGTCCACTCGATCTAACATTGAAAGCGCTGATGCGAAACATAACGTCTTCCCACATCTTCTGACCTTTCTCTCGACGAAAAAGACATCACTTCGTTGCTCACGTCCCTCACACAGGATCTCACGTCCCCATCATCGTGTTTCGGAGACCAAGGGCAGCCATCATCGCCACCCGGCTCCCCAGCATAATCCCCGCCGCTGACAGTGCATTCATCTCAGGCGAACACGACCATCACACTGCAGCGCAAGATATGCAGGGTAATCAAGCTGTAGACCACCCACCTGTGAGGGCTTAGGGTCCCGTTGGCGGGGCTCTTTCGCTATTGATAGATACAGCGAACGTATAACGAATTAAGAAGAGCCAAGGCGTGTGGCGCAGAGGTGAAGGTGTGGAACATCGGCGGTTTAGAGCAAGTGCACGCCGATGCTTTTGATCCAGCTGAGATGGTGTACGAGAAAATGCTCACATTCGCTGATGTGGTTTCGCCGCCATCGCCGTCTCACTGCCCCTCGTCTTTGCACTACTTTGTGTTAGCTGCAGACGCGGAAACTGGGCTTGGAGGGTTGGACAAGGACGACGATGATAGACTCCCATGTGTGCTTCTTATTTCAAGTTTCTCCAATGCCTATGAAACTTGTTATGCATTGTACCTTTATCTTCACACCATCCCCATAACTGATAGACCCAAACTCGAACCCTCTACGACATCAACTATATATCGAATACGCATCATCGGTACTTCCGCACAGCTCACTGCTGCTGAAGTCGCATATACGGGTCCTCGGCGCCACGCACGCATATCCCCCCAATCACCCAATCGCCGGATCGATAACCACGACTCAGTAGCGAGATTGAAAGATGGCGTCTCCTCCAATGATACGGCGATTCCGTGCGGAGCAACCCCCACTGTCACCGGACTCCACCCGTACATCGAGCGATTACACATTTGGCGATACCATGTCTTCCGAAGCCATGTCCGACATTATGTCGTCAGCGGGTTTATCATCAGATGTCGTATCGCTTGATAGACGCGATATGATTGGCTGTATCGTCACAGACCTTGTTGCGGACCTTAAAGAAAACTGCGATACATCTTTCCACAGAGCGCACATCCAAGCTCAAGAAAATGGCCCAAGATATTCCTACCTGAGAGAAGAAGACTGTTACGATAGGCCGTACGACAGGAATTCACGCCAACGCCCACGCACACGAGGTACTGCTGCTTCATACACACCGTCAAATCTACGAGAGGATCTCCGCGAGATCCGACCTTACCTACGCGAGAGCACATTGAATGCTCTGGAAGGTATTCTAATCAACGGTATGGGGCTACGGGAAGAGATGCCGAAATCACCATTGACTCCGACGTCGCCCATGTCACAAGCATCCGGAGAAGGCTTCTACGTACCGGTAATACTAGATTCACGAGGCGCATCAAGACGCACGAGTGTCTCGTCACCAAGCAGCATTAAGTGCGATGAGATGGAAGATGCCGGTAGCTTTCCCGGGGAAAAGCGGAGAAGTGCGAGGAGTACGAAGAGCGCGAAGAGTGCGAAGAGTGCGAAGAGCAACTTGCGCTATTACCAGGCAGCGGGCGAGAGACCGGGGAACCTCAGGTCGTCTTTCGGAAGCGACGTGCCAGCATCTCCGTACCCATCAAGAGCGAAAACGATCGTCATCATGATCTCCTTGTACATCTCCATCTTCTTGGTGGCTCTCGACCGAACCATCATTGGGCCTGCGATCCCCGCTATTACCAACGAGTTCAACAGTATTGATGACATCGGCTGGTACGGCAGTGCGTACATGCTTACAGCGGCTGGCTTCATCTTGCTCTACGGACGGATATACACCTTCTTCCCCACCAAGCCGGTCTTTTTATCTGGCATCTGCCTATTTGAAGCCGGTAGCGTGATCTGCGGCGCTGCACAAAACAGCATGATGCTCATCATCGGACGCGCCGTCGCGGGCCTCGGCAGTAGCGGCATTTTCACTGGGGCGATCCTGATTATGCTGAATACCGTTCCGCTGGAAAAACGTCCGATGCTGCAGGGACTGTTCGGGGCGTGCTTTGGCGTCGCTTCCGTCGCGGGTCCCCTACTTGGAGGGGCCTTCACCGAGAGCACGGCGACTTGGCGATGGTGCTTCTACATCAACCTGCCGCTCGGTGGCATTACCCTCTTGGTAGTGACCTTCTTGCTGAAGCTGGAGGAGAAGAAGTCGGGATTGAAGAGTTGGGGAGAGACCATCAGGCAGCTGGACCCGCTTGGTACTGCGCTCTTCCTGCCATCAATTACTTGTCTCCTGCTCGCCCTGGAATGGGGTGCCGCTGAGTACTCGTGGTCCTCTATCAGGATAATTGTTCTTCTCGTGGTCTTCGCATTGCTGCTCATTGCTTTCGTAGCATGGCAGTACGTCACTCGCCACACTACGGCTACCATCCCAGCGCATATCATCTTCCAGCGAAGCGTCGCCTGCGGTGCTGCATCACAGTTCTGCGTCGGTGCGACGATGCTAACTGTCTCGATATACATTCCTCTTTGGTTCCAAGCGATCAAAAGCGCATCAGCGATGCAGTCCGGCATCAACACCATTCCACTTGTTCTTTCAGTGGTGCTAGGCTCAATCTTGTCTGGTGGTCTGGTGCAGCGCTTCGGGTACTACACTCCGTTCATGATTATCGGGTCGGCCTCGATGGCACTCGGGACTGGCCTCCTCACGACCTGGGACATGAACACCAGTACCGGCATGTGGATTGGCTACCAGATCATTGTAGGCTTTGGCGTCGGATGCACCATGCAACACCCAAATATCGCAGTCCAGACCGTTTTGAGACCGCAAGATATACCGATCGGCACAGCAGTCCTTTCGCTGTGCCAAACACTCGGTGGCGCAGTCTTCACAGCTGTCGGACAGAATCTGTACATCGGCAAGTTTACCGCTGGCCTAGAGGTGATTGAGGGTATCAACCCTGACCGTGTTCTCGGTGCTGGTGCCACAGATCTGACGAACGGAGTGCCAGCAGCCGTGCGACCACAAGTTCTCGAAGCATACAACGTCTCCTTAACAAAAGGAACCTTCTTCGCTGCACTCATCATCGCCTGCTTTGCCGTGCCAGCCGCTCTGGGCATGGAATGGCGGAGTGTGAAGGAGAAGCAAGAGCAACCGCGCAAACATGCGCCAGGAGATGTGGAGAAGCAGGAACCCCACGCTTACCAGCCCCGCGGCATCTTGAAGAATGCTGCTGATGCTCAAAGGCAACAAGATGCCGCCACCATCAATTTGATCAGCCCGCCGACTCCAGTCTGGAAGAAGACCTTCCGGGGTAGTGGCCAGTTTTCGGCCCTCTTGACGGCCAAGGTCAACCCCGATCTCCGTGATTCATTGGGCGTGGCAAGATAAATTGTTGACCGATTTAATGTATAATTTGCCAGTTTAAATAAGACATCCAGTTAAGATTGAAAGAATTCAATTTCGTTAGCATACGAGTACCAACCCATCTCGCGTGAACATGGAGTGATGATCTTTCATGCGCAAACCGCGTTTGTTCCGCGATCACATCTTGTCTGTATTCTCGAAGCGAGGCAAACCCGCAGTAGTGTCACGGTTCAGCCGAGAGTGATGTAGCACTGTACAGCACGTGCTGGCGAATGATCCGCGCATGAGATCGGATGATGCACCAAAACGGCATACAAACGTGATAAGCTCTGCGGCTGAGTGCACCACGTTCGCTCAAGGTGGCCGACTAAGCAAAGCCCAGCTTTAGCGAAGCTTAATAGGTACCCACGTCGATCAACACTGAACTCCACGCTAGTATTCTCCAATGGAGTTTCATCATTAGCGACATATATCGGTATCTCTTTTCAGCCCAGATAAGCTCTCCTCGTGTCTGATGCATCATGTTGCTGCGCGATGACTGTGGTCGGGGTCCAGAATAAAGTTCACCGGTCTGACACGGACTCAGGTCCCGTCGTCGTGGTTTGCTCCGAGACTGAGCCAACGTGATTGGCTGGCACGGGGCTTAAAGCCTGTTTACGAGGACCTTTGTAGCGAAGTAGAACAGGAAATCTACGGTGTGAGCTGCAAGGACGAACAGTAGGTCTCGCGTGGGACGCCTACTCAACTCGCTGGTCTGAGTTTGTTCCACAAGGTGGGTAGTTGCTGCAGGCCCGAAGTTGGTGTACGCTGCGCCAGCTGTATACGAGCCCCCAAAGTCATCGGCAACACGGTCCAGTACAGGGGAAAAAGTCATCAAGGTCTCCTCGCTGCATCATCTACGGTTCCCCGCAGCTGTTGCTAAACTTTCCATGCCGCTGCGGTCATCAGGTTGAGGTCAAGACCGGATTTGGTGAAAGCGTAGGCTGACTGTAAAGGCTGAAGGCCCGAATGGACTGCCAGATAGGCGCTGATTAGCCCGAGATTGTAAGAGGAGCCGCAGTCGTGCGATATTGGCCATGTAGACGTCTGCCGTGTCGGAAATCATAGAGGGGAGACGAATATGATCTGCCATGCGTCGCGACGGACAGGGTGGGGTGTGTAAGAGCCTCTGGATGCGTTGTATAAGGACGGAGAGGAGCAGACTCTCAGTGATCTTGCTGGATTCACTAACAGCTTCTTCCGATCATTTTCGGTCTTCTTCTTGTCCCTATAACGATTATTGGGCTTGTATATAGCCATGACACCCCGACCAGTCCACATCGTGCTGAGCGTAGCATGGCAAGACGCTGGAGATACCACCCGTGCAATTGCCATGGCAGTCGCATTGCGGGAAATGTGCCCACCTAGCATCGACTTGAAGATCGATTTCCTTTCGTGTGGTTCTAGGTTCGAATACCAAATCACAGATGCTGGCTTCAACATCGTCCCGGCCCAGCCACGCGTCAAGGGCATCTCAGTAGCGCATGACCTCGGATGGGACTGGCCTGAATTCTTTGGCTCGGAGGAGATCGCGAAATCGTTCATTGATGGACAGCTCGCGGCCTTCCGAGAGCTGCAGCCCGATATTGTGTTCCACGGCATGTGGGCCCCGGCTTCCATTGCTGCACGACTCCTGGGAATTCGAACCATCAATTTCCTGCCAGTGCCACTGCATCCCGGCGCATTCGCACATGGCCTGGTCAGGGACCTTCCGGACCTGATGCCCCTCTTTACACGACTTCCTCGGCTGGTCCGACAACGTATGGCGTGGTGGGCGAGCGGCCTGATGATCAAGGCCCCCATCTTCAACCAGAAGCGCTTGGGAGCCGCAGCAGCAGCTTCTGGTTGGCCAATTGCAGGACCGATCTCGCTCTTCGACATGAACATGGCGGACCTGAACTTAGTCAACGACCATCCAATATTTCACCAGGAGTATCTTCATCGCCTGCCAAAGAACATCGTGCTTACAGGCCCACTGTATGCGCGAAACGACTCGAAACTGGACGACGACATCTCAGCTCATCTGACTAAGGGGCCCGGTCCATCTATCCTAGTCACCATGGGTAGTTCCGGGACGGAAGATTTCCTGTTCGAGGCAATCAAAGCTCTAAGAATGAACCCCGAAGACAACTGGAACGCAGTCATCCTGGCCTCAAAATCCATATGCGACGTCGACAAAGCTAACTTCATTGCGGGGGGAGATCCACGTCTTCTAGTGACGGATAGGTTCATCCCAGCACTCGCAGCCAACGCACTTGCCGATTTGATCGTCACCCATGGGGGGCAGGGAACCGTCCAATGCGCGTTGGCCGCAGGGAAGCCCATCGTAGGTGTTGCGCTGCAAGTCGAGCAACAGACGAACCTCGACAATGCGATGAATGCTGGCGCCGGTATCCGCGTTCAGAAGCAGTCCTGGAGAGCCAAGAATATCCGCAGCACGGTACTGTCGGTACTCAATGACCCGTCTTATGCGGCCAAAGCGAGAATGCTGGCGGAGACATTGAACTCGATGGATGGCGCAAAGACAGCGGCGGAAGTAATGTGGAAGTTCATCTTAGAAGAAGAGACCGTGAACGTCAAGGCTTAGATTCCGATGAGGTTGAGTAAGCGCTGTTGTGATATAATGACGTTGGTGGTATCACGTCCATTCCTAGGGACATGACGCGGCTTCGTTAGTCTACGATATCTTTCTAGTTGCTAGTATCAGACAATTTTAGATATTTCCATCGAAACTGAACGCTGTCTAATTTTACGCGAAGAACACCTAGTGATGCAAGTAAGCAATGAAGCAAAAGAATGTCGCGAGCGTTTGGTGCCCGGGTAGCTCCAGGCCTTTGACGCCAGCCTCGCGAAGTGTGCTGCTTAGTGGCTTGGCGAACCGCTTGCAACTTCCTGACGTTCCATGCAAGAACCACCGCCCCAGATATCGACCACCTTGTTCCGTTCTCATCTGCTGTTCTTCGATGCACTAATTTCCGAGCAAACCATGCACTTATGACATTCTTTCGGATTGCGAAGCTTTGGTTCTTGGAGCGGTTGTACATGCTTTATCCTTAGGCCGATGACAGACCCGCAGTTGCACGCGTGGAAGGTGACCACCGTTAGGTCAAGCCGCATCGACGCACCGTCTCGACGACAGTTATTATGGATTCCTCACCATCAGCTTCACACTCTCCGCTATTAGCAGACCCATCAAGGAGCGTACACATGAAGCGAGTGTCAGTCTGTCAAGCAAGCTCACGTTGCGTCCCAACCTGTCTTATCGTTATCGGCACGTGATTTAGCGTTCCACCCTCCCGAGGTTCGTGTATGGTGTCATCATCCAATCGGTTCCACGAACAATTTCAATAGATTCAACAAAATAATGAATCGGCAGATATTCCATCATGGCCACAATATTATCCCTCCCAAACGAACTGTTGCAAAACATTGCTTCTTTTCTACCTTGCCCCTCTGCTCTGGATGTTCTATGCGTAAACCGACAATTGCACCGCGCCTGTAACGATCGCCTTGTCTTCCAACACATAGCAAGCCGCACCCCAGAGCGTTCGCGGCTCGCTGGATCTGGTGCTTCGTTGAATCACAAGGAATGGCCGGAAAGCGAGTCTATTTTAGCAGACGCCTCGTTAGAAGACACGATCCGAATAGCATTAGCAGCCGAACGATGCACGCAAGCCATCGCCACAAAAGACTCCTTCTGGACACTGTACTTCTCCAGGCGCTCGAATACCCACGATCTGAGTAATTGGCTTCCGCAGATGATGGCACTGCGCCATCCTGCAGCGCTGTCGATGAAGCCCGAGATGTTTCTCCAACTGCAAGGCATACTGCTCCCTCGCGCTCCATCATGTACGTCCATGACACGCACATCACAGACGAACGACTTGATCAACGTAAATTTCGTCATTAGCTGCGCTCTACTATCGGAATTGAATGCTATGAGGACAGGCCCGGAAGTCAAAGGCCCATTTGAGCGTTTCTTCTCTATAAACCGCGCAACAGACGCCCCAATCACTACAAAGGACGGGCGTCGAACCGACGGTGACGCCATAAAAAGTCTACGTCAACGTGTTCGCGGTTACGGTGAATTCATAGCAGCAACAGGAGGATTCGACCTGGATCAAGCGACCACGCTCCTCCCTACATTAATTCTGGAGCTGGCGAACCATCTTCCTGATTTCGCGGTTTGGGAGCTGTTTCCATACCCTGCAGTTATGCCATTCAGAGAAATTCTGGATATACCCTCCGTGTTCCAGTACAACAGCGGAGAACAGCCCTTTGCCACAAGCCACATTCGTAAGATGATTACCCTGGACTTTCTAAACGGAGAATGGATCGGGTTCAACTCGGATCAGCGACGGGCATTAGGTCGACGCTCGTTTGAACCGGCTATGCGCATGCGACTCGTGGCTCGCATGCCCCATCAGGGAAGTGCGGCTGCGACAAATGTCAAAGCCATCATAGATCACGAAAGCCGCGGCGGCAACTCCAACGGCGAGTTCACCCTAGAGGGTCAGATCCGCGAAGATGGCCTTGTGCGTCTATATAAACGGGATATTACAGGCCGTCAGGCATGGTTGTGGCTAGGGAGACTGACACCGTTTGGTATAGTGGGTGCCTGGGGCGCGGGACACGGTCATTTTGGGGGGTATTTCTGGATCTGGAAGGAGGAGTGGTGCCGGCTAAAAAGAAATGCATGAACTCGTACGTGCAAAGCTCCTAGCTTGTCGCGTTGTCAAGGTAAAGGTGATCTGTACAAGATCCAGGCATTTCCCTTCCGTCTTCGCTCTCACTCATTGCCGCTTTTCAGCTAATAGCTTTACCGTTTACTATTAATCGAATGCACGGATGTATCTCTTCGTTTACTTCGAAGTTGCGTAGAACCTCGCTGGCGGCACCTTCATTCTCCTTGAGTGCCCCCATGAGGTTATAAGTGCTGACTGGATCTTTGACATTGAGATCTCTTCGTACCTTTTCCACTCAGTGACCCACCTCATGAACTCCTTTTGCACCGACTCCCGCAGATAAGACTACACTCTAATGGCAGCGAAACGACTCGACATCAATGACGTCGGCACGCTTCGCGCAAGGTGATAAATGTCCCATACAGTTTGATGCAACGGAACATAGCGCTAATGTTACTCAGCGCTGTTGCGAAGTCACAAACTATCGTCATCGAAGTCGGGCCGGAGAGCAAGCAGTACACCCTACACAAGTAGATTCTAGTCCATCACTGCGGATGCTACCGGCATGTGTTTACACCAAAGACTGCCGTCTTACATTCCAGACATACGTCATTGCAGATCTCTTTTCGGTCGCAAGCCTGAAGACTGCGCTGATTGATGTAATCTTTTCGTACTCTTCTGGCAAGTATCTGGGTATCCGCGACGTTTGCTGGCTTTACGAAAATCTACTCAAGAACGACCCATTGCTTTAATTGGTGGTGGATACATTCTGTATCATTAAAGCTATCGATTGCATGGACGACAAAGATTTCGCCGTGATCGACGACTTGCCGAAGGAGTTTCTATCTCGAGTATTGCGCAAGTTTGGCAGGTTAAGCCATTTGCCGAAAGAAGAGAGGAAGCTTTGTCGTAAAGATTACAGCATGGTGGTGTGCTTACCAGGTCTTTTTGAGCTAACAGAGGAGTAACGGCGTTTCTTACAGATCGGCGATTAAGAAGCCGGAAAGGGACACCTCGGCAGGTAGAGGTTTACGAAGAGGCAAGCGAAAGATAAAGACTTTTTTAATATCTATCAAAGCCGAGTTAGATACGCCTGGTTATGGGAAGTCAGAACTATGTATCTATTTCTAGCATCAAAAAAAGGGTTGAATTGTTTACTTTTGCACTGCAGTGAAGATGAACAGAAATGAAGCTGCTCTCCCGCGGATACCGGATTAGCGCGTGATGACATAAGTGAGGCTCCGCTGCCTTGGTTAGCGCCGCGCTATGAGCTTCCCCAGCGCCATTCGTCATTTCCCATGAGCAACATTACCTTCACCATCCTCAGGAGCCGTTCCTTCTTCATAATCTTTCACGGTCCGACAAACGCTGTCGCATTAGTTTGCTGATCTAATCGAACCGTCAAAGAAAGATAGCAACCCGGCGTTCGCGGCGCAATCTCCCGTCACATCCCCATTAATTCACAGCGGCCTCGTAAGTCGGCACTCCCTGGAATTGGGCACTAGGCATTTATACTGACGTGATTCTTAGAAAGCCAGTTACACCTCGTAACCACCATCATGTCCGACGTAGAAATCGAGCAGAAGCGCGAGGAAGATGAGCGTCTTGATACCGCGGAAGACCTGAATGAGGAGGTACGACCCGATCCCTTCCCTATGTACGCCGACGACTACGAAGAACTGCACACATCTGTCAACGTCGTGCGCGTTGCTTTGGAAACATCGCAAAGGCAGGGACTAACAGCGCTATGTAGGAAGAGATCTCCGCAATGAGGCGTCGCGTGCAAGAGATGGAGGAAGAGGCCCAGAAGCTGCGCCAGATGCAGCAGGCCATCGACAACGAGCGACACGAGATGCGCGAAAGCAAAGAAGACGTTGACGCGCGAAGTGTCTTTGTTGGCAACGTAGATTACGGGGCCAGCCCCGAAGAGATCCAGGCGCATTTCCAGAGCATCGGCAGCATCAACCGTGTCACTATACTGCTGGACAAGTTCACCGGACATCCCAAAGGGTCAGTACTAAGAGGAGGTTTTCTTTGAAAGATTTGCGCGTCTTTGATATCTCCTAGCGACTTTGCGCGCGCAATGAGCCGCAACAACGCTACAGGAGTCATGAGTCGCTTTGACGTTTCATATTTCGCGGCTTTTTGGACCGCTTACAAGATTGTCTTTCGCTACCTGGCAAGAGTTTGGCAGAAAGATCGGAACGCTAATGAGCGTATGCAGGTATGCGTATGTGGAGTTCACAGAACCCCATTTGGTCAATGAGGCCCTAGTCCTCGACAACAGCCAGTTCCGGAGTCGCAACTTGAAGGTATGATAACAACTCTACCTCGCATCGACTTTCGGAATCTGATAGTATCTAGGTCGTACCCAAGCGAACAAACCTCCCCGGCATGACACGAGGTGGACGCGGTGGCGGCCGCGGCGGTCCTCGAGGAGGAGGAGGATACGGCGGCCGCGGCTCTCCATACGGACGCGGTGGATTTGGCGGCGGTGGTTACGGTGCTCCACGAGGAGGTGGCTACCGAGGCGGATACCGCGGAGGTCGAGGTGGCTCTGCCTACCGCCCTTACTAGTGCCCGACTCCACTAGACCCCTGGTCTATATTTCGATTTCGATCATTTTCTTGAAGTGAGGGTTGGTACAATGGGCACACACAAAATTGGACTGGAGTCGCGGTAAATGCTTGTAAGAAGGGGGGACGGATGCTTTGTACTATATCACAAAACGTGCTTTGGGAGACATGCTGCAAGGAAGAAGGCTAGCAGCAGGGTTCCGCCACATTATCTATTACCCGGGGTTTTTTCTGAAGGACCAGGAAAGTTTTAATACATTTTACGCTTACTGCTGTATCAAGACGTCACAAATCACTTATCCATGGATTTCGAAAGAAGGCTGTTAAGAAGCTTGGCCATTTGAGTCAATCGTGTGTATTACTCAAGGACAGGGTACGCCGTGAGACTAGAAAGAAAGTCAGGTATCATGGCCACGAAAAAGGCGCTTTTCCCCCCTCTAAGCACCCTCTCTCGCCTTAGCGATGGTGCTCCAAACGCCTGGATCCGGAATGGGGGTGTCAAAGACACCCCATCGATCGCGCTGAAGCAAAACAAGACCCAAAACCGATCGCAAAGCAATTCGACCTAATCCAAAGAACTGCTCCAATTGACCCGTCACCGCAAGACATAGCTCGTCTAGCTACTCCGCAGGTCCTCAAGCTGATTCCTTCAACCACACAGCAGGGGCCATGCGCAGTCAACCAAGGCCCAGCCCGAGTCCCCTCAATCCCCAAACCCTGCCCATCAAACTTGAGCACGATCTCAATGTCGTTCCACGCCACAGAAGAATCCCTCACAGCCTACGGCGCGGGATTCTCCTTGACAATCTGCTTGACCTTGCGTTCATACGCAGCCTTGTCCTTTTTAAACAGATTGAACGCGTCGGCCTGGGCGGGGGAATCCGGGTTGGGTTCATCGAGGAGGGATTGGATACCGAGAAGGATCTCCTTGATGTTTATCGCGGGCTTCCAGCCTTCTTCTTCGTTGAGGATGGAGAGGCAGACGGTGCCCGAGGGGTAGACGTTTGGGTGGAAGAGTGGGGGTACGAATTTGCCTGCACAGATTACATGTCAGCTACGAGCTGAGATGGTGACCGGGCTCGTTTCTTGGGGCCGTTTGGGGGGGGGGGGGGAAGGACATACACTTTGGTGGCTTCGTCGGGTACTCATCTGGGAACGTGACTTCTAGCTTGAATAACCCGCCTTCCCAGATTGTCTTTTCCTTGCCGGGGACGCCGCAATCCCACTTCTTGAGGTCCATCATACCGTTGGCGCCGCGCATGGGCTTTGCGAAAAAGCCAAAGGGGTGGTCTCGTCGCCAGGACTTTCTGGGGGCGCGCTGTTAGCTGGAGGTGCAAATGCGAGGGGGGTATGAAGAAGCGTACCTCTCTTCCGAGAGCCGGTTTACGCAGAGAGACATGGTGGGTTGTAGTTGCGAGGCTCGGGGTTTGCGCCTGAGCTACTGTGTGCTGGGCTTTATTCGGGTGTTGATGAAGCGGGTGGATATCTCTTTCGCGACGGGTGTATTGATGGTCGTGAATCGCTAGGTGCAAATTGTGCGGGCGTCGCGTGTGTATATGTGCAGTGGTCGTGGTGAAGGTGAGCAAAAGTGAAGCTGTCGAGGATGATAGTGAGCGACAAGGTGAAGTCGAGCCACGGACCCACGTGACTTGGAAGACAACTATTGTCGGCCGGGCGGCGCCACAGCGTTGGGACTGGCTTCCCGGGCTAGATCCCGTTGGTAAGCTTGGGAAAGGTGCGATGGGCGATCTTGCCCCGCGCTAAGAACGAGCTGCGAGCCCCGCTTATGCTGATTGTGAGTGCCGGTGCCCTTGTTGCAATGGGCGGGCCGAGGCTGACATTGGTTGCTGGCACATGCGAGTTTCGTTCATGCGCATCCTTTGCCCTTGACTTTCCGATCCTGTCTATCCTATTCGTGTTTTCAACTTAAATCGCCCCAGAAATCAGTGTTTGGGAATATGGCGGATTCGACGGCGAAGAAGGAAGAGCCGCAGCCGGTTATAGCACAGCCTACTACTGCCCCTCCTCCACCCGAGGTAGCATCAGATCCCGAAGAAGACGACCTCTCTGATCTCGACGATGTGCTCGACGAATTTGCGAATACCAAGCTCGATGCCAAAGCTCCGACTGCCTCGTCGATAGCTGCTGCGTACCCCGACGATGTGCCGTCATCCTCTGGGCCTGGCAGGCCGCCTCAAGATATCTCGCCTGCGGAATTGATGCTCGACGATCAAGATGAGTTTCAGAAGCAGTTGCAAAAGGAGATGGAGCAGCTTCTTGGGCAGGGCGACTTCCAGAAGCAATTCGAGGATATCATGAAGGAGATGAGCGAAGAGATGGGTGGGGCAAACCCTCTGGAAGCGGCGGCGGCTGCACAAGCTCAGGCACCAAAGGCTGAGGCTACAGGCGCAAGTGCATCGAAAGAAAGCGCTACAACCAGTGCTTCTGAGAAGGAGACTGCCGCGAAGGCTGAGAAGAGCTTCCAGGAGACTATCAAGAAGACCATGGAGCGCATGCAATCTTCCTCCGATACCGCTACCTCCGCTGCCGCATCATCCTCCCAAGACGACATCCTCGCACAGATGCTTGCCTCCATGGAAGGCGGTGGTTTCGGTGGCGGCGAGGGAGGCGACGAGAACTTCAGCAAGGTGCTCATGGGCATGATGGAGCAGCTTACCAACAAGGACATTCTGTACGAGCCGATGAAGGAGTTAGATGACAAGTTCCCCAAGTGGATGGAAGAGAACAAGAGCAAAGTAGAGAAAGACGACCTGAAAAGATACGAGGAGCAGCAAACGCTGGTCAAAGAAATCGTGGGCAGGTTCGAGCGGAAAGGCTACAGTGACGACAACGCGCAAGATCGCGAGTACATCGTCGAGAGGATGCAGAAGGTACGTCATTCTTTGCAGAATGCGTGGAGTGATATTTACTAATATACCTATCTATCTAGATGCAAGCCGCTGGCTCTCCACCGCCCGATCTCGTCGGCGATATGAATGCCGCACAAGAAGCGCTGCAGGATATGGACCAGGGTTGCCCAACGCAGTAATATCTCCCAGTGCGATTTCCTGTCCGCTTCATCCTTCCCAGATACCCATCCAATGTACATATGATCCCTCGACAGTCCAATCCCATGATGATAACCTGTGATGTGCCCATACCAATATTTACAAATACACAAAGCCCCTATGCTTCCGGCTTTGGAAAGCAATCTTTGGGGAATAATCCCCTTCCAATCTAGAGCGTTCCCACATTGAGAACGCCTCAAAGATCCATCATGTCCATGTCCATCTGATCTTCAGTCTGGATCCCATGTTGCGGCGTCTGCGGCTGTTGCTGATACTGGCTGTCATCGCTTGACGCGCACTCCATAAATATCGAATCGTAGTCTTCATCGTCGCTACCGAAATGCTGTGACCGTGCATCCGACTCCTGCTCCATGGACGCGATCAACTGTTGGAGCTCGTACTCTTCCTGGGCGGCGATAAAGTCGGCTTCCGTCATCTCGGGGTCGAACTGGGGGGTGTTGTCGGATAGAGTGGGCAGTGGCGCGTCGTCAAAAAGTTCCTCGACAATGTCATCATTCTCCGGTGGTGCTTGACGCGCCTTCTCTGCCTCCCAGCGCTTGCGCTCAGAGACGAAGTCCAGTTGTTGAATCTACGTCATTAATTAGCATCTGGCATCCCAATCATATAGCATCCGATCACATACCTGTTCTCCGCGCGATTCCCATTTCTTATCGTCGCGGTCGTTCTGTACACGCTTGAAGAACATTTCTCGTCGCCTCTTTGTCGCCGCATCGCGCGTCTGCATCACAGGGTTGGGTTTGAACGCGCGCTGGGGCATCGCTAGCTTCTCTCTAATCGGCGACGACATGCTGAAGTCGAAGGACCGTGAATTCGCATTCCCGGTGGGCTCACGTAGTGGTGATGATCGCGGTGGCGTGTAGGCGGAATACTGCGGCATTGGGTGCGAGAACAAAGGTGTCGCGAGCATCATTTTGTGAGGGAAAGGTTGAGGTAAAGGTGTTCGGGCGAAAAGTCGATGTATGTGTGCCGACGATGGGAGGTGACGATGGGGTGTGTATGAGGGGTTTCTGGTTGATGGAGTTGGGCTGATTGGTAGCGAACGCGCGACGCGTTATGCTACGTCACGTGCGCGTGCTTTGCGCGCCCACGCTCCCCTCAATCAGTACACCTTCAGCGTACGCGTACGTCATGTTGGCGGCATTCTTGATATTCGAGATCAGCCCCGGCAACCCATCCCGCTTCTCGGTCCACAGGTTACCAGATCAGCAGACTCTTGCGCAATCCAGGCATTAATCGGGAACAAGTATACAAGTTTCGTTGCTCCCTTTTTGCAACTACCGTAGATTCCAAATTCCCGAAGAAACACTTAAACTTTTCTACATCTCAGTATTTACCCAGAGAGTAATGGGTCATCTCGTAATTAGGTCAAGCTAAGAGGCCAATTTTCTGTCGTTATCAGTTGCTTTTTCAGGACGCAATGGAGGAGCTGCCTTCGCCCGAGATGCGCAGCTGCTTCATGCCCTCCTATGATACGATCGCGGATTGTCAGCGCCTTCGACCACAGCCTGGGTCTCCGCCAAACTTCATATCATTGGGCTGATTTGGCCCTGACACAGAGTGTTCCGTGTTGCAACTACATGGCAGTCTTTGGAGATATATTACAGCCCTAGAGCACTTAGCATGCAGCTAGTGCAGGTAGCGCACAAAGGTGCAGAGATGGGCCTTGGCGCACATGCTGAGGGTGAAACGAGACTGGGGTTGGGGCATCAGAGTCGACTGGTGTTCCCGTGTGCAGGGCCCACCCATCGAGCTTGGCGCAAGAATCTGATGGTGAAATGCGATTGGGGTTCAAGGATCACAGGCGATTGGTGCTCTCAGATGCAAGAGGTACGCCTTGACAGACGCTTACAACGTCATGGAGTTCATCTCGAGGTTGTTTTGCCCACGCATACTTGTGCGTCTACTCACGGAAAAGACTGGTACACGTAGTGGGAACCGCAACTCTTCCCCCCAGGTCCTGATCTTCAAGTAAAACCTAGCCATTTCGCAATTCGGAGACTTCGCAATATGAAGGCTAAGCGATTTGTCTAGCACGGCTTTTCTTGAGGTCAAGAGGTGTTTGGAGAAAAGGCCTCACATACCTGGCGAACATTTCTAGCCAAGTCTGCTGTCTGGCTGATTTCCTGATACCACCCGCATCTCTGCGAAGCGCATCATGTTTTAGTAAAACGGTTAGAGGAACGGTAGTTGCAAGAGTGCTATCCATATCGCCGGCAAGAATCAATAAATGTTGACATGGCCCATGACTTGCTGGTTCGCGCTGTCTCCAAAGTAGCTGCACCGCCGCCTACCTGGCCATGGACTATGGACTATGGACTATGGACTACGGGCTACCCGAATAGCAGATTTGTGATAGCTGAGGCAGCGGCAGAGACACGGACACCAATCGAGATGGAGGGAGCATGTAGAGTGTCCCACCACTGTAGGCACGCCGCCCCAAAATAACCATGGAGGGGGACAAGGAATGCCATGCCCAGGCCATATGGCAGATGGCAGGGCGTTGCATAGTGCATCTTCCAATCTGACACAGGAGGGCCGCTGTGCATCCGATTTGATCGCTGCATGCTCCCGCAACACCGATTATGTCACGGTTTGGGGTTCTTTCCTGCTCTCCTGCTCTCACTGCACTCGCGACTACTCACCTTAGCGAGCTACGCCTATCTAGGCTAGCGCTGTTTACGGTCACTCACCTACATAAACCTTCCATAGCTTCTACAATACAACCTCAGTCAATCCTCAACTTTTACCCTATGCGTGCGTTCAACAACTCCGACAGATTATCGTCTGTCGAAGCTGAAGGAGGTCGGTTTGAGATGGACCTTGCCAAGAGCGACAAGCCGCGCAAGGGGGGAGGACAGCAAGTGACGGCGCTTGTAGGGCTGGTGCAGCAGGGCGTCCGTGCTTCTGAACCGCCATGCCACGCTGCCGGATGACTTCTGCCGTTGCGCGCAATTTGCACCTCGACGCCACCACCGCCGGCCTTTTGGTGACAGGCCGGCAAGGCCACGCAGCCTGGGGACTACTGACAAGCCCTACGTATGCACGCGAAGGGATTGGCGTGTCCTTGACACTTCCGGAAAAGCCAGAAACGACCCGGGCTCCTACACGACTAAGGCGCTTCCATCTGCTAAACCCTGTCCTCGCGGGGAAATCTGCAGGCCTGCATGCTCTGATCCCTGCTGCACCGCCTCCACCTGGACATTCCGTGCCATGAGCATTGGCTTCGCAGCCAATCACCGCCTGTGCAGGCCTGCGTCTACTCGACGCTATGGCCATAACCTGCCTATTTTGCCATCACAGAGGTCCCTGCCGCCTGGCGCGTTCCGCCTAGCGCGTCGTCAAAGCGCCGACAAGCACTGCCCCCTACCTTAAGTATACCTATGCCAGTCCACCTACGCGCAACATTGAGCACGGGCCACCTGTCCCTAGCGGTCAGGCCGTACGGATGGTGCAAGTATAAACTCCCATGGCTTTCCTACCAGTTCAGAATATCACAAGCACTCTTTCCGCCATCGATTCAAAGACAAGATTCAAGACATAAATTTGAGCTACTCATTACCTACCTATCATAGGTATCAGTGCATACATTCACTGAAGACTTGCATTGCCAAGTAGCCTCTGTACCATTACCACATAACAATCCGCGTGGTGTAACGCAATGTCCGATACCAACGAGACTACCTTGGTTATATGTTTCGGTATCTTCACTCTCCTGGCTACTCTTGCTGGACTACACTACAGGGACTCACTATGTTGCCTCTTCTGTCGAAGCCTGATGGCCGCTTGGTCGCGCAGTATGTACTATCCTGGCCTTTCAGAGTCTGTCAACTCATTATGTACAGATCGAGACATTGACATCGAGGCCTTAGCTGGCACGCAACACAGTTCACGACGAAATTTGCGCGCCGAAGATGAAACCTTTGTCGAATTGCAACCTTGTCCGTCTATCCCGCTTTACTTCAACACCTCTCTATCGGAGCAAAGCCGCACTTAGAATGGCACAAGTCTCCACGAAGACACAGATCCAAACACTTCACACCATGCCTGACGCGACATCGCCACTAAATTCCTACCTTCGGTCTCTGCAACTTCCATCCTTGAGCCATCAACCCAGAACAGCGCACCTTATGTTGAAAGCGCGGAGGCACCGGAGTGGGAGGCCTCAGTGAGGCTACTATAATATTTGCAGTGCCCGACTCATTCGAGGCGATCTGGAAAGTGTTGCCATGCACGATCAGTAGCAGCTTCAACTCGTTCCCCGCTGCCGTATTTCGATCAACTATGCTCTGGAGGTACCCCCAGAAGCGTTTGGCCCAATCTGGTTCGTGGTGGTAGCTTTTGTGGAGTTTTTCGGTTTCGATGATGAGGGAGGCTTTGGGAAGTTTAGAAAAGAGAAGGCAAAGGAGATCCACCCACTCGCTCTCGGTGTGGGTACCATTGGTCTTGGAAAGTTTCAGTTGCTCGGCGAAGGTGCTGAACATGTTGCCCGAGTGCTGCAGGATCTGGAAGATGATACTCTTGAAAACCTCGGTCATGCTGCAAGCACTCGGAGACCCGTTCGGCAGTGCGACATTCCAAAAGACGCAAAGGGTACCCGACTTGAGTTTTTCAATCACGCCCGTCGCGCAGACTTGCCAACAAGCAAGCCAATCAAGCTGGTCTAAGTTAATGTGGTAATCAACTAACTCGCATAGGTTAAGATATTACTGAATGTAGTTAGATTGGCTTGATTGGCTTGCTTGTTGGCAAGTCTGCTGTCGCCAGTTTTTTGGCTTGCCTCTGCGCACGGAGACAGACTTGTACGATTAAGAGTGATGACGCGTCGCTCAGCGCCCATTTCTGGATGGTGTTCCTCACTTTGAGGTCATCTGTGGTGGGCAAGGTTGGAGTCTAGTTGCGGCGAATGAGGGATTGAACCTTCAAGAGCGCGGTTTCTGGCAGTATTATTGGCGCGAAGAATTTAAGCACGTGGTGGAACTCAACGCAGTATACACCTTGACTTATACTGCGGACATCTTCGCCCATACGCTCTGTGATGGTCTTGTGTGACGTTGCAACCTGTATCATCTGAGTCAGGAATTCGTCACTCTTCTTCTGCCTTTCAAGCACTTGAGACAGCTTCACATCATGCTCGCGGAGTTGAATATGCTGCAGATCAGCAAGCGTCCTGACGTGGCGGATCTCAGCCCGTGCGCCGGCATTCGCGAGGTCGTCCACGGCCTGCGAACACTGCTGGATTTTCTCTACCAGCTCTTGGTAATCGAGCTCGAATGGCGTTGGAATGGCTGACAAGAACCGACCCAATGAGCTTTTGTTGTACCATCGGACGCACAGACGGAAGAAGAGTATGATGTACGCGTACAGTCTCGAGAGTGTAGCTTCCATGTACTCGGTTTGGTACAGCTCGGCATTGAGATCAAGTCGGGGGAGACGTCGCCGATTGCGATAAGGGCCTGTGACAGCTTTTCAAGGAGGCTGGCTTGGTTTATGATGCCCTGTTGACTAATATGTCAGTAACTTTGGGGTGGGTGCGATGCAACGAGTGGGTCATGACATACCGTCAGGACTAGCTTCAACGCACCCCAGGCTAGAGCCACGTACTCGGGGTGATGTCGCGCTAGGGTACTCAAGACCTTGCTATAATACAACATGCGCGACGAAAGTCTTTAGAGGGACTTCGTATGCCTGTATGCTCTTTGCTCTTGTCTTCGTACTTCAGCCTTGCTGTCTCAACGACGACAAGTACGTCTTTCGCGGATGCATTAGGCGTGCTTGAGCTTGACGCATCTAGGGATATGTGGAGCTCATCTTTGAGCCTTTTGATAGCGGTCTGGTATGCCTCTTTTGCGACATTTCGACTTCTACACATGTCAGCACCTCAGCCTTTCTACATGGTCCGTGTCTGAAAGGCCGGGCTTACCTACGCTCTGCCTGGAGTTGGCATGTACCAGGACGAATGAGCGTCGCGCATTACCAGTGCAGACATAATTACGACAAGCAGTGTCAGCCACCGTGTGGGCCTCAGGGTATATGACCCAGGTTCCATCCCATCTCTCACTCACTCCAGGCTAGTACGTACAAAGCTTAGCGCCCACAACGCTAGCCAGCAGAGATATAGATCTCAGTTCCCGTAGCACAATATACAACACGATTCACCGCATGTTCTATCCCAGTGCCACTGACAAGCAGCACGAGCGTAGGCTGGTAAATGGGTCTCCACATCGGGATCTAAAAAGCTGCAATATCTCTACAGGCTCTAACCTAATTTAGACGATTAATAGCTTATTTTATAGCCTAAATATAGGCCTGTATTTTATATATAGAAAGCATCTAGCTAGCTATAGTACCTAGCTAGATATCTTAGTTTAGAGTAAAATATAGAGACCTAACTCTTAGCAACGTAGGTTAGCTAATAACCTTTTTATTATTAGCTTAAGAGAAAGACTTTCTATATATAAAATCTAGATATAGATTTAGGCTATAGAATAAGCTATTAATTGTCTATATTGGGTTATTATGTATAGAGATATCGCGGATTTGAGTTCCCGATGAGGAGACCCATTTGCCAGCCTACACGAGCGCCGCCCGACAAAGCCGGGATTCACAGGAGAAGGAAGACTTCTGAGGTACATACTTTAGCTTCGTGATTGTTGGAGAATGCGATGTGCGAGAAGGTCGAGGCAGTAGATGCATGTCTAGGCCGACGTGTCAGGCGACTAATCTCATCAGTCTGGCACGGCTAATTTCCATTCATCACCAACACCAAGAAAGGACAGAACATTTCAATTGTGCTTCAACAGACAAGAAGCGCAATGCCATCAGATCGCTCTCGCTATGGCCAACAACGTTAGTGAAATTCAGCTTTACCTTCGACTCCAGCAGCTCCCGTGCTACTAGGATCTCGTGTCTCTAAACTACAACGGCCCGCACAGCCAAAGGAACCTGCCATCGACAGCGCATGGGGGCTATGTACACGATGATGAATCTAGCAAAACAAGGGAATAGGCGGGCCAGCAGCCCGCCAAATGACTGGTCCCGCACGACGCCGTCGCTGCACAGTTCGTTTAATCCGTTTGGCGCAGACACAGTGTACCTGGCCCGCGATTCAGCTCATGACAACATGAGCGTTGGCAATTAGGTACGCAAAAAGGGACCTGGACTCCACCATCTCAAAGGACCGCACAAAGAGTGGTATCAAGACTCGAGAGATACTGTGCATAGTCTTAGAAGGACTGCGCTTCTCCAACCCAAAACGCGATCAGGGACCCACAACCGCTGAGCCGCTGTCCCAGCAAAACATCTTGGATCCGTTGAATTCGCTACCGACTGTCGACGGCCCATCATGTGAGAATGCTCCACATATATGGAGAAAATAGTGTCATCTAACAGAAGCGCTGGTTGGCTCCGTAGACCCGGATCCGAGTGGATTTGATCTGGGTCTGAATTCTCCGGATGACGGGGGAAATCCGGAAGCTTTTGATCTTGATAGCTTGCTTAACACGGGTGATAACGATGGTCTGGGAAAATTTGGTGACTTCGACTTTGCCGGGCCGGCAGAGGTCTAAGTTCGTATCAAAGTCAACTGTAGGAGGATCGCGCCTAGCTCAATTTAACATCGAAAACAGGTGTTGAGGGGTATTAGTTGTGATAATTGTATACCTTGTAATAGCTTCGTTCATCTAAGAACTCTTTTCCACTTACAGGAAAATATTGCGCTAGAAGAGAAAGAGTGGGGCATGTTATTGTATAACTTGAAACCTATGTTAGTGGTGTTGTTTGTAAGGACTGCGAAGTTGAATAGTTGAGCAGAGCGAGGGTATCATGCAGACCGCGGGTTGTCAGTACCTTCAACTACAAGCGGTCTCCTTAGTCTAGTTCTTTGCGATTATTGTTGAAGGATGCATCGATATCAGATAGGGCATAGAACCGGAATACTAAAGCTGTGCCAAGCGGGGCTGAGCTCCGTGATCCCGCTTCAATTGGTGCACAATCCTATAGGAGCCGTGCATACGTGGTTTGTCAAGGATGGAGTGCAGGAAGAATTGAAGGATTGAACTGAGGTTGTATTGTGTGAGGCTACAAACAGAATATGTAGGTTGGTGACAGCAAACAGTGCTAGTCCCAGATAGGCACAGCTCGCTAAGGTGAGTAGCCGCGAGGAGGTGAAGAGCAGGAGCAGTAGAGACCCCAAACCGTGACACGGTTGCTCTAGCAACCGCCAATCAAATAGCTTTGACATGCTTGCGGCTACATGTGACTTAAGGAGCTGCCAATAACCGGTGAAGGTATAACGGTATTAGGCTGGTAAATGGGTCTCCACATCGGGAACTCATTTTCCGTGATATCTCCACCACTTCTTATGCAATCTGGACAATAAATAGCTTATATTATAGCTAAAATCTAGATCTATATCTTATAAATAGGAAGTCTTTCTCTAAATCTAATAGGTAGAAAGTTATTAGCTAACCTACGTTACTAAGAGTTAGGTCTCCTTATTTTACTCTAATCTAAGATATCTAGCTAGCTATTTTAGCTAGGTAAAAATATTCTATATATAAGATATAGATCTAGATTCTAGCTATAATATAAGCTATTTATTTTCTAGATTGTATAAGAAGTAGTAGAGATATTATAGAAAATGAGTTCCTAATATAGAGACCTATTTACTAGCCTAAATAGTATGTATAAAAGCCCCGTCCTTTATGTGACGCATACCCCTTGTCGTCTAAGGTACCGCACACGTTACAAAGTGTGGAAAACTGTTCAACATGAACCCGGATGCCAGCAAAAAGCGATTTCGAGAGCCTAGTGATGAATCTCCTGGCAAAGACTCTGCCACGGGGCAAAAGCCGGCCAGAACGGACAGCTACAAACGCGAACGTCTATTAAACACATCTCCGACAAAACAGCATCTTGATGTCCACCGCGTCCACTGCGCAGGTGTAAATCATTTCTATTTGAACCACGAGAAGTATGCAAATTTTCCGACTTGCCCGCCCTAAGGAAGGATGACAACCGTATGACTACATTGCATGGCCAAAGTCGTTTGACAGACTTGGATAGTCATTTGGAAGACAATCCGGATATTTTCTTTATAGTTTATATCAACTACGACTGCGAGCAGCATCATGGGGACCTCGAACACACATTTGTACGCCTTCCAATGCCTAAAATGCCGCAAAAAGTCAGTACCAAAGTCGAATCTTATTTCCATATCCTCCAAGGGGATTACCACCCAGGGAAGCAGGTATCAGAACATATCGCTTTATCTAAGCGCCTACAAAATGCTCTGGACATGATGAAAGGTCAACATACGGATGGGATCGTTGCTTGGAAACTCGAGGAGGAATTTCATTCTCCTTATTTAGGGCTCTATCATTCTAGGCATCTTCTTAACGGATCGTTGACAAGCGTATTGAATTTACAACAGAGAAACGCCCTAGAGTACCTGTACAGTTATCTAAAAGGGCACTTGAAATCTGACTACGAAGAGATGGCAAGACTTGCCGAATTGGGTATGACAAGCCGAAGATATTGGGCGATGCTATTTCGGCCAGGCGACATCGTCATCACAATGGGGGGGGACCAAACCCGAGCGTTCACGGTCACCTCCTGTCCTTTGCCCAATGAGACTGAACTCAGACTGGAATGCTGGACTTGGGAGTTCGATGGTAGCTTTTCCCGACGGCGTACTGTTCTTTCCAAGCCCTGGCCTGCCAATACCCAAGAATGTGCCATCACAGATCTTGCGGTCTATCCTATTCGATACGCAAAGGACAATATCGAGTCCCGGCTGCGGAGGCGTGGAAATACTTTCTGGGCCTGCCGCCGGCGAAAATACGTGGACTACAGTGAGCCCTTGGAAGGACTCATTACGCAGCTGGTAACGTAAATCCCGCAGAGTACAGAGCAACTCTTACTGACAATAAAAAGGCTAATATTCGATACATGGTGGATATGAATACTTACAAGATGATGCACCGTCCTGACGACCAGCCAGCAACCCACAACGAGCTTAGCGATGATGTATTTGAGGAGGAGCCCCCAGAAGGCTCGTTTGTTCTCATGCTACCGCCAACCATTAAAGGCTTTAGCTTTCGCAGTAAGAAGTGGGGTAAGTAATGTGCCTCTCTCTACAAGCCATTGAAGCTGAAAGTAGCCACAGACAAGCTAGAAGTTGACCACATTCAAAACATCAACTGGAACAAAGAGGCATTCGACCACAGGCTAGTTCTAAAGCAGTCCAAGAAGGATCTGGTTAGGCTGGTAAATGGGTCTCCACATCGGGAACTCATTTTCCGTGATATCTCCACCACTAGGCTGGCAAATGGGTCTCCTCATCGGGAACTCAAATCCGCGATATCTCTATACATAATAACCCAATATAGACAATTAATAGCTTATTCTATAGCCTAAATCTATATCTAGATTTTATATATAGAAAGTCTTTCTCTTAAGCTAATAATAAAAAGGTTATTAGCTAACCTACGTTGCTAAGAGTTAGGTCTCCTTATTTTACTCTAATCTAAGATATCTAGCTAGCTATCCTAACTAGGTAAAAATATTCTATATATAAGATATAGATCTAGATTCTAGCTATAATATAAGCTATTTATTGTCTAGATTGCATAAGAAGTGGTGGAGATATCACGGAAAATGAGTTCCCGATGTGGAGACCCATTTACCAGCCTAGATCTGGTGAAAGCCCTGGTTACAATTCACATAAAGAACGAGCCCGCTGTTCGATCCGACTTTATAGAAGGCAAAGGAGAAGGGCTGATCATTCTCCTCCATGGCAGGCCAGGAACTGGGAAGACCCTCACTGCGGAATATATCGCAGAACTTGTCGAACGTCCACTTTACAAGGTGTCGTGTGGTGACATTGGTATAGATCCAGAGACCGTTGAGAAGTACTTCGAGACGGTTCTGTCTTTCGGCAGTACATGGGGATGTATTGTACTGCTCGGCGAGGCAGACGTGTTCCTTGAAGCAAGGACAATGATGGACTTGCAACGCAACGCAGTTGTATCTGTATTTTTACGTGCCCTGGAATACCACGGCGGTATTCTAATCCTAACGACGAATCGCATCGGAGTTTTCGACGAAGCTGTCAAGTCTCGCGCTCAGCTAGCCCTTCAGTATCCGCCTCTCGACGTCAAAGGACGCTTCGAGGTATGGACAAATTTCGTCAAGCTGCTGTTGCATCCAGAGGGTGAAGTTAATGTCGAAGGTATTCGCGAGGAAACCGACATCCTGGCGCGCAATAACATGAACGGCAGACAGATCAGGAATGCTGTGAACACAGCTCGTCAGCTAGCACGATATCAGCGCGTGAAGATGAGCTATACCCATGTGGAGCAAGCTGTTGATGTAGTCAACGAGTTTGAGAAATACGTTACTGATGTACATGGGCACGACGATGAGGAGAATGCCCGCTATCAGGGCTTGAGAAACGATCGATTCTGCGGCTGTGGACAGATTGTCATTTTCGACCATATTTTCTGTTCTTTTTTCTCATCTCCTTTTTTCTCCGTCATTCGTCGACTTACCCAATCTTGTTTAGCAAACCTGAAGTAAATATATAAACATGCAGCCGTTGTAAATAACTACGTGGGTGTCGCGTTGGTTTCGTTGAACGGGGCCTCGGAAGAAGAGAAGTGGCCAAGGCGCTAAACCCGGAGCTGCGGCATGTCGTGATGTCACGGGTCGGAAATTGATTTAAGGTCTCATTTGAGCAATCTACGCAGACGTTGACTTTGCCCTACTCTCGTGTCGCGACGTTTTGTGCGAGTATTGGCGATTCGCTTGCGATGTCGGGCCCTGTGATTCCATCTCCGAGGATCTACAATCGCTTGTGAGACTAGCCCGTGATAGTCCTCGCCACCGAGACACATTGAAATGCACTATGCAGATTCCAGAATGCCACACCACTGCGGAGCGGTAACTCCATCCAATCAGATACATTCATCGTCCCAGACAACGATTGGATAGGTGGCTGGATCACACTAGTTTCCTGCAGGCCCACACAGCCCGCCACCGTTCGAGACCACTAGTTGTCAAGATGGACCGTTTGGCGTGGCAGATTGCAAACTTTCAACCTCACGCTCGGCAATTGGTGAACGTGACCTTCTTTGCGCTCTCTCCTAATCTTGACGAAGGAGTATGGGTCTTGGGCGGTCTGGGGACGTCACCTGCATTTTGTGGCGCGTTAATGTGCATCCATCACCATGAGCCAATCTTCGAACAGCCGCGGGGCGATAAAGACGGGCCGCTACGACATGAGAAGAGAGCGGGATGTTCTGCTTCTTTATGGGGCCGCTTTTCGTAACATACCACATGTTGACAACCTCGACAGCCATATCGCCCGCCCGTCTTTGGACTCCACTCTTACGGCGCTATGTCAACTCACCGCCATTCGCATGGGAGGACAGCGATCCATGATTTCACTCCTCGACGAAGAAAGGCAGCACATTCTAGCAGAAGCTACTTGTGATCTTTCTCTTCGCCCGGAAGCGCCAGCAGATGCGCCTGAAACACTGTGGTTGGGGAACGTGAGCATTCCCCGGAGCTGGGGGTTATGTGAGAAAGTGTTGGACCTCAATACCAAAGAGGAAAAGGTCTTGATCATCAATGATCTTGCGGAAGATGGGAGATCATGTTTTCGGGATGACGTCCAGAACAACCCTGATATGCGCTTTTATGCCGGTGTTGCACTCTTGTCCCCGGATGGTGCAATAGTCGGAACACTTTGCATTTTCGACAATAAGCCCCGAGACGGTCTCAGCAAAGAGCAACTGGTCCTCTTCAAGGACTTGGCATCTACCGTCATTGATTACTTGAATACATACACCATCAGGGACGAATTCAGCCGAGGAGAACGGTTCACACGCGGCCTTGTCTCTTTCGCAGAGGGTGCTTCTGCCCTATTGCCTTTAGAGCAGGGTAGACGGCGTGATCCATCGACACCGCCGCAGACATCATCCGACTTCTCATCAGCGACGGAAAAAGACGCGGCTTCGGCGGAAGACAAGAAAGGTGAGACGGGGCCTAGCGTTTCATTGATCTCTTCTCCACCTTCAGCCAGACCAAGAACGACACGCGCAAAGTCAGCACGACATCGAGCCATAAGGACGCTTCAAGACTCTATCCTTCCTGTTGACTCAAAGTCCATGTTCTCCCGTGCTGCAAATGTTATGATGGCTTCGAGCAATTTGGATGGTGTTCTGATACTCGATGCAAGCGTGGCAGCAAATGGGGGTCAGCGCCGGGCCAATACCTCGACCGGATCCGGGACTGGGACTGATGCTCCGTCCGAATCCTACCAGTCAAGATCGTCAAGCGAGGAGGGAAGCTCCAATAGCGCAGAAAGCAGCACTCGTGGCACCTCTTCCTCAAGCTCTAAAATGTGTAAGCGAGTCCATGTCTTGGGTGCGGTGCAGCCACTAATTCCCAACTTCTAGGTCAGTTGCTTGGAGTTGCAACTCCTAACGATAAAGACAATGCAGAATATGGGACACTGTTGGAACCGGACCTCGCTCGTATGCTTCATGAGTACCCAAAGGGTAAAATATTTACATTCACAGCCGATGGAACGTCTCTATCGTCGGACGAGATCTCATCCAGTCCTCATGTCACCGAGAAGCTGCATCGAACGATGCCCTCTAAACACCAGATGAGGAATCGCCCGATGCGAGTCTCAGAAGCCATCCAGGCCATGTTCCCTTTTGCGCGCAGCGTCGCTTTCATCCCTTTCTGGGATTTCGAAAGGTCAAGGTGGTTCGCGGGCTGCCTATGTTGGAGCAACGACCCTTACCGTTTGCTGTCGCCATCGGTTGACTTGACTTATTTCAAAGTTTTCAGCAATTCGATCATGAGGGAATTATCACGACTAGACGCCTTAACTTTGAACCAGGTAAGCGTAGATGGCGTTAAGATGCTGTGCGCAAGTAGTGAGAGCACTCCATTAGTTTGACCCGGCTCTTCGTTCCACATCCATTTCTTGATGTCATGGCCGGCTAACATTATCTAGGCTAAATCGACATTCGTAGCATCCATCTCTCATGAACTTCGTTCTCCTCTGCATGGAATACTAGGCACGCTAGAGTTCATCAAGGATACGCATCTGGATTCATTCCAGGCCAGCATGTTAAATTCCTTGCACGGATGCGGAATAACCCTGCTCGACACCATCAATCACGTTATGGACTATGCCCAAATCAGCGAATCCAAGAAAGGTGTATCTTCGAAGCGGATAAAAAGCGAGAATACTGTACGACTATCGTGTAAACCAGTCAATAGTGGGAGAAAAAAGGGCCCTGCTTTCGACATCGGTGTTGCAACGGAAGAAGTCGTAGAGGCTGTGTTCTCTGGATCCTCATATACCCCGGTCTCCTCCAAGCTCATAGAAACCCCTTCGTCTCATTCGGATGATGAATTCACATCTCCCACTAAGCGTCGCGCGCGCTTCATCGTATTTGAAGTGGCGCATGAAGACGACTGGGTCTTCTCTTTTCCAATTGGCTCATGGAGAAGGATCGTCATGAACTTATTCGGCAACGCCGTGAAGTACACCGAGTCAGGCTGTAAGTTAGAATAGGTTTATTCTTCTTTATTTCCATGAATTCTCAGGGAATTTGGACGACTGACTCTTCTGTTAGATATCCATGTCCTTGTACGTTCCAGCAAGTCGACGGAAAATGCTGATGCACCCACTACGGTAACACTCACAGTTACGGACACCGGCTCAGGCATGGATCCCAGTTTTTTGGCCAACCGAATTTTTGAACCATTCTCACAACAAAACCCCCACGCGCCTGGTATTGGTTTGGGCCTGAGTATCGTTCGACAGATCATTGACATGAGTGGTGGGAAAATCGAAGTCAGTAGTCAGCCTTCAGTTGGAAGTAAGATCACTATCAAACTCTCGCTCACCCGACCGGTCTCTTCCGAGTTGTTGACACCCCAACGCGAGCAGTTTCAGTCATTCCTACCACGACTGAAAGGCCGGAAGATTTGCATACTCCGCAAGAAAATTGCTGGGCCATCAGAGGATGCTGACATCTCAAAGAATGACGAAGGCCTCTTACGTTTCACAAATGCGCTAGTGGATACTCTCGAGAAGCATCTAAAGATGGACGTCGTGAAGTCGACGGAATGGGAAGGTCACGACGCAGACATTGTGATCTGCCCCGAACTTTCTTTCGACTATCTCGATGCTATCAGACGCCGCAGAACCCCAAATCAGAAGGCTCCCGTCACTATCTTCATTGGGATGGACGCCCTTGAAGCAGCAACCCTCCGTTCAGATGTTCGAGTGACGAATAAGGAGTCAGTAGTCGAGGTCATGACCCAACCGTAAGTGCAGTCGCTGCTTTACTAGAAGATATTCGCTAACACTAAACAGATGTGGACCATATAAGCTGGCTTTTGTTCTCAATCAATGTTTAGATCGCTACGATCATCCGGACGAGAATTTGAAGCCTAGGGGAGTCTTCAGTCCGCTTCTCCAGCCTGCATTACACGGTGCTCAACAACCAAGCAACCCTACTTCTCCCATCGGCTCTATGCAAGGTAGCACACAGTCCTATGTAGTGCGGACAAAAGAGCGAGCTGTTAAATCGGCGGTCACCTCGCCCACACATGAGAAAGAACACCTGGTCGTTCCTCACACGCTCATCGTGGATGATAATAACTTAAACCGAAGGGTAAGCTTTTCATATACCTGTTCCATGCATTCACTAAACTGAGAAGCTACTTGTCGCGTTCTTGAAAAAGAACAATCTGCGATTTCAAGAAGCGTCGAACGGTCTTGAGGCTTTGCAGAAGTACCAGGCGCACACGTACCATTATGAGGCGATATTAATGGGTAAGTAAAACTTTCACCCCCCTCTGCATTGGTCAATTTGTATTTGCCAAGAGCTAACAGTCGAACAGACATGTCCATGCCGGTCATGGACGGCATGACCGCTACTCGAGCCATTCGCGATTATGAACGAGATAAGGACTTACCTCGCAGTTGCATCATCGCGCTAACCGGCCTCGCATCTTCAAGCGCCAAATTAGAGGCATGGAGCTCGGGCATCGACCACTTCATGACCAAGCCAGTTAACTACAAGGAGCTGGGAGAACTTTTGAAGAGTGGAGAAGCGCGAAAACTTCAGGGCCGCAAGAATGCAGCAACTTTCAGGGCGACTCTTGGTGGCGATACAGAGAATGAGTCGCAGTCTTGAGACTGTTCTGGATGCACTGGTCTAGAAAGCGTACAAGTCCGCAACGATGAAACGTCGACTGGTTTCTCGAAACTCCGTGTGCTTCTTTTTCCGAGCTCGTCGACGTCGACACGATCGTTTGCTGCAGTGCTAGGACGAAATCGGCGCTATATCCTTTTGGAGTTTAGGGACTTGATGAAGCTCGAGAATAGACCATTCGCATTGGCGTTATGCACATCGCGGGATAGAGAAGAAAGCGATGCACAAGATATCAGCAACAAGATTCAAGACCCGAAGAACATTGTGTATTTTGCACGACTATAGCGATGAGTATACTCATCTTAGACTGCCTTATCCAAAGTAACAGCAAACTATGCCTCCTCAAGCCCATACAGCACATTACCATCCAGTACCCAGTTGAACAGATAAGCTCCACATCCCAACAAGGCGCCGAACAGGTTGATCTCCACTAACTGCACACTGCAGCGCCACATCGAGGCTGGGCCCATGCTTCAACAACAAGTTAACGATATCATCGCTCAGTTCTTTCTGCGCATACGCCACAATATCCGCAAGCACCGCATCTGCCCCAGTCTCGACCTTGGCCACCGTCTCTTCCAAACTGAAGCCCCAAGGTGCTTCAAACACCAAAGGCTACCTATACTGGCTGATCGCACTAATCTTGGGATCCTCCACGATAAGTACATTATTCGAGGTATTTGCAGCAGTAGCCGCAAGCGGGGGAACAAAACCCCTAAACTCCATCACAGGATCCATACCCTCATCCCACCGATTCATCACAAGCCTAATCCGCATCCTCCTTCTCACGCACCAAACATCCATACGCGCGCATACTATTACAAAGCTTCTTCACCACATCTTCCAGCGTCAACGACGGCAGTTTCCCTCCCATAGGACTATCCTTCGGCGACATCTGATCGAGACGAATAAACCAGTTCCGCTCCCCATCCAGCAGCGCCGCAAGCTGTTTCCCCGCTTTGGTAGCGTGCAGCGTATCCACAACTTTAGAGAGGATGGCGCCATGAATCCGGCCGGTGGCTACCCACGCGCTGTGGCATCTCATCATGTCTTCGTATAGAAACCCGGGGATGATGATCTCGTGGTATTGGTCTTGCTTCAGGCCTTGGGATGCGGCAGTTAAGTCGTATCAGAGTGCGTAGCCGTACGGTGTCCAGGGCGGAGGAGTGTGGGTGAAGTGAGGCGCGTTTTCGGGTACGATGGGGAGGATTTCGTCACGTTTGTGGTGTGCGGTGCTGAAGCGTTGAGTGCGGGATGAGGGGTGTGAGGAGTCTTGGATAGCTTTTGCGGCGGCGGCGTTGGCGGCGACCAGGGGGTAGGGGATCTTGAGGATGTGCACCTTGGTGGTTGGTGGGGTGGTGAGATGGCGGGTTGTTGGCTGCGTGGTCTGTGTAGATTGAAATGGGAGGTGGAAATCCTCTGAGGAAAGAGAGACAGAGAGAAAGAAAGAACAAGAGGGATTTATAAGACGAAGAGAGGAAAGAGAGCACTGTGGGATGTAAGGAGATTTCTCTGTTCGCTCATCACATAGTTGAACCATGGTTGTATCCTCCAGGCGCAGCCTTGACATCTACATCTGGAAAGAAAAGAGCGCCACCACAAACGCAACAGCAGCATCCACATGCGAGAACCCGCTCCGCCTTTCAAGTCTCACGTAAAACAGTCAACCCGCTTTTTTCCTCGCCGCTTTGCCATTTCCATACGCGCCTCACAGCAAACAAGCCAGCAACTGACTGAATATATCAACCCCCTTTCGTGCCTTTTTCCGCATCTCAACACAGTCAAGCAACTCGCCTTCTCTCCTCCACACCTCTCTGCCTCAAATCTGTGTTCAATCTCTTCAATATTAGAAAGCTAGCAAACCCACCAGCCCCGACAACCCCCACCCTCACGGGCGAACGCACCCCCCATAGCACGCACACCATCCCCACTTCCAGGCAGCAGTACCCTATCATCTCTCTACCCCACCAGCCTCGAAGCGCAAAAGAACATTGTTTTCCAACCTTACCTTCCTTTGCCAGCACTCCGATACCCTTCTTTCACCCCATCCGTCTTGCGCGGAGCGCTGGCGCCTGTGTCCCATGTCCTTCATCCTAGAGAGCTGGCTCATGAGGGACAGACAAGAATAACACACTCACCCGCATGGGACAGTCAAACGGCTGTGTAACGTAGCTTTCAGAGAGAGGAATTTGTTGGTTGTTTTGGCTTGTTCTGTGCGGTTTTCGCTGATGAAGTTTCTTTTCCCAGTGTTTTTTTGTCGGCTGGAGGAGTGGTTTTTGTGGAAATGTTGGATTGTTGGATGATGGTTTGTGGTGGTAAGTTGTTAATTTTTTCTTACCTTATGGCTTGTAGGGAGAGAAGGTGGGAGAGGAACGGTTTCTTGACTAGGAAAATATTGAGGGCGTGTGGAGTCAGGTGAGTATCCAATAGGCCATTCTCAAAGAAGAGTTGACGAGGAACGGGTATACGGAACGACGTGCCGGACAGAAAAGGGTGTTGAAGTGCGAATAGAGAAGGCTTGGTGAACGACTTTGGATGGGATGGATATCCAGGACTGAGAAAGTACAAGGAGCGGGAATTAGGATGGTGTATAGGGCCCATGCGTTTCCGTCATTTGAGTATTTCACACTGAATCAATACTATCCTTAGATGGTAGCTGCTCAGCAAATACTTGTGCGATACTCAGCTTCCTCAGTTGATCATCTTTGATTGCCACTTCACAGAGTATTTGTGACCACATATCATGTCGTAACTTCCATCATGATTATCTTTGCTCAACCAGCAGCCTCCCGGTAGAAGCTGATGGTGTTGTTGCCTCCTGCCAACGCAAACATCTCGCTTTTTGTAGGGATCTTGGGTAACCACTTTGCGCTCCAGAGAGGCTTGTCGCCGTGTGAGTGTGTTGCAACGCATGTCTTAGTCTCGAAGCGCCAGACCTTTGCCTTTGAATCATGCGATCTGCAAAGAAGTTAGCAGGCGGTCGGGAAGAAGTGCGTCTGTATCCTACCCTGATAGCAGGTATTCGCCCGTGTCGCTCCAGTCAAGACTTAGCACCCAGCCGCCGTGTCCTGTGAGGTTCGCGACCTGCTCGCCCGAAGATACGTTGTAAATTGCGATGATCCTTGCGTCACCTCCTGCTGCGAGTAGCTTTGAGGTAGGCGAGAATGCGACGCTACGGACTGGGTGTACGAGACCAGCTAGGGAATGCGCGAGGCGTCCAGTGTCATTGTTGAAGACGTAGACCGATCCGTTCTCGTGCCCTGAGGCTGTGAAGCTGCCGTCGCGACTCTGATCATTGATTAGAAGCGCCTCAAGATGGTAGGCAGGATAGGAAGAGCTCACCAGATCTACACATAGTCCAAAGCTACCCTTCGTCTCGTACTCGCGTATCCGGGGCATGCCATCGGCTTTGCTCAAGCTCCAGACATTGATCTTGCCGTTGATGCTACTACTAGCAAGGTACTGGCCATCCGCGCTTATCGCAATCGCCCATATCTCACCTGGCTTGTTCTGGTCTACAATCTACGTCAGTACCCGTCCCAGTCACTTCCATGACGATGTTGCGATGGCAAAGAAAGCGCAAGGCGTACCCACCAACAATCTCTCCGTCCTCAGTCCATACACCCTCTTCGCTCTGGCTCCATATCTTGACTTTGCCTTCGAAGCCAGCACTCGCAGCCCGACGTGCCTTCTCTTCCCGCGCGGTTACCAGATGGTGAATGCCGAGCGGATGCGCCTTGTCTAGTGTTTGAATAACGGGAAAGTCGGTCTGAGTAGTGTCGTAGACGTTGATGCTGCTTGCGCCAGAAGCTGAAAGGAGCTGCGTGCTAGTGGGCGCAACAGCAAAGACATCGCTCGCTTTCGGATGCGCCGAGTCGACCGTATGGAGGGTAAGGTACTGTTTCGACTAGACATTGTCAGCACCGAAGCTACCACACATGAATTCACAGAAATTTACCATAATGACTGGTAAGCCCTAGAGCATTCTTCGTGTACAGTTATCGAAACATGGGCAAAGTTTGGGGGGAAAGCGAAAAGGCTAATTTCCAGGCTCGATGAGGTCAGTACAAACACGAAAACGCGATGTCACCAGTCCCGCCCGCCATCCCACTTGGACATGCCCCACCAAACACCGAAGACCCCTAGCTTCACCGCCAATCAACACCCCGCATCGTCGCAGCTCACGATCGGGATGCCATTGATTCTCTCTCGGGTATCCAGAAGCCTGTTGATTGATTCGCGAAGCCGTGTATTGCAAGTGACTCATTCCTCACTGCCCAAGCCCACCACCAAGCTCTTTCAAAGCACATACAAATCCTCTCCCCCGCGCGCTTTCACCCACCAAGCTTCCACCATGGCTCCCACCGATACTGTGACCGTCTCCAAAGACGCCCTCTCCGCGAACCAGCCTATCGTAATCAGCGGCCCGTCTGGTGCTGGCAAGTCTACGATTCTTTCCCGCCTCTTCGAAGAGTTCCCTGGCAAATTCGGCTTCAGCATCTCGCACACGACACGAGGACCCCGAGGCACCGAGCAGAATGGCAAGGAATACTACTTTGTCACCAAGGAAGAGTTCTTGGACTTGGTAGAGAAGAAGGGTTTCGTGGAGCATGCGCAGTTTGGAGGAAACCACTACGGAACCAGTGTCAAGGCAGTCAACGACATTGCGGAGAAGGGTCAGATTTGCATTCTGGATATTGAGATGGAGGTTTGTATCAACACATTGTCTCAAGAGGAGCGCATAGCTAACAAGAACATTCAGGGTGTCAAGCAAGTCGCAAACCATCCCACATTCCCCCGCCCGCGGTTCTTATTCCTGCAGCCGCCGTCCATGGAGGTTTTGGAGCAGCGTCTGAGGAGTCGGGCGACGGACAAGGAGGAGGCTATTCTCAAGAGGCTTAATCAGGCCAAGGTCGAGATGGAGTTTGCGCACAGTGGAGAGGCGCCGCATGACAAGATTGTTATCAACGAGGACTTGGACAAGGCCTACAAGGAGGTCAGGGACTTTATCGTCAGTACCGACGCATGAGCTATGAATGATACATGTAAACGCAAGAGCAGCTTCACAGAAGATGAATGATACCACTCAAAGGATAGGAAGCGCACAGTTCATTGACATATATTTCATTGATTCAGAGCAAAACTATGTAAGCCATGAGGTTCATCAGATACCGTCGTAGAAAATTCAGCAAAGGCCGTCCTACCACTTTGGGATTCAGACAGCCTCAGAGCTTGACTCTATTTCCATTCTTCTCATCATGTGAACCTTTGTATGGCTGTTGAACCTGGCTTGTTCGACCAAGCGCGATGTAGCCCGTCAGCCCCAGCAGAGCCGGGGAGCGTCTACCCTCAGATCCGAAAAAGTGTTTGGGAATGAACGTTCCTCGCCTCAAGAATAAGCCCCATTGAGTTACCCCCAAAACACCTTGTATTACCAAAGTGTAGGAAAGGCAATCGCATAACCATGAACTGGACGAGATGACCCTCCACACCTGGCGCTTCCCGATGTCTCCCTCCTCCTCTCATTCCTCAACAAGCCCTAGGCATGCGAGCAAGGTAGCCAACGGACTCATATCATCATCCAGGTGCCAGCCCCTCCACCCACAGCGTTGGAAAAGCCGACGAAAAAGAGTGCAAGCGGATAAAGAGATGCGGAAAGAGTCGTAGGCGGTGATGGAAGCCGCGGCTTCTATGGCGGTTCGTTTCTGAAAATGCGATCGTGAAGATCGATGTCCGGGGACTTTCTCCCAAAGCGTGAGAAAAGAGACGCAGTGAATGCGCTCTGTGCGTAAGCTTCGTTGCGATTCTTCGAGCGAGGAACGTTGGGAGAAGAAAGCAGGTCGGGTGCGGAAAGTTTTTAGATGGAGCCGGGTGATAGTAGGGCCGGGCTCCATGCACGCTAGGCAGAGAGCGGACTGGTGCCTGCAAGGGTGCCTGGGAAGCTTTGGTGCGGCCGCTCTTTCTTTGCTAAGGCGCGTTTGGAGGTGAAGAACATAAGAAGTCACTGGACGTTTCGTAGCGCTGCATTCACTGTCACCCCCTCCAGCTCGTGGATTCTTTGTCGCGCCCCCAATTCTCCCCATCGAACGCGCTCGAGTATTTTCGCTGCCAAACCACCGCGGCTTCCACTGTTGCAGCTCGCGCAAAGCTCCACAACTAGACAACACGACAACTCGACGCGCGCAGCAATCCCCATATAATCACAAGAGATGGCGCTATTCGGTCAAGCCGCGGCGCCTGCGTCCACAAGCTCTACAACGGGCGACACCAGCAAAGATGTCGAAGTACCAGCCGGTCAAGTGCCCAGCGACAGCATATCCGACCTCCAGTTTTCGCCGACAAACGACTTCCTCGCCGTAGGAAGCTGGGACAAGAAGGTCTACATATACGAGGTCGGCAACAACGGCGCAGTGGGAAAGTGGATGTTCGAATGCCAGGGTCATGTTCTTGGATTGGGATGGTCAAAGGTACGTCTATGCAATCAATGAGCAATACCGATAGAATGCTAACATAAATCAGGACGGCACACGCATAGCAGCCGGCGACTCGACAGGCATGCTCAACATTGTCGACTTCCGCACCGCCCCAGCCAGCGGCACTGTCCCCGCCCAACAAGCCAAAGCACACGAGAGCGGCATCAAGTGCGTACGCTGGTTCCAGACCGGCGGTAAAGACTACGTCGCAACTGGTTCATGGGACAAGACAGTAAAGTTCTGGGACCTGCAGGGCGCTGAACCCGTCGGCACTCTGCAGTGCCAGGAGCGCGTCTACAGCATGGATGTCAAGGACCAGCTGCTCGTCATTGCGACAGCAGAGCGTCACATCCACATGGTGAACTTAACCAACCCAACAACCATCTACAAGACCATCACCAGCCCGCTCAAGTGGCAAACAAGAGTCGTGAGCTGCTTCACCGACGCCACCGGTTTCGCCGTCGGCTCCATCGAAGGCCGATGCGCCATTCAATACGTCGAGGAGAAAGATACCAGGCAAGCCATCCCATCCAACCCCAACCCCAACCCCAACCCCCCCATCCAATTCTAACACCAATCTAACACTCCCTCCCAGCCTCAACTTCTCCTTCAAATGCCACCGCCAACCCGACCCCACCGCCCGCGAAACCGCAAAAGTCTACTCAGTAAACGCAATCTCCTTCCACCCCCAACACGGCACCTTTTCCACCGCTGGCTCAGACGGCACCTTCCACTTCTGGGACAAGGACGCCAAACACCGCCTCAAGGGATACCCCGAAGTCGGCGGCAGCATCGTCGCTACCGGCTTCTCCAAGGACGGCAATATCTTTGCCTATGCTGTCAGCTATGATTGGAGTAAGGGCTATGGCGGTAACACCGCGCAGTATCCCATCAAGATTAAGCTTCACCCGATTTTGGGCGAGGAGTGTAAACCTAGGCCTGGAAGTAAGAAGAGGTAAATTCCTTAGGCTGGCTTGCATGCCTAGGGAGTTATCTTTCTTGTTTCCGATCCTTTTTTTCCTCGTCTTGTCTTTTTTTTTGATACGCTGCGTAGGGGTGCTGGCGGTGTCTTGTTATTAAGAACGAGGAGTAGCCAGTGAAAAGGTGGTGGTGGTGGTGGTGGTGGAAGTGAAGATTAGAGACGGAAGCGCGAACGAAGAACCCCAAGCGATTAATCCATCATATCTCTCTTCTCTCTCGAACCCTTTCCTCGTCACAACGACGCGTCAGAAGATATCACGTGTTTTCTCTCTCTTGTATTTCCAGTGTCCTTTGCATTAGCGCTTCTTGGTCTCCCATCTGGCGTTTTCAAGGAAATGAATAAATAGTTACTATCAAGAAACCAAGACCAAAAAACCCTACGCATGGAACAGAGTGATGCTAAATTCTTCATAAGATGTCCAGTAGCTTGTCATGCATGTGTAAATGTAAGACATGTTTCTGAAAATTTATAACTTGGTAAAATTAATCATTGGCCCCGAGGCATGTGGCATACATGCTTTATAATCCTCCCAATAAGTGCATCGCCTATACGACTCTTACAGAGTTCCCTTCATACCCTTTTTACAAAAGTAAAACGCCAAACGCCGTACTCCTCAATCGCCCAAACACCTTGCTCATCATGAATAATGATGTAGAAAATTCTTCCTCGCGACCCCAGAGCCACCATCACATATCTACGCATTCACAGTACCACCACCGTTGTTCTCCGTACCCGGGGTATCGACCTTTTGCTTCTTTGCGTCTGGGCCCTCGGCAGCTGCATTGCCGTTTGTACCCACGTTACTGACATCCTGCAGCGCTGCTCTTTCCCTCTTCATGCCGTTCGGCCCAGCTCCGTTGGCGAATGTAGGTGGCTTGTATGCGCCACGGTTCGAACTGGGGCTCATGGCGTAGCCGGGTGCACCTGGCATACCGATGCGCCGGTTGGCATCGAGATGCGGATTTACAATGTTGGGACGGTTGAAGGAACCTGCTAATGTGACACCGGGCCGTTGGGGAGGAGGCTGAGGGGCTGGGGGAGCGCCGACTGCTTCGCGTTTGATCGGTCTACTACTCGCGTGGTCAACGCCGGGGGTGCGCTTTTCCTTTGGAATGGGTGAGTCGGCGTTGGGGTTGAATTGTGGAATGTTATTTAATGACGGTGTTTCGGATGCTTGGAGGAGTTCGGCTGCGCGTGAGGTCACGAAACCGACAGGCCGTGGGTTGGGAGCTGCTGGGTTGGCGTTGGGCGTTGTCGCTGGTTGACCTTGTGGCCCTGGACGCTGTTGGTTAGGTGGTTGCTGAGCCTGGGGAGGTGTAGGACGGAGAGGTTGATTGTTCGAAACTTGTTGGTTCGGGGGTTGTTGTCCAACAGGCCTTGGACCGGCTCCATTTTCTATGGCGGGTGGAGGCATGCGCCCGCCATTTTGCATAGGCCGTGGTTGCTGTTGGACTGGCGTCTGCGGTTGGCGTCCATTTTGAAGTTGGGGTTGGGGTCTTCCTGGTGCTTGGTTGGGTGGAGGCTGCTGTTGTGCTACGGGTTGGCCACGACCAGCTTGTACAGGCCTACCATTCGGTTGACGAGGGGGCCCTATATTCCTGACGGGTGATGTGCGAGCAGACGGTACACCATTCGGCTTCGCTGGTTGAACAGATCGTGGTCCTGTAGTATCTGGTGCAGAGAGCGTTTCTGAAAAGGAGAACTCATCGCCGTGCCCCTCACTAACATAAACGCCATCAAACAGATTCTCGTCGGCTTCGTCGTCGAAATCGGCGCCAAAGGATTCGTTATTGAGGTGATCGGTACGCGTTCGGAGAACCTGGTTTGGCCTCATTGGCATCTTTTGAGGCTCTGCCTTTACTAGGGCTTGTGCTTCGGGTTCGGGCGGTGGAGCAAAGTCAACATGTCGGTAAAGATTGTCTTCCTGAAACTTGATGGGCTTGACCTTCATAGCCTGAACTTTCTTCAAGTACTCTTTGTCGTATAGACAGTTGCCGAGAACATTGCCGAAAGTGCGTAGGGAACGTTTCAATCCATCTGTGGCTGCCTCTTTCTTGGCCTTCTCAAATGATGCCGCCTTGCCTTTGCCGTTCTCTATTGAGCCGTAACCGATGTCCTAGCGGCGTGTTAACATGTGTTGGAATATTACCAGCAGATAGATGTACTTCGTGGTATGTACCGTCTTTCAATGTGATCCTCACTACTATTGAGAGACCCAAGCTGACTTTGCCGTTCTGATGCTCATCGACCTGCCCTTGTTAACTTTTGTCCGACCTGCGAGAGACGCAAAAACATACGTAGTCGATTTGCACTTGCCCCAGTGAGCTCGACCAGCCATTGAACCCAAACACCTCATTCGCAAGTGCTATCGCCTTATTCCCCTCCAGGTACGCCACTCTGCCACCGCCATTACCCGGTCGCTGCGATATGTACTCGGGACCAAGTTGCTTATTTAATCTGCTCTGTAATGTCGCGATTTCCGTTGCGGTGAAGCCGTTCACGACGCGTTCTTCGAATGGGTTCTGGACGTTGCCGCCGTTGTATTGGTCGCCTGGCCTGCAGCAGCATTAGTCGGGTTACGGCGAGAAAACAATTTATCGCACATGCGCCCGCGGGGTAGATTTCACATACGCAGGCATTGTCGTGGTGTCCAGATGTGGTGGGCATGAGTCGCCGCTCTGCGGAAGTTGAGGCCTGGTGACTGAGATGACGCGCCCAAGTGGAAGGCACGCGATGGCGCTAGTCCCGCACTCACGTGCCCACCAGGCACCTGGGCAGGCAGCATCAACCAGCCGTCGATTACTGCACTAGCATTCCCTAACTCAATCGAGATAGTGCACTTGCGAACATGAAACGGACAATGTTGATTTCACGCATCAAATGCGAAAGGTTATGAAAATTGCACTGCTGAGTATATTCTTCATACTCGCAGCGAAAGCCTAGTATCTCCAAATGGATGCGCAACGTGGAGAACAGAACTTGTCTTTCTTAGAGACCAAGTTGCGCGACATCAGAAAACAGAAGAAGAAATTCTTTGGGCCGCTGCTTCATGGTCTGATCCCCGATAATATTCAGCCGAGCTTTAAGTATCTCCAAGACGCCCTGCAAAACCGCATGTATGTGTTGGGAAAGTATACCACCTCATTACGGTTGAAGCAGATCGTAGTGTATATCGCGAAGCACTGCACTGGATGAACGATGCCAGCTGCTAATAGATTTCAATTTCAACATGCCTGTTATGCTGAGATTTATAAATTGCACACTCGGTCTTGTATAGCTTGCATTTTGTGCGTCTTCAGCCTCGTCTTACACGGTAAATGCCTTTGCTCGTGAAATTCCACCGCGCCGTCTCTATAGATACAAAATAAGCCCCAAGGAACGCAGTCGGAAGAGTATCAGACCAGGGTGTACGCTCCTGTCAATTTGAAGCTGCGAAAGACGGCGCCCCCCGTCCTTGTTTGTGTCATCACCACAAAACGTGGGTCCCCTCCATTGACAAGTCTGTCTTACAACTTAGTTCCCAGTCTTTGTAACCCTTTCTTAGCTGTTTCAGATCGCCTTGTTTCGCCCCGCCGCCTCCAACAACCCAGTGATAGTCGTGATTTTGTAGCCCCTTCTCTTCAATTCTGGAAGCACCTTCCTCAGCATCGGTACCGTCCACCCTCGTCGGTCATGACATATGATGATACTCCCCGACCGCACCATACTCAACACGTGTCGTGCATTCACCCCAGGATAAGCAATCTGCGGATCATGCGGATACACACTGCCCAGCACCATTTGATATCCCATCTCCTTAATCCGTGCGCGCATCCTCGTACTGAAGAAGCCTGAGCCAGGCCTGAAATACCTCGGGGGATGTGGCTGGTGAAGAGCGTCATAGGTTCCATTGATGTAGCCTTCCACTTCTCTGACTTCTGCGTCAAGAGTAGAGGATGACAAAGAACGGGACGGCTCATCGTGCATGGCGTGATTTCCAAGTTCCATGCCGGCTGCGGCCATGGTCTGCAGTGTCATTTCGCGTCCGCTGACCTGACCTCCAATGACAAAGAAAGTCGCTCTTGCTTCGTTTTCGTCTAGTACTTTGAGGATTTCCGTCGTATATTCCGACGGCGCATCGTCAATGGTCAACGCAATAACTTTTTCCACCTCTTTTCCATCTCGTCGAAGACTAGAGGTAGGCACGTGCCATAGCACGTCCGGCCACTTTTGCTGAAAATACCGGATCAGAAGGTTCGGAGGCTTGTAGATGAAGTAGAAGGGTAGAATAAAGGTTATCGCCACGAAAAGCGCTGAGAGCATTGTGTACATGCGTCGCCGGCGAGCGGCACGTGTGTAAGGTAGGCGAAAGATGCGTAGGGGGAATCGGGGCATTGTATGCCGTTGTGCGATTGTGTCTCTTGCTTGAGATGGAACATTATTATCTTTATTGTTGGGTAACTTCTCGCACACTTGTACAAGGAAAGGGCGACATTATCAGGGTTATGGTCTTCGTAGGTATGCTCGGTGGTTGATGCGGCCGTCGACAGGTGATAGAAGGGGTTAGGGGATGTGCAGGGATGCTGGAAAGGGTTTAGTGCCAACACGTGCAAGCGTGATCCGTGAAATTCGCTACAGCTAGAAAGTTTTCTCTCATCTATTCCAGCAACCTTTCACCCTCCATTCGCAACGCAACGACGATGTCACGCAATCTTCTTTCGCCAAACGAACAGATTCACATTGACTGTTGAACGCAATAGGCTTCAGCATTCCTGGAGTGCCACCTGCCAATTAGACATCTATTCCGCGCAGTTCCGTCCGAACGCGCTTAACGGGAACCTTCATGCTACGGCCTATGGGCCATGAGACGGGTTTTCTCAGCGATCATACCCCGCTTGCGCTGGTGTTCGCACGGAGAGGTCATTACGTAGACACAGGAACCAATTTGTCACGCTTATTCGAAAAGTCCCACCTTCGATATAAGCCCTCTAAGAATGTTCCAAGAACGACACCGTGAGCGTTTAATTGACCTGGCTGCCTCATTTCAAATGGCTACTCAGGTCTCATTGCGTTCGTACATACCCGTGGCTGCCAATGTGCTTTCATTGAATGAGCATGATATGGCCTGTGAATGATGTCCAAGCTACTTCATACTTGCCAGGATATAGCCGGTTTGATAATCTCATGAGATGTGCATTCGGCAACGGTTGGTTACAAGAACTGTGCTAGGAGACGCAGACCGCAGCGTGATAGTGATGATGTTGTTGCTCCTGCATAGTCCCTGCGTTTGTCTCCAGACGCGTGATTACCCAAGACCCTGGTATTATGCGCCTATGCCGCGCATTGAGAAGGCAGATGAGCCCAGATGTGATATTCTTGTATCTGGAAGGATAGCCCCTAACAAAACGGCATGGCGACATCTCACCTGCATGTCGAACCCGAATCCGACATCGATTGATATTTTCACCAGGGGAGTCAACCCTGCCAATTTATTGATAAGGGTTTTGGAGCTGACATTGAACGAGCAAAGCGGTATTCACCGTTCCGGGATGCTCCATCATCCTCGTAGCGTCAAGCTTTTGACACCCTGTCAATGCTGTCATGCCGTCCGCATGTATGATGACCTGCAGATCTTGCGTATGCCACCGACAGTTCATCCGCAAATGCAGGTCCGCCGACGAGACATGATTCAGGGTTGACGGCAGAGAGTGAAGCTACGGTCATGCTCGTGAAGATGGACGAGGATTGCCGTTGGCGTTTCATCGGTTACGTGCTGCCGCTATTTCCAAGGTGGCGGCAAGAGGGATCACGATCAATCACCTCCAAGGTTCATTGGGACGGGAACAAGCGCTCGGAGTACTGCTGTATTAGAGTGACCCGGCCTTACCTAGAGCGCCATGTGCGTTCTCCAACGCCGACCGACCTTTTGCCGAGGTAAGCATGGGCTACGCGTACAGTGATGTAGCGCAAACTTTCTCACACAACAATAGGGTGATGGCGGCACTCGGGGTTAGGAGGCAACCATCTTCTGCTCTGGCAGCACATACTTTATCGATCGAACGCTGCAGGGTTTCAAGAACATTTGCTCCGAGCCTAAGGTATTCAATGTTGATCGGTGTGAACGGCTTCAGGGTACGAATTGGGCAAGCGAGTGCGTTCAAGGTGTAAGGAAGGACCCGAGGACAAGGAAGGTTTCGACACGAAAAGGCCCGATACGCGAGTGGAAGACCGCGAAGTGGAACTGGGTAAGTCCTGGATCCGAAAGACATGGGCCTTGTGACGAAAGTTCCACAAGTTTGGGGAAGGTTTGCGGATATGAGACCGCAGCCCGGGTAAGCCCATGTTCAAAGAATGTGTGCGCCTGCCTCGGGTGTGCAGGGTTGAATTCGGCGACCCGGAATCAGCCTTTCCGTAACCCAGGCGCTGCGAAAGCAACGTGATTGAAGTAATCTGATGTCAAGATTAGGTTTATCTGCGGTCCGGACGTGTATGTCATGCATGGTGTTAGCGTCGCCAACCTTGGTTGTCTGTTCAGGCAAGAACCTAGCTTGGCGCAGCAAGAATCCCACCAAGCCGCTGATTTGCCGACGAGCATGTTCTTGTGACAACGTTTCCAACAGGAGACCGACTGCGCTAGGTTTCCTAATAGAGTTGTGGGGAGTGGCTTTCACTAGCTGTCTAAGCTGACAAGTTTTGGCGAGCGATGGTGGGGGAGGACTGAAACGCTCCCGTGTGCTTCTCGAAGCAAGGCTCCGCCACCAATGAGATCGTGGGGGAGGGGTGATGCTTCAAATACAATTAACTTTGACATGTACGAAGACGGCGTTTTATCAAAACGCAGTGTCAAGTGTTGAGCAACAGCAGTGCGATCAAGATAGAGGGCGCCACACTTGTGGCGCGCTGGAAATGATTGTAGTTGAACTGCTCGTCTTACATCCAAATCTTACACGTATATATTGTTACAGAGTCGTGAATGCATTAGAATTTACAGGTAGGAGCCCTCGAGATGACCCCCGTGTGAAAGTGGTGATGGCAGTAAGACAGTCGACTTCTCGGTCACCCCCAAGATTTATACAGGTGGGGTCTTGGGTGTCTTCTTTCCGATGTTGTATCCCCAACTCCTGAGGGTCTTGACGACCTTGGGAAGCACGGCAGCCGTGAGCGGTACGCGGAAGAAGATGAGGGATTTGTGAACAAGATATGCCAGCCCGAGCTGGGTCCAAATGGCTGTAGGCGTTGTCAGCAACGAGCGGATGTTGGAAGGGAGAGAGTTTGCGTACATGCATCTGCCCCACCATTGTGTCCCACGGCCCTCCCGGCTTCTACATAGCCTTCTCTGGCAGTGGCCTCGGCGATGTCTTCGTCTGCACCCTCCTCAGCTGGCTTTTTGCCCGCATTGGGCATAACTACGCGGACTACGCTCCAGAGGGCATTCTTCAGAACCTCCTCATAGTGGCCGATCCGATCGGTACCGAGTAGACGTACGGCTATGAAGCAGATGGGGAAATCGATGAGTGACAGTCCGAGGTATACCGCGAGCGCTGTCCAGCCATATTCTCGAGACAGCTTCTTCAGCCGCTGTGATACTGAAGGTGCCGGCTCTGGACTGCCTAGGTGTGGTGTGGGGTTGTGCGACTGGACGTTTGGCTTGTCACTCTTGAGGCGAAGAGAGCGGAAGCGGCGGCCAAGGGCGGAGCGTTGGTAGCGGAAAAAGAGGAGGGCACTTTGCTCTAGTGTTCTATTCACTGGTTTTGACCGGGCCGAGGGCGGCGTGGAAGTGAAGAAGTTGCGCAAGAAGGGCGGTGCCGGTCCCCCTGCGGAGCTTCTTGTGGCACTCCCGAAAAAAAGCAGGTCGGTCCCGATGCGTGCGACTCGCGGCTTCATTGCATGCAGGTTTGGGTTTGAGAATGGCAAAGTTCGAAGCGAGGTGACGACTACTCAGGTGGTGCGTCAGTCGACTCAGACTCAGTCACAGCGCGTTGTTCCAGAAGTTCTCGCCAAAGCCAACGTCGATGCAGCGTCACGGTTGCCTATGATTCCTTAGCCAGGGTCCAGGGCCGGAGAAACAGTATTGCCGCCTCCGAGACACCTCTGGTCGCCGCCGCACGAAGAGACATGGCGTTGTGTCCGTCGCGGTTACATACTTCCAGAGCGACATAGTCGATGGGCACAATTGTTTGAGAGTCGGATTTACCCATGGTGGGGTGTGCAGTCAGGTGGCTATTGGCTGCAAGGCATCCGCCGCTGTGCTTCACTACTATAGGGCATTATGGTTTGCAGGTACTATCGGCATGTCCTCGTCTCGAAGACAGATACGCAACACCTTCCGTCAGCGATTGGAGCCAAAGTATACCGAGTCGCTACCCGCAGAAAGATGGGCATTGTTACAAGCCTTGTGCTTGTGCCCCGTGACACCGCCATGTTCGGCACTTCACCATTGAGTCGCACTGACCGGCGATCTGAACCTGTCTGAACCGCGTGTCGGATCCTGACGAGAGTTCATGGCGAGGTTCCCTGGTGGCGTGAGGCAGAGGACGTGGAAGCGACGTCTTGATCCAAGACCGTTTCGTCTGTCTTTGCCCAACTCGTCTCAAATCTCCTGGACGCGTACCGCCTCTGGGGAACCGCCGTGACGGCTCGTTGCTCTTGACGCGCATGTTCCTGGCCATCTAGCTGCGACGTTACTACCATGATCCAAGGGCAGGGTGACCGGGTGCTGGGGAGGCTATCACGCGCAGCTTCGCACAGAGCAGCCTGACAGAAGCGTCAGCATGCATTAGCCCAACCATGGTCAAGAGCTTCCTTGGGAAGTCTCGAAGCGTGTTTCCTGCAAACATCTGTTGCAGCCCATGTCGGAATAGGCCTAGGCGCATACCGCACGCCTCCTTGCGGACGGAACGTGGGCAGCACACGATGCATGCGTTGCACGTTCGAATCCTTCACCCTCGCTCGGTTACGAACATCACTGTGATGGGATGCCAGGGTGCCAGGGTGCCGGTCAGTCGCCCTTCCGGAGGCGCTTGAGCGCGGCCTGAGGTGTGGCGCTGGCTGCTGGCGCCCTCTGTCACAATAGATTTGATTATTGCGCCAGCTTGGACGATCGCGTGCCGTCCCCAAGTGCTCAGAGAGGCGGTAGTATTGTATATGGTGAATTCTAAAATGCGGGGCAGCACGCGTAGCTTTATTATCAACCGTGCGGATCCAACTCACCTCTGTATGCGAACCCGTTCACTGGTACCGATAGCGCCGTTGTGGAACAGGAGAGGGCCCCATTGCAGAAAGTCATTCAACACGACCGTTTCACAACCTGTGGCCCTTTGGACCACTTGTTATCATCCGGCCGCCGCGCCACGCGTGGGGTCGTGTGTGTGCGAGTAAGGACACGACGAGAAGCATCGGAGTGGTGAAGGGCGTTGGAATTGTGCGGACGCAGCCGGCCTCTAACACGCTCCAACGTCTTACATTAGCCTGATTCGATCTGACAAGGTTCCACACATGGAGGAGCGCTGCCCTCTGCTCTGCTGCAGTCGGCGACTCGTCGCCGCTCGCCATCACGATGCCTGACGACGCGTGCTGCAATTCCCGGCGCCACTCCCACTGCCGAAGTGCATCACGGCATCGCTCGCACCTCGCGACCGCATGGCCGCTCTGACGTCTGCTCCGCCGCCGTCCACCCTCCTGTCATCACACGGCTCGCCCCTTCTCGTTCACGAACTTTGTCGGAAATTCCTCCAGCACGGCTCGGCGCCCTGACTGCGACGCCCTGCCAAAGTTTGCAACGAGATCCTTTAGAGTTTTCGGCGTGCCCACAACCCTGCAACCGCACCAGTCTCAAAGTTTGAGCTTTGGGTGCTGAGCTGACGAGTGATGGCGACCATTATTCAGTTACCTGGCCTTAACGTCGTCTTCTTGCAGCCGCGCCAGCCCTTGATTGGCCCCTCATCACGAGCGGTTCCTCTGCCCACCGACGTCCCAAGGCATCGGACAAGGGCTCCTCTTCGAACGGCGCAGCGTCGTGCCCAGGTGCCTGTCCCCTGCTAGCTCGGCTGGACTCTGGAGTTGATCGCCCTGCCCCTGCTCTCTGCTCGGCGCCGTTTGTGACTTCCCTGCCGGCCGGGGCCCCTGCTTGCTTCTCACATTATTCGGCGCCATCATACTGCGCTTTGGTGTTACACCCATTCCTTCGCTTCACAGCTTGACAGCGCCCAAAACGGCACGCTCCCGGAGCCAACTGTTTGAGGCTTCGACTAGGGCTCTTACCTGGCGTAGCTGCATGAGCTCTTGTTCAGGATCTGCCTGTTCCTCCACGTGGGTTCGTCTCATTCTCAACTTACCTATTAATATGCTTTGGTATATATTCCACTGCCCGCACTACTTCCTCACCTTGCCTGCACCGTGTCACACTACCCGTCGCCTTCTTCTTGGTTAACCTTTTGACCTCCACGCTCCTTATCTTGTCGACACTACTACCAGCTTTTGCTCCTTCCTCTCTCGTTTAGCCTAACCTCAACCAATCTACTCTTGCATTATCCGACGACATGGGTGGTAACACTGAATATATAGCTGGCCACGGCTACCTCTCTCTGGGCCAGGCTGTCCACGTCGCCCAGAACAGCGAAGGCGGTGTCGACCAACGACTCGCTCAATTCCTGGAAAAACGTCTTGCCGAAGTTTGGTCAAAACTCAACGCCCAACCCCAGGCCTACATCCTTCCATCAGACGAATTTGCCCTTCTGAACTACTATCGCACGCGCTTCGGCGACAACGAAATAGTCCGAAACGCCACTAAACGCTTCTGGGACAATCACAAGGGCGGTCAATAACCAGGACCACCATTCTTTTTCGGACGCGACGGAATCACAACAAGCCGACACTAAACACTATACTGCGCCACGCCCCGGACTCGTCATCTCATTCCGTCGTACAACAATTTTCTTATCGAGCAATCATCCTTTACTTCTCGAAGGGGCTTATAGTTCCCCCGCTCGATTGACGAGGTACACAACAACTTCCTGTTGTCAATGCTCGGTGTACTGACTTACGCTAGACGCCAGTCGTACATCGACACTGCCTTTCTTACTCGGAGTTTCAACGGCGCACCAAAATATCGGGACCTTTTTCGCAAGATACCTCTGATTACGGAGTTTATGGCGTTCTGTCCGTCACCCCACTACTGGCCGGTTCCCAAAATGGTACGGGACATGTGTGATCGCAATCACAAGAGCGATGGAGTCTTTGGAAGGAGTCATGGTGGATGGTTAGATTTCAGCAAGCCAATGTCGCTTGGGCGAGCAGCGCCCTGCTCGCATCTCATAACAATGCTTTTAATGCTAATCACGCTGTCTCAATCCACTTCCGCTTTCCTGATCGCCCCGACGGAGCCTCATGACCATACTCATTCACTGAGAAACCGTGCCACGAACGAGTCCTCCCTACTCCAGTGCCTGCAGGTTACGCCGCCAGTCCTTAGTCCGGTCAGTGGATGCCAAGAAACTCTAATGGTGCACACCTTTGCCTATTCTTACGGTCAGCCATTTGTCGGTGATTACGAACCACCAAACTGCAGCTTCAATAGGGTCACATTCAACTTTACAGTCACCTCGGCTGGTCGTCAATTTGACAGGCTGGGTCTGATGTTCCTTGATGACACCGAAGTCTTCCGCACTTCGACCGCAGAGCCAACACAGAACGGCATCATGTGGAGCTATGTCAAAGACATGAGTAGTCACCTGTCCCTGTTCAAGCAGCCGCAGAAAATCATCTTCGATCTAGGAAACTTGATCGATGACACGTACACTGGATCCTGGAATACAATGCTGACTGCGACCTTCTTCACCGATGAAGATGCCATCCAGCCTGCAGATGTCGTCATCCCAATCTCCGCCCGAAGATCAGCTGATGACTCCTCCAGCGCATTCACTGTGCCAGAGACTCGAGCAATGGACACTATCACCCTTCCACAAAACGCTAAGAAAGCGGTGTTCACTATTGCAGCGTGTGGGCAGGCTGCTGAAGAGTTCTGGTGGAGCAACGTACTGACGTCCGACACTACGGTCTTTGGTAACGAAACGACGTTATATGGCCACTCAGCCTTCCGGGAGCTTCGACTTCTGATCGACGGTCAATTGGCTGGAGTTGCCTGGCCCTTCCCTGTGATATTTACTGGGGGTGTTGTTCCAGGGTTTTGGCGACCTGTTGTAGGCATCGATGCATTTGACCTACAAGAAGACGAAATCGACATCACGCCATTCATACCAATGCTCAACGACGGTGAACCACACACGTTCGAGATCGAGGTCATCGGCATCGATGACGATGGAAGCGGCACTGGCAGTTTCACAACTGCTATCGGATCGAACTGGGTCGTCACCGGCAAAGTCTTCGTATGGCTCGACGCAAATGATAATGTCATCGCTGGATCAAGTCCCGAGTCAGGCTCAAGCGTCTCCATGGTACTGCATTCTGCAACAAGCGGTGGCACGAACAGCAGTGCTGTGGCATCCCTGGATTACTCTATCCAAGTAACTCGCAGTGTATACATCGAATCGGTCTTTCAAACAGACACGGGACCAAAGGCGGTCACATGGAAGCAGGACCTTACGTTCTCCAACATCGGAACCCTTAGTAACGAGGGCAATGATCAGGTTGTACGGCAATCAACTACCGGTACACAGGCTGCTTACATAGGCTATTCCAAGAGTTTCGAGTACCCTCTCTGGGTCAAATCATCCTACAACGCCCCGCCAAATGGCAACGTTACCATCGACGCAAGTATGGAGCGGGGAAAACGGGTGCAGCAGATAGGCGACTTGGCCTTCCCGAACGACTGGAAAACCTTTGATTACACTCGCCTACCACCAACGTCGCCCAGCAACTACTACACCTTCATTGGTTCGGACGTGAACAGCTCACAGAATGGCACAGCATCCTACCTTTCCGTCCCCGCTCAAAAGAAATCATACGGCTCCGGTACTACAGAGCAGCATCTCACGCTCAGCGGCCTCGTCGGCGGGCATACTGTGACCGTAGCCCAGGATGGCACGAGCACCACCGGGCAATCCAGGCAAGAGGCACCGCTATACCAGGAGCTATACCGCAGGAACATCATTGCTGCCAATAACTCGGTCGTATATGACGACGAGAGCTATGGTAACCAGGTGCGTGGCCAAAGCACTTTTACCGCTCCCAGTGAGCAGGTAGCCCGCGGCGCCGGTGGGCCGCGCGAATTCGCGAAAAAGGGAGTTAGGGCGATGCTAGGGCGGGGACCGGCTTAGGCGAAGAGAATAGTGCGGGATATGAGGGAAGGTGGAGTAGTAGGGGTCAGTCAATGGTTTGAAGGAAGGTTTACCGGCATCAGGCTGTGCAACACTTGATGGGCAAGCGATGTGGCACGGCGGGCAGATGGGTGTGTCTGGGGTAGATTTCTGTGTGCGGTGCTCTGTATTTCCTCGTATTTGCCCCAGCTGTCACATCGCTTTTTTGATAGGAGAAGGAGTAGGTTTGAAGCGGAGTAGATGGTTCCACAGCGTTATTCTCCGTTATCGCACTGCATGTGCGATCAGCATGGAATTTCACCACATATGCACTGTCAGACTGCTTTCAGCACAATCTAGCGAAAACCGAGCATGGTCAATCTGACTACATGCAGGACTTCTCCACACGATGCAAAAGAGCGGTGATGCTCTGACGCAACGCAATGCAGTGACCCCATCCATCCTAAGGCGATGCAAGTCCAAGCGCGGGTATGCAATCCTCCTTCCGAGACACGATACCTTCTTTTCCTTACTTTTTTCGGACATCCAAGCAACGCGTCACAATAAGCCATGAATCTCCACCATATGCTCAACTCCCAGCCCGACGCTCCACTCTAGACAAAGTTCCACAGCATATCAATTTCCAAATCTTATAAGCGATGGCCCACACACTTTGGACAATGACGGAGGTACCTAGTGTATGGTAGGCGTTGGTAAACTAGACTCGCTCGCTTGCAACAGTTCATGTGCCGCTCAATAGTCTACATTCATGCCGTCCCGCCCCGCCCTATATCAGCCATTTGGTATTCCTAATTACCGTCATTTAGCACCCCACGCCGATCTGTGATGGGAAGCCAGGCATGGACCACACACGGCGCCATGCATCAGGGAACACAAAGTGATGGATTTTTTTGGAGTTTTGTTTTTGGGCGGTAATCCGGTAAGTCAAGGGTACTCCCTGGTCTATCGTGTTCTATCGGCCGTGCCGAGATTGATGAGCATTCATTCTCAAGGCTGTCTGACTGTCTGGGCTGTCGTAACTTGTGGAGAGGACCGCCGCGAAGCGCCCGCCCGTGTAGATACCGCGCAATGCGCCATCGTAAGTGATACCGCCCCCATGGCTATAATTCTCTCGTGAGCGAACCTTTGCCTGAAACCCGGTCGCAAAGACCATCCACTTAGGTCGAGGCGAATGGTGTGGAAACCTATACTGTCAGGCACCTAAGGTCCCATATGCCCTAAGACATCGCGTCTCTCAAACAAGGAGGTCGGCGACGGTCATGTCTTCGGCCGTCGTCGTGTCCTTTGGGCATCAAGGCAGATGTCGTTGTGGTGACACAGCGCGCTTAGGTCACGTTCTCGACTCTCCCTTTTAGCCGAATGATGGTCGTCTGCTATACGCGCGCTCCCGCGGGGGCGCGTTGAGCGGGAGATTTGCACTGGATCCGTGCGCACGCTGCGTCTCCTCGTGGCAAGCCTGAAACGCGGGTAATGTGCTCTGAACAGTGGTTTTTGTGTGCTAGGGATGGTCTACATGGGGTATACATGATAGCCCCTAGGACTCACGCGACCATCCACACAGCATCGTCCAGAAAAGACTCCGCCGCTTCCGGGGGCCCAAGCAGATGAACACCCAACTCCCTGGGGCAAAGAAGAAAAAAACTCGAATTATTTAAGGTTTTGGGGTCGCTCGGCAGCATCATGTAATGCTTTTGTAAGAAGATTAGAAGCTCTAGTTCGGCGTGGTGAGGCCGAAACCCTGCGCTTGTCCTGCCGCCGCACCGCTTTCCACTTGTCGGGCCCCTGAGGCAGATCCACCGTAATGGGATATTCCGTCGGTTGGTGCAAGATTCATGGGCGGCTGGACGCCACGTCTCAGCTCTTTGGAGAAAGAGCTTCATCACATCAGGATCATTTCTAACGCCGCGTCGGTTGCCTTGTTCCAGGCTTGGATGGCGAGCGAGCTGCGAGTCATGCTAGTTATTGTGAAACACTGCATCACCATTTTTCTTCGACCCGGCCTAGTGGTCGCTGACCGGGTGCGCCATGGGTCCACACACACATGACGCAAAGTTGGTGCACGCCTGTTGTAGTTCGTAAAGAGAGTTCACATATTATCGCTGACAGCTGTTGTGATGAGTATGCTGCTCTGCGTGTACCACAACGAAGATCCTAGCTTATTATCCGCGATCCCCGGATGCAGACGTGTGACTGACAGGCCGGGGTGACGGCCTCGGCTGCGCTGTGTGATGAAGAATAGGGTTTGGAGATGGACAAGCGATGTGGCAGTCTGTGGTGTTGTGTGCGAGAGCGGCGCCTGGACGCCGTTTCACGGCCTGAGGGATGCCGCGGCCCGCCAATGAAAACGGCCGACTAGCGTAATTGCTGGAGGGCGAGCTGTGGAAACCATGAGCGGCATCTCGGTCTCGCCTCGTAGCTCAGAAGCTTGCTTGCATGGAGTCGCCGACCAAATAGTGATACCTGCATGTCTCTCCCGAGTCCGGAATAGCTGCAAACTAAGACGCCCACCCTACTGAACTATCACCATGGCTTGTCGCCTGGCTTGCAGCAGTACCGTCAAGTGTTCCTTGTAGGTGCGAACCGTTGGCCCGTTGACAGGGCATACGCGAGATGTGTTTGAGCCACATCTCTGCCGTTATCGCTTCGTCCTGTACGACATCCATCACCTTCAGCCGTTGATCGGTATGGTAACCCTCCTTCATGCATGGTGCACTGAACAGAGCGTTTCCAAACTTTGTCTCGACTACCCCAAGCATACACCGCAGGGTAGTTGTGGAGCAAATTCGCATGAACGGCGTGTTATGACGATATGGAGATCTAGAAGGAAAAGGCCAGTCGATCACTACATCAGCATCAGACCACTTGCTAGGGACATGAAGCCGTTGGAAGACCCGAATTGTGATCTCGGTCCCTTGGCAAAAAAGAAAGCTGGAAGGGTATATTTGGCTTGTTATCGTCGAGAAAAGGCCCGGTTGGTTGCTCTCTTTCACATCGCAGCTCATCCGAAGCTTAGCCGGAGCTTGACATGCGGTTAGAGCAGAACGTAAATCTAGTTGTGGCGTTTGATCCTGACACGTCGAGGCTTCGACACGAGCGCCCACCGAATACGACATGTTCAAACGGAAATTATACCGTAATTAAAGTTGCAATCTGAATAGCGATGTGAGTGTAATGTCGCATTGATATCCTGGGTTGATGTTTTACCCCTACAATGAAAACTCGCCGTCGGTCTGTCGATTAGAAAACGAGTTCGAGTGAAGAGCGACCCCCGAAACTGGCTGCAGAGAGTATACGCACAGGATACTGGCTCACTAAATCTGTGGTTCTAGAAATTTCGTTTCTTCCCTTATGTTATTTACATAGTACAAGCTTCGGTTGCAGAAGGACCAAATTCTAAAGCCCAGGACCCGGAGTACCTCCCAAGGTTGTCGCTTACTAGCGAAGTGCACTCGCGCGGGGCAACAAACGTCATTATGAAGATATCGTCTAAATCCACATCACACCTCGGTGAACCAGCTCTAGAACGAAAGTTGGGTGTTTTTGAAGCGTCTGCAGTCAAAGCGGATAACTAGATGCACTTTCGCGCATCAGCGGGTCTATGATGGGACGAACCTATGGGGAACGAGGGGTGACTGTGGGGGTCGGGACATTGTCGATAGCTGTGACTCGTCGTCCTCGATTACCGCCTTCCCCATTCATGCGTGGCGCCTATGACTGACCAAGCCACCAGAGTTCGGTCGCCTTCCATCATGTCTTCACGTCCTCGTCACCGACTCTCAACACTCTGTCAAGACCATTATACGAGGCGCCATGACACCGCCATCGCTCTCAAAGCTGATCGAAGACGATGATAAATCTACCCAACTCAATGAGCGCGAGCTCGTAGCTGGATCTTCCCTTAAACCAGGCGATAAGGCCGATGACACGCTAAGAGTCAACTGCGGGGCGATTCGTGTACCTTCTCCAGACCCTTCTCTTATCTCGATAGACGATTCCAACAATATACGACTTGGTCGAAATCCAGACTATGTTCTTTTTCATCATGACAGACATGCTTCCCGCTCCCCTGATCCCCCACGAACCTTGAAAGGCCGCGTACGAGCTTCTTGGGTAGCGAACAAGGGTTTAGCCCTCGTTTTGATCTCACAGTTGTTTGGCACACTAATGAATGTCACGACTCGGATGTTGGAAATGGAGGGCAATGACGGTAAAGATGTCTTTAGAGGACAGTGGCAATAGTTTGCTAACAATTGCGCAGGCAAAGGCTATCATCCGTTCCAAATCCTTTTCGCTAGAATGAGCATAACTGTGTTGTGTTCTTCTTTCTACATGTGGTACAAGAAGACGGAGCATTTCCCTTTCGGCATGAAAGAGGTGCGTTCACTTCTGATAGCTCGAGGCTTGAGTGGCTTTTTCGGGGTTTTCGGCATGTACTGTAAGTCGTCCAGTCCACTCATGGGGCCATACTTTGGGTACAGTGACTTGTTCAAGGTCTTCCGATCGAAGCCCGTCGCTATTCGACAGCCTTGGTCGATTACTACGCCTGATACTCAGTATCCTCCATGAGCCCCACCAGTCATTTTGGAGCTGACTCCTTACAGATTCTCTGCTGTACCTTCCGCTTGCTGATGCGACGGTCATCACCTTCCTCGCGCCTAGTCTCGCATGTTGGGCATGTTCTTACCTCATCAACGAACCTTTCACGCGCATGGAGCAGATCGCTGCCTATGTCTCGCTATTCGGCGTTATTCTCATCGCCAGGCCGATATCTCTTTTCACGGCTTTGTCTCATTCAGACGAGCCAGTACCTCCAGCGAGCGGGGATTCCGACTTTATCCCCTCGAACACGACGGCTGCCTCTCCCGATCGCCTTGCAGCCGACTACGATTCCGTGAAGCCTACAGAACGAGCGATGGCAGTGGGAATAGCAATGTTGGGCGTTTTGGGGGCTGCCGGGGCTTACACAACTATCCGGTGGATTGGCAAGCGAGCACACCCGCTCATCTCGGTCAACTACTTCGCGACCTGGTGTACGATTGTCAGTATCGCAGCGATGCTTTTCATGCCAGGAGTTGGCTTCTTGTTGCCGAACAATCTCAAAGACTGGTGTTATCTGATATTCCTGGGTGTATGCGGATTTGTAATGGTACGTTCCTGGAACCTATCTGATCCTAAAGCTTTTGGCTAACCTGTCCAAGCAATTCCTCCTAGCCGCTGGACTCCAGTATGAGAAATCGTCACGCGCCACCAACATGGTTTACATGCAAATGCTGTTCGCTCTTACCTTCGACAAGCTTGTTTGGGGTACAACGCCCGGCGCCCTTTCCATCATCGGATCGTCTCTCATTCTGGGCTCTGCGATATATGTTGCGATGAATAAAGAGGATCCTAAGAAAGTTGCGCCACAGGAGCGAGGAGACAGAGAGGAAGAGATAGGGTTAATCTCGCCGGCCTCCGAAGATAACAGAATGGACGATGGGGCTGCGGACATACCAATGAGGCCGGTGAGATGATGCTGAAAGAATTGCATTTGGTGTTTGCTTGGAGAACAGTTTGTCGCACTTGTATAGATACAACTAAACGATGTAAGATGATTATGTAGACGAATATAGACGCTTTACGACATGCGAACAATCATGAGCTACACATGGGTCACCGATTCATCCCAGCTGGTCAACGCATGAAGTACGTATGCTTCAATATGTGCGATAGCTTCCATTCTTACAACAATTTCCGATGCATGCTTTCGATTCCAGCAACGCGACGCCCTCAATCATTAGTGATGTGGAAAGCCGTCTAGCCGATACCGTTGATCACCGACCTCCGAAACCGGCACCGATTACCCCACCCAGGTCCCACACCCCTCCAAGTGACAACTGCCCCACCGATATTTGCAGCTCCTCTGCAACGCTTCGCATCGCAATTGCGTAATCTATATTGTAACAAATCTTTGAGCTTTCCATCAACATCACAACCGAAGCGCGTTTCGCGTTCTCACTCACAAACCTCCTCCGTGGCGCAATTGGCTAGCGCGTCTGACTGTTACTAGTAGTAGCTTATCAGGAGGTTGAAAGTTCGAGCCTTTCCGGGGGAGTTGATATTTTTTTGCGGATTGAGGCGCTGGTAGCTATGTGTCCTGCGAGGGTTGTGTGGTAGCGATATGCGTCGTTGACGTCTTGCATATTTTTTGCTCATGATTGTTTTTTGCTGTGGGTGTTGGCGCAAAGAGATAACATGTCTGGATGCGTCTTCTTTGTAGCGTATGCTTGCTTAACGTGTACAATGGAATTGCGTACACTATCGAAAGAAGGTTACGAATAGCGATCTCTGGCCACTCCGTTGCCAATATCAACTTCCACTGGTGTTTCGGCTGTCTACACCTACTTCTCTATACGCTCGAGAACCTCATCCTCCCATCCTCAATCTTCAACACGTTCACCGGGACCTTGGTACGCAGCGGCTCCTCGCCAGGAAGGTTCATTGGTGCAGAGAAGCCGGCCACACGTGAGACTGCGCTATCGCATGTTGGACACTTCCAACGCTTGTCTTGCGACTCTGACTCAGTGTCGTCGCTTTGGTCGATTCTCCTGATGCAGACGTTGCAGAATTGGTGGTCGCAGGATCGAATACTATGGGTACGTTAGCAAGGTCTAGAGAGGAAGAGGAGGAAACTTACATGCAGTCGCACAATCATACCTCACATGTTGTAGACATTTTCGGTTTCATTGGATCGAACTCGGGTTCGGTGCTGATGCCGATGTGCTCATCCATCTGGCTGACGCTTTTGACGTTGTCGAAATCGCCTCCGTCGAGGCGGTCATCGACTTTCTCTTCAATGGCGAAGAACTGACCACCAGTCTGGGTGTATTCTCTGACATCGATAGGTGGAGGCTTGGGGACGATATGCGTGACCTTTTCGCAGCTTTCTGGGTCGAGAATATGTACGTGAAGGATGCGGGCTGCGGCGTGGTTCCAGATCCTTACTGGATATGGGTCTTTGTAGATGTCTTGTACTTTTGTTTTGTTAGCGATGAAAGAGTGACGGGGTGAGTGAATGTACCAAGTTTGCCTCCACCAGCCAAGCCCATGGTCTTAAAATCTTTCATCTGGATCTTCGGTGCATCATCCGGCTTTTCCGCGACAATAGCGCCCGCTGTCGTGGGCTCATCTGGCTTTTTCTCATGGTCCCCTAAATCAAGATCATTCCGGCAAGACTCTTTGAGTCTTGGACTCCTTACAAATGCGTACTCTTTTGATGTGCGTTGATCTCGTTTTTCTGCTGCGGTATTCAAGTCACTGATAGAAAAAGAAGTATCTTGACCTTCAACCTGCAATGAATATTGGATCGACGAGGATGGCCGTGTACTACCAAAACCCTTAAGTATAACAATAGTCACCGACAGCGTATGAGTGCTATAAGAACTGCTGGTACAGCACATGGATTCTGGTCTCATCTCAACTAAGTCTCGAATTCTGATTGTCTCTCGACACTGTGTCTCGACTGGATATGACCTCAGAACATCGCCAATATTGCAGCCGAGTTCGCGAGGGATCCTGAGCTCATTCAAGCCATAGCTATCAGATTCTTCTGGCAATATGACGCGATAGTTTTTTGCATACGACCAAAAGCGTTCTCCTGGAATCAGCTCTGGGGTGACTTCAAGCTGCAGTCCACCATGCTTTTCCTCCGACGTTTTCTGACCCTCGACAGTATAACCTGATCCCACTAAAACGATGTGTCAGTGTAAGCTATGCCCTGGTATCATAATTGGGAGGAAAAGCTGTAGGATATCGAGAACTTACGAGGCATAGCAAAAAATTGACGAACAACGCCAGGGGCGACACATATGCCATCCAACCAAGGTTGATTGGGGGTGACCATGTAGTCTTGTTACATCCCGTCTCTCTGTGTGGCTGATCCCTGTTCCATCTCGCTTCCCGATATGACATTGAAAGGCCCGATAAAGGCTCGCACGGTAAACCTGTTGGTTGTCTGAAACTCGATCCACATGGCCTCTCTTTGCCACATCGGGAAGAATACACCACCCGTATCGGTGATCTGCTTGGGTAAGTGGTCGAAATATGCTTGTACACTGAACAAATCGAATTGCCCCAGTGACCCGGGTAGTTGGTGTAGTCTGTTGTCGTCAGGCATCCTCAGGGTCCGCAAAAAGGATACTTGGAACCCTTGATCGCTATGCACAGCGCCCTGAGTATTGCCCGTTGCATCTATTTCGAATTCATGTCTGACATGATGTGCATTCGTATGCAATATTAGCGTTTCACTGATCCGTATCGTGGTGGGAGCGGAGGCTTGGTCATCTGCGACAACGCGAACCTCGTCGTTTTCTCTTACCACGTAATTTGGCACATGTTCCCGGTAGGTTTGACTGCTACTTGGTGGTTGTGACGTTCTAGGGGCAGGCGTGGGTGGTGAATTGAGGGGTCCGTGAGATGATCCGTGGTTTGTTAGAGACCTAGGTTTCTCACATCCACAGTCTACTCCACGTTAGCATGGCACATCAAAACAGAACACATGGACTACCTTCAATCTTTCTCCATAGTTCCGACAACTGCTCATCTTCGTTCATGATCATAGAGAGTGTGGCCAGTTGGGAGTCATGGTCTACAGCCACTTCCCATCCTTCCTGTGTGACGTCTTTGACTCTCGATAAATATTCAACGATGACTCTGACAGAGCCTGGAGGTACGATTGTCAGCATGTTTGCAGCCATGAGAATTTGAGGATACTATTGACCAGAAGAGTGCTGAAGGCCGGGGGAGGCTCGAGTGCTCTTCGTCGTTCTTATTTAGTTGAGGATGTAGCATCGCCCCCAGGCTAGCCGGTCTTTCGTGATATTGTGTTGTGGTACCATTTCAGCCGTGTGCGATGAATCCGGTCAGAACAAACCCAGTGGTAGTAGTAACACCTGTTCAGCCGCACGCTTGCGCCCTCATTGCCTGATCAATAGTTCAGCTCTTCTTAAACTTGATCCTCTCTGTAACTTGGATCAATCGGTGGCATCAAAGATGTCGTTCGGATTTTCAGTTGGTGACATTAGTAGGTACATCGCACACGAGCCGGGTAACGGAAGGCATGAGCGCTAACCGCACACAGTTCTTATCAGCCAATCAGCATACGGCCTTTACACAAGTGTCAGCTCCGGGAGGAAGGCAGCATCTCGCGACCTTACCGAACTGGAAGAAGTGCTCTCTAGATCATCTCAGCGAGGTTGCGAACGATGTGCTTGCACGGCCCGGTTTTCGACATGGCGGCTCTGGCCTCAAGGAGAAACCGGACGTCATCATCAACTCTTGTGCGTCGACGCTAAAAAAGCTGGAATCGGTGACAGAGAAGTATCGATTAATCGAGAACGACGCGAAAGCGAAGAAGGGGAAGGTTAAGATGCGAAAGCTAGATGAAGTGAAGAAAAGCATTCAAGTGAATTGGCAAAGGGTGCGATGGAATTGTGAGAAACAATCATTGCAACAGTATTGAGAGAAATTGAAGTCGCATACCGATACGATAGATCTTATGCTGACACCTGTGATCTGGTATGGACTATAATCTTCTCTCCGTGGTCAATCAGGCTGATTGTTTCTCAGAGCGAACACCACTATCACCGAAGAAAGCAGCAAGAGAAGTCACGAAAAGACACATATCCTGCTAGAGGAAATTTTGAGAAACCCGCAAGCAGATACTTCACTCCCGAGCACGCTTCGCGAGATGCATAGTGTTTTCAAACGACCAAGTCCTAACATAGAAGAATCCCCCAACAGCATAGATTTCAAAGGGGTTCAGACGAGCAATACGCCAATTATCGCTGCGTACGCGACGACCTCGACACATTCTGCAGGAACCTCTGGGTTTCCCCTTCAGGTTCCTCAGTGTGGGCGTACAAGAGTTCGGCGTTGTCGCCGGGGAGAATCGAGAACCTGCTACTTGGCAAACGCCACCGGACACCAGAAGTCAAAGACGAAGGACCAAATGGCAAGGAGCTTGGAGGTCTATCGAGAGAGCTCACTGACCTCAACAACAAACGCCGTGCTTTTGGTGCGAAGGAGTACGAGGAATTCGCGAAACGCCACTCCCAACCGAAGAGAAAGTCCAAACCATCATTCTTAACTGCTGCAACTCCAAACATGCAAGAACTTCAAGACTGTTTTCCATACATATTCCAAGCCACACCAGATGGCAAGCAGCAGATACAAGAGTTGAAGAGCGAAATAGAACGCCGGACGCAGGGTTTCTTTCTTTTCATCAATAGCATGGTGCCTGGCATAGAGTCCGACGAAAAGCTTCTAGCACTTCTGACAACACTAAATGAGGCCGTAGAAAAGAGCACCGGGAAAGCGCAGCAGCTGTTCTATGAGGCGTCGAGCTCTGCAGGATTTGAGAAGGCTGTAGACCAAGTACTGGCGATGTCGAAGAGTGTAAGGGTGACGAAAGAGATTGAGGAGTTCCAGGATGTCAAAGAGGAATGGGAAGATTCTAACCATGGTTGATGCACACAGATAGCCTGGGCGGTAACTTTGATCTCAGAATCTCATCTATGTGAAGCTCAAGATCCCATTCCATATCGTTTCCACAGATTGAAGTTGCAAACAGGCTAACTATACCCTGGTAGCTTCCTCAGCATACGAAGCAATTTCGCATTTCCATGCCCCTTCTTACCCCCCTCATACGTGCTCTCCACCACTTTACCTACTCTTCCACAAGCAGCGCGAAAGACAGGGTCAGCGATACCTATCAGGTTGAAGAAACCAGTTCCAAGGCCAGAGTGATATGTCCTCTCAAAATCCCAGATTTCGTGGAGTATCAGGCGACTGCCGTCCGGCAGTGTGCACCATAGATCTCCAAGGGCATTTTGCTTTGCAGCGATATCCGCCCACGTATCTGTTTCGAAATCGACGAAGCGGTCATGCTTGGTGATCTTTGGCGCATGGTCTATTGGGTTGTTTCCGGACTTGGCGTACCAGCCCGCGTCTTGGAGCGGAGGCAAGTATTTTCGCGACTTTAGTACGTCTACGAGCATTTCGGCGCCCTTCTCTGCTAGTTGCTTCTCCAACTTTTGAAGTGGGTTCCACGAGGGAACTTGGATCCCTGGCGCTGGTGTTTGGGCAAGGATAGTTCCCTGATCGAAGTGTTTAGGGTGCAATGTTTGAACAGAGACTCCGGTGTGTTCCCGCCCTTTGAGTATAGTGTGTTCGATTGGCGCTGGGCCGCGGAAGTCAGGGAGGAGGGACGGGTGTACGTTTAGACCGCCATACTGCGCATAGCCAAGAATCCGAGGCGGAACGAGTAGGCCAAAGGACACAGCGATGACCAGGTCTATCGGAGCCGGTGGTGACCATCCTGTGAAGGTATCAGCCACATGGGTGGGTAGATCGAGCTCTTTGGTAGCTACACGCTTGATGGGCACTATACTCGGTCAATTGAGTTATATCGGGCATAATCAGGCGCGCCTACCTTCTCTCAATGTCTTCAGCCCTCGCCCAGTGGGCTTTGCCGGCCGGTGGAGCACATGGATGCTGTCTATGAGTTTGGGCACATGGCGCTTCGCATCCACTAGAGCCCGCAGCGATGTGATGCTGAAGTCGTCCGAGCCGCAGAACAGAATGCGCAATGGGCCTGGAGTCGCGATAGACTTATCCACAGAGCTGTACTGGCGCCGTGGAGCGACGAGTAGAGAGCGGACGGAGCCTGGCAGCCTCCAAAGCATGGTGCCGGAGTTGAAGAGGGTCGGCGTTAAGTGACGCGCCATCTGAGATCGGGATGTTACGATCGCGATTTCGTGAGGCATCTCCAACCACGACAATCGGCGGTATCCTTGCTATTTGCAGCGGAATATCGCGATGGTTTGCGATCTCTTGATCTTCGCCATGGACTACAAATAGTCGCCGGACGACCGCTTTTCGTTTGTTGCAGGCAAGGTGGACCGACCGTCTTGTCTTCTCCGCGCATCCTACGCAGGTGTGACGCAACACGTCCATCCCCAACACTAGCCAACGCGCCTCGCGACTGGCGACATTGAAGCATGCACGAATGTCGTCCACCGCTATTCCCAAGGTTGTTCCGGCGCAGCTATCCTTCCTAGCCATTTATAACCCTTCGCTGGGCAAATCCGACGAGACGTTTGACCAGCAGATTGTCTTCTACTATTCCAAGGCGGCCAAGACGCTCTCCAAGTTGAAGAATGGAGACGCAAAGCGAGAGGAAGAGCTGCGCGAGCAGGAGAATGAAAAGTTGCGCCAGGTCGGGCTAGCTCAGGGCATGGTAGGCTTTGCGAAGTAGGGCGCATGCAGGGTACTGCTATCTATGCACCAGGGCTAATTCAAGGGCAGGAGTTTCTCAAACGGCGAAGCAGTTGATTCTGTAGAAACAGAGAAGTCGCGCATTGTTCTCCGCGAGCTGGAGAATGGATGGTGGATTCTGGCTGTGTGTATGTCCTGGTACATTGACCGACGCCGACTAACATGGTCGTAGGCTATCGATCTCACCCAACTACCCGCTGCCACTGGTCCTACGCGAAAGGATTCCAGTACAGATACTTCCGAGCCGGCAGTCGAATACTCTTCGCGTGAAGTTAGCCCACCTGCCCTCTTGATCCAGCAACTCGTCCGCGCCCAATCTATCTTCCTGCTCCACCATGGCTCAACGCTCGAGGCCATGTTCGCCAAACATGGCCGCGTCAAGTTTTGCAGTATACTCGATAAATATTGGTCACGTTTTGCTTCGAGCTGGGACGTTCTTCTCCATGGAAGTCCCGCTGTGGATATATATGGTGGCATGAAACTGGCAGCGGGCGGAGAACTGGGCATGGGCGTTGGGGAGGAAGAATGGGGCAGCAGTGAGCGCGATGTTCTGGAGGACTTTGCTCGCAGGACGCATGGTCTGGTCGATGTCATGGTCTCACGTTTTGGAGAGGCATCGCCGTTACAACAAGCAAAGACGTCCACCGACCCGAGGACGCTGGAGGTGTCTGAACTGGAACCCTGGGTAGGAGCCGGGAGGAGCGTTCAGGCTCCAGACGGTGTCGTCTTCTCAGGCCTCGGAGCAGTAAGCCGGAGATCACTACGAGATTTGTCGCACTGGGTGGAAGGCATCTACTGTTATGGCGAGTACGCCTATGGAGTGCGAGACAACCCCACCTCTGATCGCAAGAAACGACGGAGAAGAAATCTGAAGCCAGCACCTGAACTCGAGGAACCTCCACCGGAATCCCCTCGACCTACACGGAACGAACGACCGCGCCTTGCTACCTCAAATCAGGGCTCAGCACTACCTCCAGGTATCCCTCCACCTATCGTCAGGGCAGCGGAAAGCTCCCTTGACAAAGCAGCTGCCGCTGTCGACAATACTAAGTCTGGAACTGATTCCTCAACCTCTGAATCTAAATCAATGCTGTCCTCTCTCGGTGATGCCGAGACATGGACAAAGTACATGACTCTAGGCTACGGCACGGCGTGGGGTGGTGGGAAGAAGACAACAGATAGCTCACAAGCTGCGAGTCCTGCACCCGAATCAGAGCCGGCACCTGCACCTGCACGGCAGCGAACCCCTTCACCAGAAGCTATGCGTTACGTTGAGCCAGCGCCGGACGTGGACCCAGCAGAAGAAAAGATGAAGCTACAAATCCGGCTGGAAAACGACGGATACTTCCTTGTAGGACTCAAGGGCGATATGCAGGACTTGGATGTCGACGACGAGAACGGCGAGGGTAACTGGAACAATCGGATACCGCTGCGTACCATACACGTCGAGATTGACCGCAAGGCCGCTTCGCTGATGACAGTGGCTGACGGCGACTCTGATGAGACCCCGTCATACGAAAAGATGATGAACATGCAATCAACCTCCACGAACAAACTTTCCCGGCTGAGACCAGTAGTCTACATCGTAAGTCTGCACCCAAATCCCACCATACTCCCGAAAAAACACTACTAACACTGGCTTCCAGCACCGCCCCTTCATCTACACATTCCTCTTTGAGCACCGCACCCACTCCCTAGGCGTCGCCTCCTTCTACCGCGACATCCACAACTTCTTCTCCCCGCTGCACCACTCCCTCGACAAATTCACATCGCCCGAAAACGTCGCCGCGCGCCTGCAAGCAGTATCGACCCACTACACCACGACCGCGGCCTCTACCAGCGGCTCCGGCGCCAACACGCTCCCCATCTACGACCTCGTCTTCGACCCACGCACCTACACCGTGCACACTAGTCTACCCAACATCCCCGACCCCGGCACCCTCAACGCCGAGGGCCTCAGCAGCCACGGCGCCGGCAACAGCAATGGAGGAAACGGGGGCGGCAACGGCGTCCTGGCAGCTACAGCATGGACGCGCGTTGAAGCCCTAAATGTCCACGCCCAGATCCTAGCCACCATCTCATCCACGCGCCGCAACCTCTCAGAAATCGAACGCACGTGCAAGACCTCGCGCGGCTGGTGGGTCGTCTGGATGCGCCTCCCGCCTTCGCAGGTCGACCAGGATCATCGCGCGTATATTAGACAGCAGGCTCAGGATGCGGCTGCACGCGCTTCAAACGACGGGGGTAGTAGTCATACCGCGCGCAGCAACAAGAGTGGCAATGACGGTGATAATGAGGACGATGACGCGCAGTTCAACACGCAAGACCTCCGTGAAGCGTTTCTCGTGCGGAGGGCGAGAGACGCGCCGGATGGGCATAAGAGTGGGGCCAAGAGTGGTAGTAGGGGCTTTGCGAGCGGCATGTGGAGTGGACTTGGTATGGGTGGAGGCACGGCGCAGAGTCAGCGTATGGGTGGTGCGGCGGCGGGGTGGGGACCCAAGGGGTTGGCGGAGGGGATTGGGATTGATGCGAGGAGGTATGTTGAGGAGTTGTTGAGTTTGAACAGGTAGGGTGACTGTGTGTGCTTGAGATGGGATGATAGAGGGGATGGTGAGGGTTTGATAGAGGAAGATTAGAGTTGAAGGAATTCACATTGTAAATCATCGCCAGGTCACTGAAATTGTGAGAGGGTTCTTTTGATTCATTCATTTGCAATTGGGGGGTAAGGCGGTTTTAATACTCGTCTCTTCCTGGATACAGACGCAATGCTTGAATCCATCCATGTTCATATGAGTGGATGATGCTACACAATCCGATCATTGTACCCAATCCCACCACATCACACCCACCCCAGCATCTATGAGGCATGCTGACACCCCAACACCTCGAAAAGACTGCACGACGGCCCTGAGCCTTCATTTCTACTTGACTGCATAAGTACCGTGAAGAAAAATCTCTACGAAGTATCCATAGCATCCCCAGTCGACGCACCAGCACCACCAGCAGCCGCAGCCGCAGCCGCATTGCGCTCAGCCATCTTCTGCGAAAGGCGATTTTGCTTCCACGCCTGAATCTCCTCGCGCAGTTCATCGTTGGGAATGACATCTTCAATTTTAAGCGGCATACGATTAAACGGATCGTGCGGGTCGCTAAGAAGATGAGATTGGATGGTGCTTCGATCGACAATCTGCTTGCTGTTGGGCAAGGTCACTGGATCTTCCATGAGGGAAGCCATGAGCGGGTCTTCAAAGTTCTCAGGGATATCGCCAAGGTCGGCTTCGACCATGTCAGCTTGGTCCTTTGCTGCGCGAATGTGCTCGGCCATTTTCTGCCATTGCTCCATTTGCTCGGGCGATTTCAGCTTGAAGCGCTGCAGAATCTTGTAGGCTTCGTCCCAGTATTCTGCGCGGTAGGAACGGCCGTCTGTGGCGACGGCGTCGATGAAGGACTGTTTGCTTTGCAGGTTGAGGTACACGTCGGTGACTTCTGCGAGCATGTTGCGCGGGTTCCAGCCGTATTCTTCTGGGTTTTCGACCTTGAGTTGCGACTTCTTGGGGCCGACGAGAGCCTCCAGGTTGTAATCTAACATGTGCGCTAGTCGGACGACGATTTCCTTCTTGGTGAAGGAGTCGGCAAGCGTCTCGGTGAAGAGCTTCAACATGGCGACAGTCTCGTTGGTGAGCTGCATGTAGCTCTTTGCTTTGCCTTGGGCAGATGACAGCTTCTCTTCTTGTTCTTGGCGCGCAGTCTGATCCAGATCCGCTGGTGCATTCTTGAGCTCCCTTGAGAGATCGTGAATCTCCTTGAACGCACCGAACGACTCGTCCAAGACAAAGGTTACATCGTTGAGAAGCAAGTTGACGAACTGGACGAAGAAGTCCAGGTTGACCCGCGCTTCTGTCGCGAGATGCTCCCGATAGATGGGGTTGGGCCAGATACATTTAATGACCTGGAAGATTTCGTAGCGTATATTAAACTTGTCGAAGAACTGTGTATGTGTTCCTGTGCTCTCGCATTCAATGTAGAACTTCATCATGGCGTGTAGCAGGTGCTTCATGGCGAAGTCGTGCGCGAACAATGTGTCTCCAAGCACGCCCTTGGGCCTACCAGGCACTGGCCATACTCCGTGGAAGAGAATGGTGATCAGTCCAGACTTCAGGTATGGATTCTTGATGTATTCCGAACTCCGCAAGAAGCCGATGCAGAATTTGACCAGCTCTTCACACTGTGTAGTGGTGATGATATGGGGCATGTAGCGGGTGATGAACTTGAAGTTGCCGACAATGTCTTCGACAAAATATTCGGGGAGGCACTTGAACTGCACAGCCTGTTCTTCAGGGAGAGGCAACTGTAGCTCGGTTTTAGGAAAGGTGGTTCCGGGCCTAGCAAGGCGTAGCAGCCAAACGATTACATATCGCATCAGTTGCATGGACCGAGCTTGTGTAGTCTCGTCAAGCAAAACACCCTGGATGGCCAGGATGCTACACTTACCGCGCTCGATTTGATCTTTGACCTTCTTGACATGATTGTCGAAAAGAGTAAGCTGTGCCGGACTAGTCATGTACTTGGGGCGTTCTACCTCCAGCTTCGCCAGCTCTTTCTCGAGCCATTTGACATCTTTTTGCAATGAGCTCAGCTTGGCGTTCGCAGCTTCTAGACCATAATGATGGGCAGCCACAGTCAAGAAGAAGACTTCGCTGATGAAGTTGTTGGTGCCGGGCACCTGAGTACTATAGAAATCATCCGACGTCTTTTGATCAGCATTGATCTTGGTCTCGTCTTGAATGTCAACGCGAGGTGATCGTCGCAGATAGTCAATATCAATGCGGTCGATCTTGGAAAATGTGGCGTCCATGAAAGGCTCGCAAAGGCGGTCGAGAATGACAGTGACATTGACCATGAAGCCATCAGAAGAGACCGTCTTACGATCCACTTGCATGGCGCGCCTCTTGTGGTTCTTGTTGACTGTCAGTGCTAGCCAGTCCAGCATCCTTTCACGAGACTCCTTGTTCTTGATGAAGGTGTTGGTAATGTCCAGCAGCTCTTCTTGATGGGTTTGTAGAGTCATCCGAACAGCGCGCTGTGCGTTCGCAATGAGTCCCTTGTCGATGGCCGATGATCCAGAGAAGTAGTTCATAGCCACTTCAGGCTGCATGGGGGAGAGACGGAAGAAGGGACCCAGGAAAGTTTGGATTTCGATATTTTGAGGCTCAATGTTGGCGGGCAAGAAGGTCTCCGACTGGGCCAGGGCAGCGACAAGAGGCGGGAAACGAACGAATACCCGCAAAATCAACATGTGCTGTCTGTAGTCGCCATTCATGGAAACGGAGGCAAGACGTCGGCTTACGTCTTCCATACCACCTACGAGTGCTTCCCTGACGGTATCATCCTCGCCTATCCGCTGGCTCGCTTCGGTGAGGAACTCGTAGCAAATGCCGCGCTCGTCTTCAGGGCCGAGGAGGAGGCGATCTGCCAGTGCGTTTTCTGCGGGTGCTTCCTCGCCGAACATGTCTGGCATGGTGATGGCGAATATGCAGTAGCTGAAGCACAACCGGCGAGCTTCCTTGACAACTTCAAACCTCGGTCCCGTCTTGTTGGTCAGGCTCTTCAAGGCCTTGGTTACACGCTTCCAACAGCTCAGCAGATATTCCAATGCTGTGCCATGTGCCTGGCTCGAGGCCGCTTCCAATATGACAGAATCCAGCAAGTCTGTGGTGAAGCGGAGCGGGCGGCCCTCATCCTCGAGATCGCTCTTTGCGCCGGCGACGTAGTATAGCTTGTTTCCATGTGAATCCTTTGAATGACTCTCCTCCAACGTTATCCGGAAGATGTTGCCAAGTGTCCTGTCCTCCCACGTCTCTATGCTCATTTCCTGTACCTTTTGGGCGGGCTGTGGAGGGGCGCCATTGCTGGACGATTGCGCAGGCTTGATGGTGATGCGCTTTTTGGGAGGCTCATCGGTCTTGACGCCTAGCTGTGAGAAGGGGTTCAAGGTTGCGGCGGGGGTCGGCTGGCTCTGTGGTTTCGGCGTGGATGGCTGCGATTCGTTGGGCTTCGGTGATGAAGTGCCAGACGATGCAGCTTCGGGCGCGGTCGAGGACGGCCGTGGGGGTCCACTTGGGGTGGAAGGGCCACCGAGCTTTGCAAGACGCTTTGCACGGATCTGAGAGACATTGTCGTCAGCGGGTCTTTTTGACGGGTGGCTAGCAGGAGAGCTCACTTTGTCAGCATCCGACATGGCATCGGGTGCAGGCGCTGGTGGTGGTGCAGCATCAGGCATGGCGCTGTCTTGCTGCTCTGGCTGGTTCTGCTGAGGAGGTTGTTCTGGTTCTTGGTCGACCATGATTGTGATATGGAAAGGCAGATGCCTTTAGGCAGTGGGTGGATTCGAGCGTCAGCGATACCAAGAGCCGACCGAGTTGAGCGCAGCTTTCCGGGGGTGGAGCAGGCTGCGAACAGTGTCGCGGTGAAGGAGTGGGGCTAGAGAATTAATGTAGAGGCACGCAGCCAAAGAATGGACTTGGTCGTGGGTGGTGAAAGACGTTGGGTGGGTTGTGATGGCAGAGGCGCGAACTGCGTCAGTGCTATTGCCTAGGTATGGATGAACTGGATCATTGACCGGGAGCTTTCTAGTCTGCCCCGCCACTTGGTTGCCCTGCAGCCGGCCTCGCCAACTCACGTGTACCGCAGAAGGTCGACGAAGCGCGACGAAATAGGACATGGTCAACAGATGAAGAGGGCGTGTATTTCCGCTGCTATCTCCGGGCCCACAGTGTAAGACGGATGGGATGTGAGACGGTGCACACTTGTTGATCCGTACTACGTCACCGCCTGGATGGCTGTGGGCGGTGAGATGAGATGGGATGATTTACCACAGGCTAACAATTAATTAGGCTTTGTTAGATGCGGTACGCGATCCGTCCCTTGCAGTGCCCGTCGCAGCAATATCAACTTTGGACATGAAGTTGATAGAGTCTAGATGGTAACCTAGAGCAGCAACATGCATGAGTAGCCGCCAAACGCCCCGGTTCGCGCTTGTGCTTGGCCGTTCGCTGGGAGACAAAAAGAGGGCAGACGAGCTGTCACATCCAAGCTGAAACCCTTGCTGCAACCAAGACAGCCAGGCTGCCGGGGTGCCTGTTCGTTGCCATGACGAGTGTTGAGCAGCAGGGGGGGTAGAGTAGAGCAGTGGTAATGGTAGTGGTAGTGGTAGCAGCAGCAGCAGCAGCAGCAGCAGCAGCAGCAGCAGCAGCAGCAGCAGCAGCAACTTCAACGGGCGATGCAGCTAGAGGGATAGAGGCTCATAGAGTGCTATTGGCGTGTGAATCAATCCACGTCGGACATGTTGAATCGAGGGAGCAGGTAGCTGCCATGTGACGGGCCCCGGGGGCGTGCCCAGGTGTGCATGGGGTGTTTACCGTGTGGGTTAGTAGCAAGGCGGCTTGAAGCAGATAGCTAATCGCGCCCTCTCCTCTCCTCTCGGCCACACTACAATCGACGACATCCTGCGCCAGCCAGACTGCCACAGTATTTGCAAGTGTCGACCAGCTATCCAGGTACGATCAAAGTTATTCTCCCCCCGGCGAGCTAGGCCGCAATCGCAAAAGGGCTGCGTGGCGCAAGCAGCAACTCAGCCGCAGTCGTTGCAGCACGACCCCCGTTGCGGCCATGGTGCCTAGCCATAACACACCCTGAAGCCGCTGTTCTCCAACTTCAATCACCGCCAGTCCTCCATCCAAATACTCACCTCTTTGCACCCAGATTCTCCACCCACCCCAACGACCCCATAAATCCCTTCCACGCACATCACCATGGCCGAGATTCGACGAAAGCTCGTTATTGTCGGTGACGGCGCCTGTGGAAAGACCTGTCTGCTCATGTACGTCCCGAACCATCGACGCCCATCGCCCATCGCCGAAGCTGCTGCACTGTTGCTCTATAGCTGCTAACGTCTCTATCCATAGTGTCTTCTCCAAGGGCACCTTCCCCGAGGTCAGTTCCAAGCGCGCACCCAGCCTGCGTCCCTGAGCCGCGTCAGCCTAGCTGCTTGTCTTGTCGGCATCCGCATAGCAGCACCGGCCATCCATCTACCATGCCTCTGCTTGATGCATCTACTGACTGCCACTCCAGGTCTACGTCCCCACAGTTTTCGAAAACTATGTCGCCGACGTTGAGGTGGATGGCAAGCACGTAGAGCTGGCCCTCTGGGATACCGCAGGCCAGGAAGATTACGACCGTCTCCGCCCGCTCTCCTACCCCGACTCGCACGTTATCCTCATCTGCTTCGCCGTCGACTCGCCCGATTCGCTCGACAACGTCCAGGAGAAGGTATGAGAAATGCGTCACGCGGACATCAACTAGCCACTGACAAAGAACATAGTGGATCTCCGAGGTGCTGCACTTTTGCCAGGGCCTTCCCATCATCCTCGTTGGATGCAAGAAGGACTTGCGCTTCGACCAGAAGACGATTGAGGAGCTACACAAGACCTCGCAGAAGCCCGTGACACCCGAGCAGGTCAGTTGCCACCAAACCCATTGACACCCCCATCATGACTAACTCCGTCCCAGGCCGAGGATGTGCGCAAGAAGATTGGTGCCCAGAAGTACCTTGAGTGCTCAGCCAAGACAAACGAGGGCGTCCGAGAAGTATTCGAGCACGCCACCCGCGCTGCTCTGTTGACCCGGAAAGAGAAGAGCAAGAAGAAGTGCTTGATCTTGTAAGCGCGGCATCGTCCTAGGTGGAATCCCGCCGCAAAGAAGCCCCATGTTGAGCCTGGACAAGAACAACACTGGCGGCTATGGGTGTGTAATAGTGGTCGTCTATCCGAGAAGGGGGGCAACAAGTGAATGGCCAGTGAGGTAGCAGACGAGTCGGCTCTCCGGACTGCTAACAGCCCATCTCTCTTTCTCTCTCTCTCTCTCTCTCTCTCTCATGGCACACTATACGAGGCGTTACTGTGCTGGATCTTTTGTGTGTTTGGACCGTACATCATCTTGGGGTAGTTCATGATGGGCTTATCTTCTCAGAGCGTGTGGATCGAGATTGAGCAAATGGTAGGATCTTTCTAATAATCGGGTGCGTGTTTTGCTCCATCTACCGCGTGCGTCTCACAGGCAGCCTTTTTCCCTTGTAAAAACGCTCCATACCAATCGCTGAGCATTGATGGTTTTGTCTTTTATACTTCAACTACATGTGACATGAATATGTGAACGACCTCTATAATCCCAAAAGCGACAACCATGACCACCGTGAACCGTAGTGCATCGGCAATATTATGCACATGTACAAGCGGAAAAGCTATGATTGTGGAGCCCTAGTACAATAACACGTGAGATTAAAAAGAGGCACAGTTGCGTATGCGCGCAACGACGCTTCCTTTCCTCCTTTTCCTGAAACACGCCTCATTCTTTCGTCTTTGCTCCGCTTTTTACTCCGCTTTATCTAAGCCTTATCTTGCAGCAGCCAAGTAAGTTGTGGGATAAGCAAGCACGGCCTAGACGATAGAATACACTCTTATCCGTGCATCTATCTGTTTAGATGGCTTTTGAAGGAGTCCTTGTGCCTGCGACATGTGTACTGTACTGACTCGTTAATTCAGACTCCCCGTCTTACACGTCTTACCGCGTCTCCACAGAATCCACTTGATTGCACGTTGTTTAATGTATTAGCACATCAATCTAATCAGCAAGAAAAGACGACAACATAGTTATAGCAATCTGAACCCCCCTCTTAAACAAAACAAGCTCAACCTAAGCTACAGAACACTACAAATCCCACACCCGAGAACACGTACCGCAGCTTTCCTAAAAATTCTCCACTCCCTTCGTATTCCGTCTGTTCTCGCTCTCCACTTACCGCCCACCCGCGCCGCCAACCGACAGGCCCCGACAACCGAAACAGAACCATCAAACGAAGCTGGAAGAGGGAAAGAGGCAAACGTGGGGCGCCACGGCACCTGTTCTTCGGAATTTGGTAGCCGAAAGGCGTGACTCTTTGCTTTTGCCTTGTCGTACTTCTCGTACTCTTAGTTGCAGTGCGCCCTAGTCTCGTTTCTGTTCACGATTTTGGCTTTTGAGATGTGGGGAACGATAGAGAAGCAGATGGTAAAATGTGTATGTTTGTGCAGATGAACGTTTTTTTTTGTATTTACACAAGATGTGTTGTATTTAGTGATGATGATGTACAGGTGTCTTGGGCTCGTAGTGTAGTTCAGTTACACACGTGTGTTCAAGCTCTACATCATTGCTCGTATGCATACTTGCATCCCTTTTCCCCTGCTTTTATGCCATCTGTTTTCGCCATGCGATAAATTGAATCCCACATGCTCATAATACCAGAGGCGTTTAATTCCGTGATTTAAAAAACGCCTTGCCAAGGATACAAAAGCACACCAGAAAAACTATATGAACAGAGAAATCGCTCCAAGTGCAACTACCAACGCGAGTGCAGATGATGAGCTTGGAGTTGCGCCACGGCCTTGTTGGTCTTCAGCCACGTTTCCGGGTGTACTCGTTGCGGCGGGCGTACTACCCGTGGTCGTCTCTGGAGTCAGCGACGCGGACGCAGATGCGGAAGGAGATGAAGAAGCTACAATCGTCGAGTCAGTAACCGTCGTTTCGATCGTCGTATCCCGCACAACATCAGAAGTCGAGACTGAAAACGTACCCGTGGAACCCACACCCCCATCCCCCTCCTCTTCACCCCCAAGCACCCCAAACCCCACCCTCGACCCCTCAAAGTCAAACACAGAATACACATTCTTCAAAAACACATCACCGACCAACCACTGATTGTCGGCAAACGTCTGGCGCCCCACGATATTGCTGCGACAAAGGCCACTGCCATCCTGCTCATCGCCGACCCAATCCTTTGTCGAGATATTGTACGCGTGGTCGTTGAGCACAAACTGTACTATAGCAGCCGTATCACACGGCACGAAAAACGTCTCTTCATTCTGCACGTAACCCTCCACCTTCTCGTGGATAGCCCGCGCATCGGGCTCGGGCATGAGGATAAACGACGTCCCCGTATCCATAATCGCCGTGCGATCCGCAGGAGCAGCAACAGCCTTCTCACCATCGACCCTCGCTTCTTGCACGGGTACCTCCCAGAACCCAGTCTCATTTTCCACACAATCGACATAGTTCAAATCGCCGTCGAACCTCTCTTTGTTAACCTCGCCCAAGTTCAACTCGCCATCGCCGTCGTCCCCGCGGCTGAGATGTATCCCGTACATTTTCGCGCCGATAAGCTTGTTGTCCGATAGCACGTCCATGATCTGCGGCGCAGACAGCGAGCCCTCGGTCCCGGATCCGCGGCCAATACCTAATATCCCGTCCATGGGATACGCGCGGAATTCGTCGGACACGTTCGTCGCGAGACCAAAGGTAAGCGTGGGCGAGAGGTCGCCCAGATGTAGCATGTCGGTAGCCAGTGTGCCGCTGGAGGAGCCAGTCCCGTATGTGACTGTGAAAGGCTTATCCTCCGTTTTCAGAGTTGTAGAATCGCTCTTGCCGAATAGTGTGTGTGTTTTACACGCTTCGGTCGTGCAGGTTTGGCTCATGACCCATGTGTTGCTCGCGGCTGAGTCGAGCAGCATGTGGTATTCCTCTGTGCTGTCGCCGAAGGTTACGGCGACCATGTAGCTTAGATCCTGCCCATCCTGATCTATCGCTACGCTGTTGGCAGTGCTGGGGGTGCCCGAGTTGACGATGTTGTAGACGTTTTGGCGGGGGCGAAGACGGCTTGGTAAGCGGCGGATGGGGAGCGTTATCGAGGGAGCGCGCGGTGTGCGGAGGGAGTGGGGGGTGTTGGATGCGCTATTGCTACTACCGGCGGTGTAGCGGTATGGGTAGAAGGCTGTGGTGGTGGGTATTATGGCTGCTGCTGAGGATAGTGCCAGCCATGTCTGGAGTGAAGTGTGCATCTTGCGTTTGGTGCGCTTTCAGCTGGGGTTGTGCGTGTCCTTGATACTCGTCCCACCAATTCTTGACTCTGTAACCTCTGAACTTGTTCTTTTTCTTCTTCTTTCCGGTCGAGAGAATATACAGCCAAAACCCTCTATACTAACGAACGACACCAAATGCGCACGTAAGTTCTCCCTCAGTACATCCACAAGTCGATCCGATCTATTTCCAGAGACCAAGAACAACAAGCCCGCTGTCCCGGGACCAAGAAGAAGGAGAAACGACGAATAAAATCGCCGAAAAAGAGCGTTACCGCAAGGCGCAGTCGAAGGAAAGAAAAAGAGGGTAGAATTATACAAAGAACGCACCACACATTCCAGGCCTGCTCTCTCCCCCTTACTTCCCTAGGCTAAGTAAGGCTGAGGGCTGAAAAGGCCGAGGCTGAACCCGCGTAGTTGGCGACAAGAACCACAACGGTCAAGTAAAGTACCAAAAGAGCGACAGGCAGCAGTAGAATAGAGCAGTGGAATGAAACCAAAACACAGAAGAGAGAGAGAGAGAGAGTAAGCGACAGACAACAAAAAGACAGTGACAAGCCACCATAACCCTCCCTCCTTGCCTCCCACTTAAGATCCTACCCTACCCTACCTTACTTCGCACTACCCTCCACCATAGGGGACCATCCTCTTTAGCCCTCTCAAGCGTCAGCAGCGCCATGCCATTTCATGCGCGTCTCACGCACCACGTACTCATCCATGACGTCCGTATGGTGGAATATGCATTTCGCGCAACATGAATGGGTCAGGGTGATCATGAGGTGGAGCCAAGCAGTCCAGGCTAACTTTCCCACTTTCCGCTTTGCCTCTTGGGGGTAAGGATACCCCTGCGTTGGGGGGCCGTACCAAGACGTCGGAACGAGCGTGTTTGAAACACCCGTTCAATGCCAGGTACGCCAATGAAGGCTCTTTGATGCGATAGCTGTTTATCGTGTGTGCTGATGGCTGATGGTGCGAGGTTCGAGTGGGAACGAGCTGCGCGTCTTGCGCATGCTGATTCGTGGTCGGGGGAGATGGTGTGCTTGATGACTGCACTGTACTTTGCGCGTTCCGAGCTGATCGTGGGTGGCCTTACTCTGAGATGAAGGCTGCAATCTGTTGAGCAATTGTACATGTGCAGGTTCATGTCTTTGCATTTTCGGTTTTCGTTAATCGACGTGGGTATATTTCAGAGTCTACGTGTTGGTACATTGGGTGATATGGCAAGGCCATCATTGTTTTGCTCCCGCCTGGATCATCTCAGGCGCCTTCTTTGCGCCGGCAGCTTTTTTCGCCTCCAAAATCTCCAGCCTGGTCAGACCTAAGCTGCTCAGGTACTCGTTGAAGCTACCGAGAATCTTCTCGAGTCCTTCTCGAATGCACTCTCTCACTTCATCCACCTCGGGCACCCTCCTCCTCTCCGCCTCTGGCTTGGCAAGGGTCTCTGTGTCACTCGGGTGGATCGGGACCGTTTCCATATACTCGTCGATTTTGTTAAGCGCCATGGTTAGAGTACGAACCATGGCTGGGATGCCTTCATGGAAACGACCGAGCGAGTCTTCGCTAAGAGAAAAGACAGCCAGATTTGTGAGAGCAGTGACGGCGTTGCAAACGAGCGAGATCCGGGAGTATGGAGCGCCGAGAACGACAATGTTTGCTGTGCGCTCAAGCGTCTGCCTGAACAGAGTGCCGACTGAAGAGGAGACGAGCTTGTTGTAATACGTCGTAAAGAAAGATTCGGCCTCTTTGGCACCTTCTTGTGCCTTGTTCATTCCTCTGCTGATAGCTTCGCGGCTGTAGGCTTTCTGAGCGTTGCCAGGGACGCTGTGTGACTTTGCAATGCCAGCTGTCGTTGCTTCGAAATGCTCCAATCTGGTATTTGGCGCCGGGGCCGCTGCAGCAATCGGTTTATCATCCTTGAGTGGCTGCGAAATGCGTGGGACCAGGTTAACAGGGGCGGTCGGCTGGTCTTTGCCATCTCCAGCGCCTGGGTTGTAGGCAGGGTCAAGACCAACGCTAACACGATCGACGAGGAACTTTAGCTCTCCAAGACACAGGTCTGTGGCTTGCTGGTGCGTAGGTGCCTTCTTACGATCCATCTCACTGTAAATTGTCTTGCGGCGGTCGGGGAAGGCATCTGTTATGAGGGCTAGCTCCCAGAAGGCGATGGCCTGATTTCAGTCAGCGATGGCCATAGTAAAGAAAACGTCCAGTCTTACCTTGACAGTGTCCTTCTTCGACTTGAGCCCGTTCAAGAGCGAGCCATTAGGGTCTTTAGAGTCGTTTGTGATAGGATTGTCGTTCTTCAGCGGCTCTTGCGCAATGTATACGTCGAACGTCTTGTTGACAAACTCCCAGAGCACCACAAGCAGAGTCCCCTCGGTCAGAAACATGAAACACAGAGGCAAGAAAGGGGCCAGTCCGGTGGGCGTTGAAGTCTTCGACAAGCTCCAGAGGTATCGACCGAAGTTGTAGTAGTAGCCCCAAATTAGGTTGCGCGTGATTGCAAAGTAGAGCCCAAGTCCGACTACGGCAATTGTTGCGGTCAGTGAGCTCGACTGCGTGGCCATGCCCTTGAATTGTCTGGTGAGGACATGCCTGGGCTTGGGTGCCCGTCGCGCTGGAGCTGCGCCGCCGCGATCCTTCTTGGGCTTCATTGCTGGCACATCGATCTTGTCATAGTCTTTCCATAGGTGTACACCGGACTGTGCCACTGCCAGCAGGTAAAACAGGAAGCGCAGGTACAGCGGTCTCTCGTTCAGCCTAAAGCGCTCGTGCATCCGTCCAGCCTCAATGAAGTTGAGTCTAGCTGTGGGGCCCCTCGACCAGATGTAAGTCTCGACAAACATCATGGCGGAGAAAGCATAGGCTATCAGGGTAACGACGGTCGACAGGCGGAAGAAGTATTTGGTAAAGGTCTGGGCTTGGGTGGGCGTCTGGCGCGGGCCGACGTGCCATTGCGCAACGCGAAGGACGTAGATGGAAAGCGCGGAGAGGAATAGCAGGAGGGTGCGAATGCCTGTGAGGCCTAGTGGGAAGCATAGCCAGAGGGCTGCGTGAGTTAGCAAATGTTTTCAATCTTCATGGTATGCATCTTACGGTTCTCCCATTCGCCCATCCAGCATGCGATGGCGTAGCATAGTAATAGTGTGTATTTGCTGGCCCTGTTGAAGCGTCGATGAAGAGCTGGGGTCAGATAGTCTCTGTATGGGCGCACTTGTGTCCCCAGCGGTGCGAGCGCCATGTTTGCGGGATGTCGGGGTCGGAGAGAATGTATGGGTGAGGAAACGGCTATATCATAGCAAGAAAGAAGAAACGGAGTCGCGCCAGTGCAAAAAGCGAAAGCGTGTATGCAGGTGGTCGCGCAGTCAAAGGCGCCGCCCAAGTTTGGTCAAACAAACATTGATCGGCGGAGCTACGAGTTCGTCGCCGACAGCTACACGCGTGCTTACCTAAGGGAGGACCCGCCTGTGCCATGTGCCCTGAGCCGCGGTCCTTCGTCATCGCCGCAGGAACCATCCAAGCGACCATCCCAGCCTCCAGGCACCGACGATTGGACCTCTGTATCACGCCTTCGCACACATTTACACGATCGCGTAACTGCGGGCTTTCTTTATACACTTCTTCACTGAGCTGTCTAGTGCATCTCCTTGTCCGGCACCATGTCTTTTCAACGCTCCAGTGCCCTCGAATCGCAGCCAACGACGTGGCGACGAGAAGACGATGCGCAGTACGCTGATGACCCAGAGTTTCGCGACTTTGCCGACAAGCTCTCCGACGACCTTTTTGCCCTTACCCGGAACGTTGCTCGCCTGTCGCAAGAGACGGCCAAGCTAGGGACGAAACATGAAACACCTCGTGTGCGCGAGCGTGTGAAGAACACTGTCGAGGAGACGTCGGACAAATTCAAAGAGCTTGGCGAGAGTCTGAAGAAGGTCGTGACATGGCCAGATGTCGGGGTATGGAGTCATTGCTCTTTTCGGAGATGCAGTAGCTAACGGATCGCAGCCCTCCCAGAAGTTCACCCAGTCGAAGCTCCAGCGCGAGTTTAGGGCCTCGCTCACCGAGTTCCAACAACTACAAAAGCAGGCTTTGGAGAAGGAGAAGCAATCGGCACAAGCGGCACGCACTGCCCTGCAAGACGTATCATCGCCAAGCGAAGAGCGGGGAGACTTTGGCCAACAACAACAAGAACAGGAGCAACTGCGCTTGGCGAACCAGGACGAGGTCGATTTCCAGGAGTCCATGATCATCGAGCGCGAGTCCGAGATTCGCAACATTGAGCAATCAGTCGGCGAGTTGAACGAGCTGTTCCGTGATGTAGCACACATGGTCCATGAGCAGGGAGCGCAACTCGACATCATCGAGGAAAATGTCGAGACCACCCACGATGCGTCTCGAGGCGCGCATGTGAACCTCAAGCAGGCCAGCAACTATCAGAAGAGCGCGAGAAGTAAGGCATGCATTCTGTTGCTCATCCTTGCCATTGTTCTGGTCATCATCATTCTAGCTGTCGTTTTGGACTAGGCCATGCTTGTGCTATCTTTGTAAGCTTATTTCTATGTTGGGAGGCGTTGCATTGTATACTTGGGAGGAATCTGATACCATGGCGTAATATTGTATCATTCACTACAGATATCCGTCGTTTTTGGGCTACATATGCAGCTGCAGCAACACAGTCCAGCCACAATACACCTCCTGGAATGTTTTACACTCTTGGGTTTGTTCTATCAATGGAGGTCACTCCGAATTTTCTTGCTCACCGTTTCTTACTCCCGAGTTCTGCCATATGGTCGCTAGTAGCTGTCATGCACTCGCACTTTCCTCAGCACTCTCGCTTGGCCGGCGCCCGATAGCTTAGGAAGGCTCAATGAACTCACCTCACCCAACGTCTCTTCTTTCTCCCTCACTCACTCCCTTTCTTTTACCTCTCCTCTCTTCTCACTTTCAGGTCATTGCTTCACTCAGAAGGGTACAACAGTTCCTTGACCGTACCTCCACGGCCCCTCCAAACTACATTGCTGGAGCCATACTCGTCAACCACCCTCTCATCCCTGCGCACATGGCCGCCGCAGAGCAAGATGCTTCACATCATTCCTGTGCAAGCCAGATGACTGGTGCAACGCTGTCTGGAGGAAAGCCGTCACGGCCACTTCATAAGTACATTGCTTCACACAGTTCGTAGTTTGTGGCTAATCTTGAATCAGTCTAGCCGCACAGCGAAGTACCCCGGGCGACGTCGTCATCGAAATCGGACCCACTAAGATCAAGTACCGCGTTCAAGAAGCCTTCCTTACGCACTACTCCGATTACTTCCGAAAAGCACTGAATGGACCGTGGAAAGAAGCGGAAGACAGGGTTGTTCCTCTCATCGACATTGAGCCTGCTACCTTCAACGTCTTTGTTGAGTGGCTGTATATCCGGCGGATCCCTAAAGATTTTGTCGAAGTTGCAGGTGGTCACGCCAATCCACACCTGCTAGAAATCATGCTTTATACATTCGCCGATAGATTCCTGGTGCCTTCTCTTCGAAAACTTCTCAGTCGACAAATCGTCAAAGAGAAGATGTCCAGTGAGTTTACTTCTTCTCAATACGAAGTGATCATATACGCCTTCAACAATTTACCGCCTACGGACCCTATCCTGGACTGGCTGGTCGATCGACATTACATACAATGGCAGATGTATTCAGAAGCGCAGAGCACCACTTTCAGCCGTCTGCCGCATGAGTTTCTTCTGCGATTCTTCAAAAGGGTGGGGCAGGAGCGCCACGCCGGACATGGGTGCGTATCGGATACCTTTCATCTAGACATCTGCAGCTACCACGAGCACGCATCAGAGGGTGAACGAGTGTCTTGTTCAAGATACTCGAAGGAAGTACCCGCCACCGTAGCTCTGAGGCGATCCGTGGAATGGAAAGTCAAAGTCGAAGTTGAAGGTGAAGTGCCACAATAGACGGGCGCTGGTGTGCTGGGGGCGTGATGGAAGCTGGAGGAATTCGGGGCCGTTTGCGTCGGCAATGTCATCGCAATTTGTTCCCATAGATACACTCTGGGCAAAGCATCAAACTCTACATACGGGTATATACTCAATCTTCAGGCAGTTCCTCTAAGCGCTATTGACAGGCTCGCCCTTCTCATCAATCAGACTCTCCTCGGCCCTGACTGGACCCTCACCAACACCAGTCAAGATGACCCTGCTGACACCCTCTTCCAAGAATGTAATGGCAGGACCGGCGTCGAACTTGATCTTCTCAAGAGCCTCGGCGTTTGACTGAACAGCCTGCCCCCTCTCTCCTTGCCATCCATCCTTCTCATTCAGAATAGTCTTGAACAGACCCGCGACCTCCTTCTCGTTCTCCTCGAGGTAGTACACAACAGCATTTGGGCCAGCGTCGAAAGTGTACGCAGCGATGATCTTTCCAGCTGCCGCGTTGATGCTCTCAACAACCTTGATAGCAGCACGAGAGACGTCGTTGAGGTAAAAGATGGGTGGGAAAGTATCCAGGCAAGTAGCGTGGAAAGAGTTGCTGTCCATCATGGTGACCTTTCCGAAAGCCTCAAAGTCCTTGTCCTGAATAGCCTTCTCCATCTCCTTCATGCGCCTTGGAACCGTCTCAGTGGCTCTTGACTGGAAGAGGCTGGAGGTCGCGACAGTAGTCTGCATACCAGTGGTACTCGACACACCCTTCTTCGCAGCACTGACGACTAGGATGACAGCGCGCATGTTGGGCCAGTGGCTCGCAGGCGCAACCTGGAATGCCATACTGTCACTGCCATCAGAAGCAGTGCCCTGTTCCCAGCCTACGTATCCACCGAAGAGCGATCGACATGCTGAGCCAGACCCTTGTCGAGCAATGCGGGACAGTTCCGTCGGCGAAGCGGGGAGTTCGTAGAGGTTTGCAATGGCGCGAACGAGAGCCGCGAAGCCAGCAGCCGAACTAGCCAGTCCAGCAGCGGTAGGGAAGTTGTTCTCAGAGACAATGCGAAGAGGAAAGTCAGCCAGCTTGGGGAGGCTTGAATCCTTGTCTTCCAGCTGTTTCCTCAGCGCCCTGAGCTCCCTGAAGCAAGCCTGTGTCCTAGCACCAGAAACATCCTGCGATTGCCCATTGAGGAGAAGAGTGTCTTCTTTCGGGTAGGTAGACGAGCATGAAGCGGTGGTGTGGGTGCGGAGATCGGACTGGGCGAGGGTGACGCTAAGAGAGGAGTTGGTGGGTAGGTTTAGCTTTGGGTCGCGCTTTCCCCAGTACTTGATTACTGCGATGTTGACGGGGGCGGTGGTGCTGGCACGGTGGATTTCAGACATGATCACGATTTGTATTCTTCTTTGATTTCGTTGGAAGGGGAAAAGGAAGAGAGGGCAGGAGCGGTGGAAGTGGGAAGGTTTCGGTGGATATTGTTTATATGCAGGGTCTAAGTGGGATGCGGTCTAGAAACCTTCCGAGCGAGGACAACAAGGGGAAAGCGGATGGATAGACATTGCTCTTTTCTTACTTGGGATATAGACTGACTTATGCACGCCCAAGTGCTCTTCTATGTAAACACATGCAGTAATTCATGGGCTGTCATGTGCCGGGCCTGGGGGCTCTCCATGGCGGTAAAAAGAGCATTAGTAGGACATTGGCCAATCACAAGTAATCGACTTCCGCAAGGCCCGTGCACAAGATTTCTCCAATAGCGGTTGTCATGATGCCGAACTTGTCGGAATCCCATTCTCACATATCCCAAACCACGACAATGTCCTCCAACGACGATCCAGCAGCAGCCTGTCCAGTCGATCACAAGACTCGCGAGGCATGGCTTGCCCAAGCCCGCGCTCAGAATGCCAATGCACCCCCAAATCCACATAACACACCTATACCTACACCCGCTGCCGCCGCCCCGCCAGCAACATCCTCACAGCCACCACCGCAATCCGCGGTCCAACAATCATGCGACTCGTCCTCCCTCGACCAAAGCACATCCTCCCCGTCACCAACCAGCACAAGCCTCCTCTCGCAAATACGGCTCGGCACCGACCGTGAAGTGAGCACGATACCACGCGCAGTACCCAATCTCACCCCCGCCGCCTCGTCAAAGCCCGCAAACAACGAGCGCGACACGGGCGCGGACAAGAAAACCGGAAACTGGATCTACCCCTCCGAGCAAATGTTCTTCGACGCCATGCGCCGCAAAGCCTACGACCCCTCCGCGCCCGACATGCGCACCATTGTGCCCATCCACAACGCCGTCAACGAGCGCGCCTGGCACGAGATTAAGAACTGGGAGCACGGCCGCGGCTCCGAGGCCTGCGGCGGTCCTAAATTGGAATCTTTCTCGGGACTGAGCACTAGTTTGACGCCTCGCGCCCGCTGGAAGAGTCTGCTTGGATACCAGTTGCCGTTTGATCGCCACGATTGGGTTGTGGATCGATGTGGCACCAAGGTCGAGTATGTGATTGACTTTTATGCGGGGAGGGATGAGGGGAAGGTGGGCAAGGCGTTGAATTTTTATCTCGATGTTAGGCCCAAGTTGAATAGTTGGGAGGGGGTTAAGACGAGGGTGATGAGGTTTTGGGGCTTTTGATGGGAGGTGTGTGAGTGTGGTTTGTTGGAGGAGAGGAAGGGTAACGTGTGTTATGAATAATTGTACTATATGTATATATCTCCAAGAGACTATTAGACAACATGGCGGTTCGTTTTCAATGGAAGAAGTCTATTGAATCAGGACTGTTGGATCAGATAAAACTTTCGCTTGCTCTTCTTTCTCTCCAAGGAAAAAAAAACTCGCTGCAAGAAAATAAACAAAAGCTGCACACTGCATGCTTCACCCCCCAACGCCTTTATACGCCATGCGTGTGCATCTTTCGAACCCTCATATTCCCTCTTTATCGAAACCTCATTCGAAAGAGAAGGAACAACTGCTCATATCCAAGTCATCAACAACAAGCCAGACAAACCAACAACCACCCTCCACCCAGGTCCAAAAAAAAGAAGTACCGTAATTCTAAGCCCCATAAACATCCAACCCCAACTTCTTCAACTTATTACAATTCTTCAACTCCATACTCCTCGCCCTCTGCATCGCCTCCATATCAACCGAGAACCAGCCCTGCGCCTCTTCCATAGCCTGTTTCTGCTTATACTTTTCCGTCTGACACCTTGTATTAGTAACATGAACGTACTGGTTCTCAGCCGACTGATCGAGGCTACGCCACTTCTTGGGGGTGAAATCAGCCACGTCCTTGGGATCGACGTAGTAGTCTATTTTTATGCGCGAGGAGACGCGCTTCATTGTGTTGGGGGCGCGGGGCGTTTCGAAGACGAGGTTGGGTCCTGCCGAGGTGGAGGTGGTGGAGCCGGAGAAGAGGGAGGAGAGGAGGGGAAGGACGAAGAGGAAGAGGAGAGGGAGTAGGTTGGCGAAGGCGGAGGAGAGGTTTTGTTGGCCTTCTGAGCCGGGGGGTACGGCGGTGGCGGGACGTCTGCGTGGGCGCCCGCCGCCGAATTGGTGCACGCGGATTCCGGGGCCGCCGCCTAGGTTGAAGACGAAGCCGGGGCCGGTGTCCATGCCGCCTAGGGAAGAAGTGTTAGCTCTGAATCTCTCTGCTTGATATACCTCGGGGGGGCTGTGAGAACATACCAAAAGGACCTCCAAACGCCCCACCAAAGAACTGTCTAAACAGTTCCTCTGGTGTCATCTCTTCCTCGCCAAACCCAGGCGGCCCTCTCCTCGCAAACCCGTTCCCAAACGGACTCGCGCCGCCGTTCGCGCCCGCCGCAGCCCGTGGATCGAACCGCGCATCCGGGTCCAGCCCAAACTGGTCGTACTTCTTCTTCTTGTCCGGATCGCTGAGCACCTGGAACGCCTTGCTAACCAACTTGAACGCATCGTCGGCGCCATCGTAGCCATTCTTGTCCGGGTGCGTGAGTAATGAGAGTTTGCGGTAGGCTTTCTTGATGTCCGAGTCCGAACACGTTGTTTTTACTTCCTCTAGTCCCAGGATCTTGTAGTACGCTGTCGGCGCGCATTGTTTGATACGTATTACTGCTGCTTTCTGCTCTACCGTGAAGGCTCGCCCCGCGCTGCCGTCGTGATGGTCCCGTGATTTGGCGTCCGAGCCGGATGTTTTGCCTGACATTTTTTTTTGGGAGCCGAGACGGGGTTGTGTGGGGTATACGTGTGTGCGCTGGTTTGTGGAGGAGGGAGATTAGGTATGCCGCCGGGTGGGCAGCCGTGGTGGTGAAAGACCGATGCGCAGATAAAGACCGAAGGCTGGTTGTTGTGAATTCTCGATGAACTGCCGTGTGCGTGGGATAATCCGATTGTCCGGAAGCGCCGGTCGTGGGTATGTTGTGGGTCGAGCCTCTGTGTTGAAGTCGTTATCTGTTATTGAAGTTCCGCGAGCCTCTCCCGACGAGGCCAGTTGACAGAAGCTGGGTTGGCACGGCCTGAACGGTCCACTCGCGGGCCTAACGTCATTGAACCTCACCAATCTCAATCCATCCGTGTACTTTTGCGCAACCACTTCCTTGAAATTCAGACAGTCAAATCAACAAACTTTCCCCTCTCTTTCGAATCTTTTTGTAGAATTCAAAGCGACAACAATGTCTCAACCACCGCAGCAATCTGTGCTCCAATCGCTGAGAAACTGGGGAGGTATGTCCATCATCTATCCATGTCTCTTGCCCCAGGCCTTGGGCTCACGTGCCTCACTCCGCGTATTGACATCCTAGTATATGCGGACGTGTATGACTGACCTTCTAACAGAGAACTCTGTACCGCCTACGCTACTAGCGACTCTCATCACAGCCCAGCATGCTCGCCCCTTCCAGGCCTTTCCCATGATGTTCCCACCCGTCTTGCTGTTCTCGTCGTATCTGAATCTGAGCGACTACAAGACGGACTCGGCTGGTATCACGGCTGCATGGAGTGGACTGTACGCTTTGCTTGCAATGCGAAGAAGTCAGGTATGTTCAAGTTTGCTACTGGTGAAGACGTCATTCGCCACCGATGCCAGTCAGCAGAGGCAGCACTGACCCAAACGTCAGGGCGTTAGGAATAAGTTCAGCGTTCGAGGTGTGGTAAGAGGAGGATCACTAGCTCTTTGCGCAGTCAACGTTGTGGGTTGTGGGCTGGCGTACACATTTGGCAAGCGTGAGAAGGAAGAAAATAAGTAAACCTACTGTGAAGAACACATGTAACATACTGTATCCCTAAGACTGTAGATGCTCGAAACTAAGACTCGGCCGTGAACCGAGATGCGTATTATTTGCAATCTATTCCAGAAGACGCCGTCGCTATGCTGAACAACCGACATCATCTGCGGGCTCCTTCATTAATCACCATGCATCACCCCACCCTTCCTCTTCTTCTTCAGTCGCTTTCGGTTCCTCTTTCTTAACCTCCTTCTTCGGCGGTACAACTACCTTCCTCGTTGACCCCGTGGTACTTGACCTTCCCCCGACAACAGGCCTAGCTGCCTTGGCCGCTGGTGTCGACTTGGTGAGGCCCTTTGGTAGAGGGTTCTTTGCTGGTTTCTTCGCACCTGATTGTGCTGCCAACCATCCTGCAAAGTCAGGCTCGCCTTTATCATCATATGAAGTTGTAGAGGCTGGCTTCGACACGGTCGGCGCACCCCATGGATCCTCTTCCTCTTGTGGTTTGTCCTCATCGTCAGCAAAACCACCCCAGTCGTTGTTGAAGTCCTCTACTTCGTCGTCAAAGGCAGAGGCTGGATCTGGTGAGGTGACAGTGGGTATAGATGCAGTACTCTTTGCGCTGTGAAGTGCCATTCCTGGCTTCGTTGCCAGTGGGACTGGCGGTTTGCTGGTCGTTGTGGTAGCTGGCGGCACTGAAGCCGATCTCTGGTCTGCTGCCCCGTTGGTTGCTGCGGAACCGGCCTGAATCTGTCCAGCTGTTGTCGCTAGTTTGTTCGTAAAGCTAGAAATAGCCCATCCTGTCCAAGAAGAGTCATTCGCAGGTGTCCCCATACGCGGCGTCGGTGCTCCACTAGTGGCAGCGCCAGGCGGCGGCAGGACAGTATCGGGCATCGTAGCGGCAAACTTTCGGATGCGTGCAATGTAGATATCGACACTTTTCTGTGCCTGGTCGCGAATGAGCTTTTCTTTGTCAATCAGTGACGGACACATGATCGGAAGAAGCCTGCTCGCGCAATCGTCCTCAGTGAAGAGGTCGACTGTTGCAGCCAATGCTAGAAGGGCTGCATTTCGGGCATGTACGAACGGATCGCGCAGGGAGCGCGAGAAGGCGGCAGCGAGTACTTTAGCTCGGCTCTGACAAAAGATCAGTATGCTACTAGTTGTTGAACACAGACACAACCTACACTCGCACCCAAGTTCCGCGCAATTTTTCCGAGGCAAATGGTGGTGTTTGTCCGTATGCCCGGCTGCTCGTCATTTGCTGTCTTTGCTAGATGACGAAGCAGTTCTCCGTTGACGATACGATCTGAAAGTTTGGGCACTACCGTAAGAATTGCCTTTACAGTCTGCTCTCTAACCACAGGCGCAATGTCTGAAAAGCCGGTGACCTTCGAGAGTCAGCATAAAAGTAAACTGAACAGAGTGAAAGCTTACCATCTGGGGGAAGATCTTGTCGTTGACAAGCTTTTGTGGGAGGTGATCGATCATAAGAGGAAGATTGTCCAGTAGGCATACGCGAATACCTCGATCGGGGTTTGCAAATAACCTTACCACGACCGGCGTAATCTGGGATTCGTACTCGTCTTCTGAAAGCTTCTGGCCTATTTGCATGATTGTGCCGAACACTTTCGCACCTCCGCCCCCAAACTCGACCGATTTGAGTAGCTCAGGCAGTACCTTCATCTTGAAGAAGTCGGCAGGAAAGTCGTCTGCAACAGCGTCAAGCTTCCTGTTATGTATCAGCACACGTGAAAATTTGGTATTCTACAGGAACTAACCCGAGTAGCTCGTTCCGCTCGTCCTCGGCCTTCAGACCCAAATTCTCAATGTCATCCGTGACCTGGATCAATGGGGTCTGGAAGAAGCCTCCATTACGTTTCCCTTGATCTAAAAATTGACCGACGCTCATGCGCGACTTCGGGTTGGGGTTGAGGAGGCGTTTGTAGGATTGATGCATGCTTGGGGGAATGCTCTTCATTTGCCCTAGCTGGTCGCTACTGTTGTAGCTGCCACTAAAGACCTCGAAGATCAGAACTCCATAGTTGTATGCATCCACAGAATGTGTTGGGTTTTGTTTGACAACCTCCCATCCTCCCTTGGACACTTCGGGCGCCATGTATCGCCCCGCGTCTGGTATAAGACCACCGTAGGTCGGTATGATGGAGTCATCCTCTTTTACAGAGCTTAGCGCGTCGAAGCCAGCAAGTTTCCACTCGCCGCTTTCGCTGAAGAATATCGAGGCTGGACGGACGCAACCGTGTATGGACGCTGCTTCTGCGTTTATAAACTTGAGCGTCTTCGCGATGTTGTGCAATCCCCATTTTGTCGTCTCTTCCGTGAGACTCTTTCTCTTTACGTGCCAGCTTAGCGGGCTGAGTCGCTCGGTGGCGATGTATATGTAAGTTTCCGTCTCTACTGTGTCGAGGACCTTAACTACCCCTGGATGGCGCATGGTGCGTAGTTTGCGGAGCGCATTGCGGGCGAGGGGTAGTCGCGACTTGTTGGCGGTAATGTCGAAGGAGAAGATGCTGCACTTGGAGCCGTCATCCTAGCGCCAGTGTTAACAAGTATTCGGACGTGTGCAGAGATCCGGGCCATACTCGCTTTGTGCCGTTGTGCAATGTCCAAATAGAGTCGTTCAAGTCGACACGATCGCCAAACGAGTAGCCGAATGCAGGGCCTTTCGATATCGCCGAGGCGACTGCAGACTTGAGGAAATCCATGGTCACTACTTAGAGATTCTCACAGATTGGCTCGCGCTGCAATGGAGTTGGGGCGTAGGGCTCCAAGCACATGCACGCCAGAGGTCAGAGGCCAGATGCCTACCGCCTGCCCCACCCGCATGTCATTGGGCTGGGGTCGCCTAATTGGCACGTGATAGCGCGCTCCCGCTTGTTACCTAGGAACTTCTCTCTTCTTCGCGACCTTGCCAGACACCCGACGACAAAAAGGCCCATCGCCGCCTTTGCCTTCACACTCGCTTCCCCGCATGTGATCTTGTCGCGTCCGTATGGCTGCACATAGGCCGCACTCACTCTGTTCTTTCCCCAATGTTTCGCGGAAGCGGCACCTCATCGTAGGCGCGTCTTACTGGACTTAGCCCACTCATTTTCGGCGTTTTGGTGTAAACCAGCTAGGGTCACACAGGAAGTAAGTACATAGCCATGCTGACTTGCGCGTATCCTCTTTTGCATGATGACTACTGGTAAAAGGTTAGATCGCCAGCCATTGCGATGGTTTGCCTTTGTCGCTGCCTTGTGGCGCCGTGCAGCGCGGGAGTGTATGCCCGCATGTGCCTGCCCACAGTGCAACCAAAGGCGGAGCCTCCAATGGAGCGAAATGCTGCTTTACAACAAACTGAAAAGACCTGATGCACCCCGCTCACCACATCTTCTCCCCAACACCTGCATTGTGGGATACATGACTAACCCGTATACACTACCCCAGGTTCATTCTTTGTTTGAATACGCGCTTCCAAATGAGAGACAGCGAGGGAGGACGAAGGGCATCTCATCTTGACACCAATAGCAGCCTACTACACCATGACCGAGCTAGCATGGGTGCCCGTGAAATCGCGTCAAACCCTCCTGCCGCCCGTCAAAGTGAAGTGGGAATGCGTCAGGCCGGCGCAATATCGCCACCTCCGCTAAAGCGTCAGCGTACAGTATACGAGCCCCCTCGTGTTCCTAATGCTGGGCGTCTTTCTGGGTCCTCTCAAAGCTTTCACTTGTTTCCGGCGCCAGCTGTTCATCATGCACAAAAGGATAGACTCAGAAATGGATCGTCGCTGGACGGACACTCAAATTCTCCAAAACGCTCGGCCAAGTCGCATATCTCTTGCAAGCCCGCTTGCCGAGTCTGCGATAAAACCACCGCTACAAGTTACAACCCCATCATCACTTGTCCTGGATGTGCTAGATCGTACCACGATAGTTGTCGAAGGCCTCCACTTACTCAAGGTGTCGATCCGTAAGCTACAATCCTCGCACTCTTTGAGCAAAATCTGACAATAATAGGGAACGCTGGAGATGCTCGGCGTGTCTGAACAATGGCGGGAAGCCAGCCAGGCCAGCCAGGCCAGCTTTGTCTTCTGTGTCGGCCCCGACTAAACCCTCTGTAGTCAGGGATATCTTCAAGCCAAGGAGTGCTCAACCGTTACCTACAGCAATTCCGTCTGGTCTATCCCGGAAGAGTACTGAGAAGAATGAGACCTTCAGTGTCAGCACCTCAGGTGTAGGCACGATCGATGAGTCTATCCAAATCAGAGAAGCTCGTCATGTATCTCGACGACGTGAGCCAAAGTCACCTGAACACTTGGAAGTTCCAAACACGCCGACACAGCGCTCGAGCCAGCTCAACATCCCTGAACCTCCATTGCAGCAACCGCACTATGTCCAAGCTTCCAGTGGTGTATCGGCCCTCGAATCCTCGGCTCCTGTACATAAGCGCACACCTTCAATAGCTCTTTGTTCGGTTTGTCGAAAACAAACCATCCTAGCTCGTCCCGGTGACAAGAGTCCTCAATGGTATGTGCGATAGGGCATTTGATATTGGCCAGATCTAACTATCTCTAGTCAAAGCTGTCGAACGAAGTTGCGTATGGAGAAGATGAACCAGCTAGAAATACCTGAGACCCCTGATTCCGTCATTGCTAGTACTGTGCCCGCCCCAACGAGCAGCGCGGAAGCAGGAAATTCGAGGCCTTCAGCAGCGGTACCCAATTCAGTAGAGAAACCTGGGCCTGTTTCTTGGTTTCATCCGAGTCGTACGACACTAAAACCGAAGATAAGGAAGGTCGGTGATGAGACGTCTCGCACGTTTACTCCATCGCACGATAACCTCCTTGAGCCGACCGATACCACAGAAGCAATGTCAGCCACAGACAAATCAGAACAGAAAGTCGTAACACTACCTGTGAAGCTGAAGGAAGCAAGCACTTCTCCTGACTGTGACTTGTTCCAGTTACTACATCATGAAGTTCAAATCGACGTGGGCGATCATCCCCCACCGCTTATGCCCAGCCGGAAGCAAGTGGACGAGCCACCAGTGTCTGTATTATCTACACTGCCCGAGAAAGAGGGTGTGCGGACAAAGATTTCCCTCCAAAAGTGGTACAATGAGAAAGACGATGCTACAACTATGTCCACTACACCCTCCAAGCGAGCAGGGCCAGAGCATGTGCGGTTGGAAGATCCTTCTGATAAGGTAGATCTATCTCTACCTCCTCACAGATCTGGTGGCTCGAATGTCGAAGACTCGAATTTATCCTTGCGTGAAAAGCGCTATGCAAACCGCGAGTTGGCTAGGATTGCGCTTGCTTGTGCAAACGGCTCTAGAATGACCGTTTTGCAAATCATTGATTGGGTAGCCCTGAGGTTTCCCCACCTTTACAAGGGACAGGGCGCTTGGGAGAAGAGTTTGAAGGCAGTTCTCTCCATCAGTAAAGAGTTCAGTGGTGGAGAGACTGCTGGATCGCACGAGGCCCGGGTGATGTATGGCTTCGCCAACGCGGCCTTTAGAGCTCATTACGAAAGGGAATACTGCGACTATGTTACCAGCCAATCGCAGCAAGAGAGACCGCAGGATCAGCATGAAAATTTCGCACGGCCAGCCTCTATGGTAGACTCCGGGTGTGATCTCGAGAGACATGCAAAAGCTACACCAAAACTCCACAGTGAGGTTACTCGGAGGAAAGCTATCAAGAATGTGGCAATACGGTCTACAAAAGGTAGTTCAAGGAGGGCCTTTAAAAGCGCATCATCTCCCCGGAACTTTGCTGCAACCCCAGCGGCATCGGACCCTAGCACCGTCGCTTCACCGGCTAGCATCAGTTCGAACGACAGCCCATCATTCAACCCCTTCGAAAGCTCTACCGCACCCTCTGTAAGGGACACGACCAACCATAACCACGAAACTAAGCGCGAGACCAGCATTCATTGCGTATATCCACGTGACATGAAGCCATCAATCGAGACGATGACCCAGGAAGAGAAGGCCGTAAAACTGACGGAGATCCGGGAGCGCCCTTCCCGTAAACAATTCTTCGACTCAAACCACCGTCTAGCGCACGTCCGGAGGTACGGGCGGCAGGACATTCATGATGAAAGCGATGGGGCATGGAGACCTCAAATTGTGGAGGTCAAACAGAAAGGAAGCACATGGAGAAACGACACGATTACGAACGACTGTGATGCGAACCAGTCCTTACGCGAAGTCTTCAACCTCCCAGCTAATGCAATTCCAATGAACGACGGAAACGAACTGGCTTTCAGGGACGGCACACTGGTAAGTCAGCCGAAAGCAACACGTATGAATGCTTGCTAACATCCTGGTCAGGTCCGTGGCCGATTACCCCGACCGCGGCACATCTACAGAGTCGGGAAGAGGCTCGGGACTGGGCTTACGGTCAATTAATCTACGACGTTCATGTCGATCTGAAGGTGGAGTTTTGGGCTTTGCTTGCCTTGTATTGATTCACGCATTATACCCCATGGCTCCTCGAATACACTTTTACATTCTGAGATATTGTTAGGTCTGGTGCATGTGATTTTGATGCCATGAAGGTGATCAATGTTTTTGAAACCATCACCAAGTCAACATGTTTGCTGGCATGTGGGCAGGGTCTAGAATTTGTACTGGGTTTGATCGAAGATGAGCAGGTGGAGCGGCCCATCGATTAAACTTCTGTGTTGCTGACAGTCCCTGGCTTGGCGCCATGTGCATCATCCATCCTCGCGCCTTCCGTCTCCACTGTAAGCTCTCCCAAACAACGACTTCCAGACTACTCGGTCCCCACGGCGGCGCCTCGCACTGGTGAAATTGAAGTGCTAACGACGAAAGGCCCGCTTGCATCTTGCCGCCCGCAGATCGTGCGGCCCATAACGTGCGGATGTTTCTAAACCTGAAACGCCACCCCTGCGGCTACGCGGGCGCGATTGGAGGCCTCAAAGCCAATCACTACGCGACTGCCACACGTCGACCATACCACGCATCATCGTCTGGATGCCATAACCCCACGAGGACCTGGTACCTTGCCGTGCGACAATTTCGTTACCGAGTCTGCCAGCTGAGAGATGACTGACTGGGCCATTTTCCTTCTCCAGTTCCCGCCGAGTCTAGCGGGGAGCGTTTCACATCTGCCGGTAGCACGAGCGCAAGAATAGTCGTTGGACTCATTTGGGCCAGTCAAACGTGAGGCAATGGGAGAACCTAGCGCAATGGGCTTTATTTGAGCTATTGTAAGGTTCGCGACAACGGCAGGTTAGGCTAGCGGCGCAATTTGTCCTGAGGTTCCTTCTTCACCTCGAGTCTTGCCTCTCACTCTCCATCTTCGGTCTCTATTGCTCGCTATTGTTACTATTGTCGAAGGCGTGCTGCCTTGACGGCGTGGGATATTCCCTCTACTTACTTTCTAAACCCTAACTTCTTCAACCCACACACTCTCTTCCTTTACCCATCGCTCGACGCGCTTCTCCCTCTCTTAACTGCTGGTCAGACCAATTGCATTTATCCACGACCTCGAACTTTCGAGCAGACACGTATCTCTCCACAAAAACGAAATGGCTCTTCTCTCAGCTGAACACCTGGCTGGTCCGGGCTACATTATCCTTAACGTCCTTCGCGGACTGAACATCATCGCTCTCGCTTCCGTGGTGGCTAGCAGTGTTGTTATGCTGATCAAGACTTTCATTATCTCCAAGGTATGTAAAGCTGTCATCAGTAGACAAGCAAATGCTAACAACGACTAGTTCTTTTTCTTCGATGCAACGAGTCACGTCATTACCGCTCTGGCTGGGCTTTTTTTCATCGTCTCAGAATGTTCGCTGTTCCGCGACTTCTACGCTCGCAACTGGCCTCTTCTTAGCCCCTCGCATGGGTTCGTCACACTGGGATGTGCTATGATGATTGTCGGCTTGAACCTGCTCGGCAACATGAACAAGGAGGCTACCAGCCAGGAGTCTCTCACTATGCCCTTTTGGCGCTTGCTCCTTGCTTCGGGCATCCTCGCCATCGTCATCGGCCTCTTCAACGTTGTTGCAAGCTTCGTCTTCCGCGACAGGTCTCGTAACATCACCGCCCGTATGGTACGCTCAAGAGGAGCTATGACTCTTCACGAGGACGTCGAGACTCAATCTCAGTACAACGGATCCCAATACGACTCCAAGCACAAGGCTTTTACTATTACCACACACCACACTGGCAGCACCTCGTCTCGCACGAACGTACATGGAGGAACACCACCCATGCGCATGGGCACACCACCCGTCGACTGCGGCTCTCCTCAAGCCCCCGCGGCCAACCAGGAGAGCGAGCACAACCGCCTCTCGCAGTTTGACTTCAACCCTGCCCGCGCCTTCCGCACAGCCCGTCAATCTTTCCTACCTTCGTACCACAGCCAATCGCCAGCCAAGCCCGGTTTCTTCTCTCACCGCCCAAGTTCGTCCATCTACTCTCGCACCACTTCAGGAGAGCCAGCCAGGAAGAAGTTCTGGCAGCGTCAGCGCGAGGAGCAGGAGCAAGAGACTGCCCGCATGCCTCAGATCAGCTACCCTCTCAACGTAAACCCTCAATTCGCACACCTCGTCAAGCCAAACCTCGCCCACCACCCCAGTGTAAGGAGACCTGAGCTAGACTTTGACAAGATCTAAGCCATCTTTTCTTGCATCTAGGGGGTCGGTTAGAGGTGGAGGGGGCAGAAGAGCACGAGAACTATGATACCACTTTCTTTCTTTCTTTCCTTAACTCTGTTTACATCAGCATACTGCTCCAGAATACAGCAGCGGCGTTTCTTCTTTCCATACAAGGGGAATCATTTACATTCATTGGGGCGCTCCGGGAAACTACAAAACTGTTGAGCATGTTCTTTCTTCTTTAGTGAAGAAGACACCACCACCACTGTCATTTTCTTTTCCTACTTCTCTCATATCAGTATAGATATATACATGTATTCTGTATAGCAATGTATAGCATTGCTGTTTCATGCCTCAGTGTCTCTTCCAATGCATGTGTGCTACTGTACATGACGTGGTGCACAACTATATCTACATGTGTTATACAGAAATGGCGAGATGGCCTCAATCTGCCCTAATACGACCGTCATGATCGCTGTCCTTTCGCAGACCCAGTCTCGACATCATATGCGCCTCCAATCTGCCCATTGCGCGCCCCCTCAACACCCCCTCACATTCCTCATCCCCCTCAATCTTCCTGAGCGATCGCCTGAAACGGATCAATAGCATTGCCAGCGGGATCATAAAGCTCCAACCTCGTCCCATCCTCCAACGTAAGACTATACTCCTGCGTAAAATACAAGCCACCCCTTCCCTTCCGCCTACACCTAAGCCTGACCTCGCCGGCCCTCTTGGTCCCCTTGACCCAAAAACTGATCTCGATGCGGCCATGAACCTGGTTAATTTCGCCCTTGATCCACGGGTACTTGCTGGCAAAGTAAATCTCGTCGCCGAGCAGCTCGCGCACAGCGGGGTTCGTGCGCAGCGCGTAGAGGGTTGCGGTTACGACGGAGGATTCTTGCTTTTGGTAGTTGAAGAAGGCGAAGAGGGAGGCGGTCATTGCGAGGATGAATATGGGGAGGGTTTTTAGGACTTGGGGGGATATTAGGGGTGGGACTCTGTTGTAAAGGGTTTGCTGTTAGCATGTGAGTTTTTTTTAGTCGTTGTTATTTACTTCAACGGCTGGTTTGCGGTGGAGTGCAGGAGGGATCGAGATGTTTTGAACGTACGGTGGTAAAGCCCGGTTTGGACGCCGTTCTAATAGTATCTCCCCGTCTTTGGGCGGAGGAATCAGGTTCTCGGGCGACCAGACGCTTGTGGGTGTTTTCCAGGGTACTACGGGTTTTACATCGTGCGGCTGGGTTGGTGTCGTGGATGCGTAGCGGAGGGGTGCTATCCAGCGGAGACATTGGTATCGTGCTTGAGGCCGTGCTCGCAGCAAAGCGGGGGAGAGCCGTGGCGGTGGCATTGTGTGGGTTTGTTTTGTTGCGGGAGCGCAATTCGGATGGGTGGCAGAGAGGCCGTGTATGAGATCAGTCGTTGCGGCTGCTTTGGTGTTTGCGCGGTTTGCATAAGGCGCTAGTGGGTGATCGGCGGTTATGCGGAGTTGAGCCGAGTGAACTTCGTCTTTTGACATCACCTCTCTCTATTGCTTTGGGACAACGAAGGATGGATCCATTGCCGTCTGAGCATCTTGAATAAATAGTATTGGGTCCCTAGCTTTCTGTCTCGTGAGGTTCATAAAGCAGCGTCACTGAATTTGCGTGCTTGTGAAGAGGCCATGACAACTCATACCTGGCCTATTCATGCTTCATTCGATAATGACCTCAAGTGAAGCTTATCCCACACCGACCTCTTTGTATTCTCATTTTGAAAAGTAAGACGCTGCCTTGGAGATGCTCCTTTGTCACACGTCCTCCCCATCTCCTCTAGATGAGCTGTTCAAAATCCACCCATTCTGATCACCTCTCTCCGTATATTTATTGCCTTCACACTGGGCTGCACCCAATTAGCATCTGTAATTAAAGAACCGAGAGCATTTCCTCAGTTCAATCCCAAAATCCAAACCGTATATTTCGAGGCAACGAGCGTTCTTCTACCTCGCGGGTCACTCCATTACAATGTTTCATAGCTGTAGGGTCTTCAGATTCGGAATTTGGGCAATATTTCATTCACATCTTTGCAGTGTTCAGGATCGGTGATTCGACTGCCATCATCGTTGCCGTTTGCTGTGCCTGACCACGGCCAAGGCAGCGCGTTGCTAGCGGCAACGCCAAGGTCGCTCTTTCCACCCGGACAACTACAGTGTTTGCGCCAATTTGCATTGAAGCTCACCCTCATACCAAGTCACGATCGCCATACTTGCTAAGAATCTCAGGATGCCAGCTTTTACCGGCCGCAGAGGACCAGCGGTGTCACTAATTAGTTCAAGATCAAGATATCGTACTCACCACTGAACCAGGCTTGGTATGTATCATCGCAGGTATCCACTACGACAGTCCAGGCACTGACTATGATAGTTAGTCTGATCTTAGCATCACAATTATTGGAGCCGTGAGTGAAGATGGCGTAAAGCATCATAGGTGTCAACAATCAAGCCAATCAATCTCGAGGCGTTAGCTTGGATTGATTGCTGTTTCAGGTGAAGTGAGCTTGATTGTTTAGCTTGATGAGGCGTTTTCAGTGGCTTGATTGAGGCTTGATTGTTCAGCTTGGTCGCGTTAGGCGCCAAAGCGTTATATAAGACTGCTCGTTTTGCGGGTAGAGCAATCTCACGATAGTATTTTGGTGTTGAGTTTACTCATGATCGTCCCAATCCGAGGGTAATATAGGCTCAATTGGGTGGCTAGTAGATGGGCAGATGGCTGGGTACGCGG